>OX439485.1:185000-557500 GCA_949320155.1 Melangyna quadrimaculata
TTACAAAAATTGATAACTTTCAAAAGTTAATATATTTATTGCTCAGCTTGTATGTATAATTAAGAAAAGATATACATACATAGTTCTTAAAATTTTCGTAATAATGTTGAGTTTATCAAAAAATTCTTATTATTTTAAAATACCGAACCGTTTTGAGTGTATGAGTGAATATTTGGGACAAACTCTTATGCCGGATTTACACGAATGGCAAAGATGCCAATATTTCTGCCAAAAAAATGGTAAAATAATGGCAGAAATAATTTTTGTATGACATGCATTTACACGAGTTCAAATAATGGCAGATTTTAAAATACTGGCAACATGCCATAAAAGAATGAGCAAGTTCATTCTTACCTAGAATGGCATAATTTCGGAAAATGGCGTCAGTAAAGTGTTTACACATAGTCATATTAATGACAGCATTTTATGCCAAATTATCTCTGCCATTTTATTTTGGCAAAAATATTGCCAGTATTTAGAGCGTTTACACGATGAAAAGAAAAATGGATATAATTTGACAGATATAATGGCATTTTGCCATTCGTGTAAATTCATTCAGCATTAGAAAAAATGTGACAAAAAATTAAAAAACAATAATATTCTGAAAATTTAAACAAAATTAAGAAGTACAAAATATCCTTAAACCGTATATTATAAAATTTGTTTCACGTGAATCAGTTAATTATTTTATGAGTTATGCGCGAAGGAGTCGTCTTTATAAATATAATAGTTAAGATTAAGATTAACAACTTCGCTGTCCCATGAATCATATATGAACACAGCATTCTTCGCCGTCCCATGTATCATATATGCACAGAAAACATAAACTAGCTTTACTGTCCCCATACAAACTGCCTTAAATACATATCTACGTTCATTATTTTTGTTCAGAAAAAAAAAGAAATAAAGTTGTGTAAGCAAATTGTTTTAAAAAAATTAATTTTCAAACTCAAAGTTTTGGAAAAAAAAAGTATTTTTTTGTTTAAACTGATTTACGCTTTTAGCTACTGTCATAAATTTTAATTGAAACACTGAAAACCATATAGTTTTAGGAATCACAGTTAATTAGATACTAGCTATTTCGTTAATATAATGAAAATAACAATGGCAAATCGTTAGATAGATAAGCGGAGTCCGTGAAATAAAAACATCTCCGCCTTCCAATTGTCCCCTCAAAATCTAGGCTTGAATTGGATTTGGTTTGTTGCTCTTAACAATCGAACGCGTTCCGTTACATTAAGGTCTTACATTACGGATTTGGAGTAATGTAACTCTCCAGCGCCGCTTTGATTTTGAATGACGAAATTCAAATGATCGACATCATTGCCAAAATTACTCGTGTACTCATCCGACATCGTCAAAATAATCCTGAGCGATATTCGGGAAAACATTCGTGATGAGCTTTTCCGGCGTTGTTGTTAAGTGGCAAAAATTCGGTGGAAATTCAATCAGGCCGGTGACCAGTGGAAATCACCTGACAGATAAATCATTGCACTACCGAAATGTCGTTTGCGATTCAGGGCTTCCAAAGGGCGTTTGTGAGCCATTGTGCATGTATTCCATATGATAATATAACATTTCTACAATACTTTCGCCATAGCAGAGTTCTTTGAAATGTTGGCTGCAGATTCTTCATCAACGTGCAGGTTCAATGGCAATATCAGTGCTGTTTTACCGCCTTCCAAAAAATTTATTTTATGTGATTCCTTCCTATTAAAAACAGGATCTTTCCGTTCCAGTTTTTCTGCAAATTTTTAGGGATTATCCGCCAGTATCATTTGTCCTTCCTTGAGAAAATACAAATTCATCATGCTCAGAATCTTGAAAGTCGAAGTATCCGTTCTCGAGTTATGCACTAAAAACAGGATCTTCCCGGATTTCCAATTTTCCGGGATTTTTTTTGCAGTATCCTATGTCCTTACTTGAGTCAATACGAATTCATTAAGCCTAAAATTGATAAAATCGAACGATACATTCTTGAGTTAAGCAAGATGAGTCATGATCCATAATTTTTTTTGTGTCATACATAGCTCATAAGAATGAGTTAGCCAAAACCAAATTTATCATACGAGGCGTGTTTGTTACCCCTAGTACTTCACAAAACAACCAAGATTTTTTTTTTCAAAATACACATGAACTTTTCTAGAACAATTTTTTTTATTTTAGAAGAGAAGTATTTTGTTTGACATCATTATAATGGGTGATTTTTTAAGAGGTTTAGAACTTTAAAAAAAAAAAAAAAACAAAAAATTCGAAAAAATGAATGAAATATTTATTTGAATCGATAGTTTGAACCTTGCAATTTAATGTTTAAAGATAATTTCATGCAAATGTTGACCGCGGCTGCGTCTCAGGTAGCCCATCCGCTGAGTCCAATTTTGGCATACTCTTTCACACATATCGGCCGGTATCTCACGAATGAATGCATGGATGTTGGCTTCCAGTGCGTCAATCGAAGCGGGCTTGTCCCTATAGACATTAGCCTTGATATACCCCCACAAAAAATAGTCTAATGGTGTCAAATCGCACGATCTAGGCGGCCAATTGACCGGCCCGAAACGTGAAATTAACTGTTCACCAAACTCGCCTCGCAATTGCGCCATTGTTTCGCGTGCTGTGTGGCATGTGGCACCGTCTTGTTGAAACCACATATCATGCAAGTCAAGAACTTCCATTTTGGGCAAAAAAAAGTTTGTTATCATCGCTCGGTAGCGTTCACCATTGACAGTAACGCTGCGATTCGCATCATCTTTGAAGAAATATGGCCCAATAATGCCGCCGGCCCATAAACCGTCCCAAACAGTGGCTTTTTCGGGATGCATTGGTAGCTGTTGCAATGCTTCTTCACTCCAAATGCGGCAATTTTGCTTATTTACGTACCCATTCAACCAAAAATGAGCCTCATCGCTGAACACAATTTTTCGATAGAAAAGCGGATCCTCGGCCAGCTTTCCAAGAGCCCATTCACCAAAAATTCGGCGTTGTGGTAGGTCGGCTGGCTTTAGTTCTTGCACCAGCTGTATCTTAAAAGGCTTTACGCCCAAATCCTTCCGCAAAATTTTCCACGTAGTGCTGTAACAAAGGCCTAACTGCTGGGAACGGCGCCGAATCGACAATTCGCGGTCTTCTGTCACACTAGCTGATACGGCCGCAATATTTTCTTCACTACGCACAGTACGTAAACGTGTTGGTGGTTTAATGTCCAACAAAGTAAATTTTGTCCGAAATTTGGTCACAATCTTCCGAATAGACTGCTCAGAAGGTCGAGAATGCCGACCATAAAATGGAAGCAGCGCGCGATGAACATTTCGAACCGAGCACGAATTTTGATAGTAAAATTCAATAATTTGCAAGCGTTGTTCATTTGTAAGACGATCCATGGTTAAATTGCAAACCAAACTGAAGCTGTTTGATAGTGACACAAGGTACTAAACACACGTCAGCTGTCAAAACCAGTGTTGCCAAAACAAACCAGCTAAAAAATCACCCGTTATGAGCAAAGGGCATTAAAGATAAGGATAAATGAATTAGGAAAATGAATAAAACAAAGAAATAAACAAAAAAGTAGAATAAACGTAATACACAAACTAAAATAATCTTAACTATCAAATCCTTTTATATACCTATGACTGAAATTGAAACATTGCAAACAAAATGCTTTGACCTTTGATGCATGTTTTGCACTCTGTCTGAACTTTGTTCATGTCCCAGCTCATATAGATTTTGATTTCAAAATAGTAAACACTTTGTTCTGAGAGCGGCCATAGTTTTTAAATAATATCTTTTTGATTCTAAGTCATTAAAAAAATGCCCCTCCCACCTATAAAGGGGTATATAGACCCTCCCTCCTATAGTAAAATATACTTGTATTTTATTCCTCTACAAGAATCTGTTTTAATGTTTCCAAACAAAAATTGTACCTCCCGTTCCCTGTCCATATATCATATATGAACACAAAACTTAACCCCTATTTTTAACTACAAGAACGCATTATTTATGCGAAAAATCTATTCCACACTAAATTTTACCAAAAAGTAATGGTTTTTCTTAAAAAAAATTTGGACGTGGGGGATGATTTTAAGCATTTTGTAGGGGACAGTGAAGCAAATTTCATTAAATATGTTTTGTGTTCATATATGGTACATGGGACAGGGAAGCCGAAGGACAAAAAAATTCTGTGTATCATATATGATACACGGGACGTGGGATGGAAGTTTTGATTTCCTGAACAAAAATAGTGGACGTGGAGATGTGTGAATAGCAGTTTGTATGTGGACAGTGAAGTTGTTAAGATTAAGATAAGATGAAGTTTAAAATTAAGATTTTTTAACGTTGATCGTGTTGTGTACAAGTAATGATGACGTTGGTGTGCTTATACAAATATTTTTTTTTTTGATAAGAAGTAAATTATATAATAACTTATACTTGTTAGCTTAACTAAACTTGATTCAAAATTTTGTTTTCAATTGTTTTTTTTTTTTTTTGTATTTTGATTCTTTTGTGGAAAGAATGGTTATATTATGTAAAGTAGATTTGTTAATAAATTTGTAAGTTTATTTATTTGACTTTTCACATAATTTGCTGAAGTGATGTTTAAATTTTCTTTATTTTTATACTTTGATAAATAAAAAAGGCCTGATGGAGAACGTGTTCACGTTCGAAATGTAATAATATAACATATTTTGTTGACCTAAAGCCCGCTTTAAACATCTTACATATATAGTTGCAAGTCTTATACATATTTGTATTGTTTATGAAAGTTTTAATATCCCAGTTTCAATATCTTGAGTTTAAAATACCAAAACATTAGTTAATAAAACCAATTTGACCAAAACTTAGGACTTAAAATTTCTATTGAACTAGTTTTGCCGTAAAACTAGTTTTGAAACAAGTCAATAATATGGCTGTTAATATTTTTAGTTTCTAACTTTTTTTCCTTTTTTATTTTTCTTTCTCATTAAATATAAATTTTTTTAATTATATTTTTCAATGATTTTCTTAAACAATATCTTCGTTAAAAAAAAATTCAAAAACTAATAAAAAAAATTATAAATAATCTATAATAGGGGCTTATTGCGAGAGTCTATTCAGAATAGACTTAAAGTCGAATAGATTTAAAGTCTCTCATCGGTATTGCGAATTTCTATTAGAATCAATTTTTTTCTACTAAATAGACTTTTTTTTCGATCAGGAATTTCTGATCGACTTTTGTGTAAATTTTTGTTTAAACCTATAATAAGAATGTATTTTAGTGGTAAAAAACATCTTCTGGTACAATATGAACTTTCATATCGTCCTCCATGTTTGGTGTCCTTCCTTCAAGATGCTCAATTATCTTAACATGTGCTGCAATATAAAATTTGCTACCATAATACATTTTTTTTAAAGATGTTTATATACTTCTTATACATTCTTTAGAAATTATGCATTTTTAAAATGCATCATAGAATAGTTGATACTGATGTATTTATTGATATTTATATGGATGTCCAACAATTTTATCAATGTCCTTCCGTTTGCAAAAAGCTGCAATGTCATATTTGGTACAAAGGAGCTTTACATTCAACTGCGAAATGATTTTTCAAGTTGTTATAACTGTTATTAAGACTTTTAGAGAAAGTGCATTTTGAAGATGCACAAATCACCACTGCACCCTTAAAGGAGTCTGTGAAGCTACCACGTTGTATGTATGCACAAATGTATGTCTGCATATTTTCATCCAATGTCTTAATTCCAAAGGACCAGTGTTCGTTTTGCAATTAGTCGCGGTATGAAAAATTATTTTTTTGAAGAAAAGCTATTTATTTCATCAACAAAAACGTCAAATTATATTTATTTTCTAAAACTATTGGGGAGATCTGACATTTCAGTCTGAAGCTCTAGTCAAGAGCTTTTAATATTCTATTTTCGAAAATCGAATCTATTCAAAAAGTCTACTGAGCAAGACAATACTAATTTCAAATTTGATAGAATCGAAAAAAGTCGAATAGACTTAAGTCGAATAGACTCTCGCAATAAGCCCCATAATAAAATATATTATTATATATTCAAAGCTTTTCGAGCTAAAAGCTAGAAAAACATTTTTTTTTTTAATTTTACCTGCCGCTGTTTTTCCAAATTAGCATACAATCTTTGGGTTTTTCGGCAAACTTGTTGCTGACTTTTATTTTTAGTATTGTTACATACATTAAAAAAAATTATTAAAACATCATGTTGATTACGCATTTTTTAGAGAAAATTGACCCCAAAGTCAAAAAATTAGCATAGGCAGGAAAAATGGAACAGGCTAAAAACTGAATATCTTCAGACTCAGAAAAGATATACAATTTATTTAAAGGCCTTTCTTCATTATTTCTATCATTATTACTAACAGCGCAATTACCGTTAACATGGTACACCAAAATAAGACTTTTCTTAAATCCCTGATAAATGATATTAAAATTGGAGATAGACCAAGCCCTTACTGTAGAACAATATTTTTCTTAGAATACACCCAAGAATCATGCCCTAAAATACTATTGCCGAGTTAAGGGACACCCTGTATAACACCAAATTATACAAATTTTAGGAAAACCAAAACCTATCAACTGCCACTTATTAAAAAAATTCAAAACCAACAATTTGTAATTAAAATCGGTCTGTATTCATTGAGCCAAAATTGTCTTAAACTGTATTTTAGTAAAACCTGGGTCCATCTGCGACTATGAATGTGCCCCATTATTTATAAATTGTTTTCTATTAATTTTTGAATGTGGTTTTTATATAGATAGATTTAAAAAAATAGTCAAAACAAACGTTAAAAATAAAAATGTTTAATATTTTGAAAAATCCAAATAAATTATTTCTAATCTGTTTTCATTAAATTTAAATGCAGTTTTTTTTTTTAAATTTATTACTTAATGATAATCAATAAAAAAAATAACAAAAACTGTTGAAGATCGAGAGAGAAAAAAAGTAAAATATGTATAATAAAAATATAAACTTTAAAAACCGAAATAAATTATGATGTCATTTTTTTTTTAATAATTTATTAAATTTTCTGTCTGTCTGTCCTCGCCGCTACAGCCTAAAGGGCTAGAGGGATTTACTTCAAACTTGATATACAGTGTTTTTTACTAATATGCCCACACGTTTTTTAATTTCTTTTTAGGACCAAAAATAACGGTACCTGCCATACAATTTCTTTTCGCCAAAAAGGAAAATGATGTTTATCACAAAAATGGGTCCGAGGATTTTGTTAAAAAAATTCAAAAAAATTAAATAAGGAAAAACTACTTCTTGTTAATTGTTGGTTTTTGATTTTCTCGAAAACAGTTAAGTTGAAATTTTTCATTTTTTGTATGGTAAAACTTCTAAAAAGTATAAACATTATTGTGAACTAAAATTATTTTTTTTTTTTTGAAAACTAACAGCCGTATCTATAAAATTATCTAAAAATGCATTTTAGAGGTTATTTAGTTAAGCTTGCTTAAATATTAAAGTTCTCCTTAAATGACGTTACTTAAATTTGTATCTATAATCAGTATTCCTTTCATACTTAACTAAACAGCCGTAATGTAACGTAAGCCAAGAAAATTGACAAAACTGCTACAAATTTCTGGTACATTTTTTACCCTCAGGCTATTTCTGTCAGATTGAAAAAAAAGCATACACAAAAAAGCGTACAAATAATAATAAGACAGAAAGAGAAGCAACTGTTTGCATGCGTGTATGCATCGCCATACACAGAAGATGGAAGAAATGAAACCATTCCATTTTGGTTTGTTTTTTTTTTTCGTTATCAGAAATTTCTTTCCTACCTATATACATATTGGTAAGGAAATTTGTGGGGACTTTGAGTAGCCTTTAAACGCGGTGAATGGCGTTTAAGTTACGAGGGGTTCAAGTTACGTTGCTTAAGTGTAAAAAATTGATTATAGATACCTATTTCACAGTTAAGTGGTATTTAGAGGAAGTTTAAAGTTAAGAAGCATTTAAAATGTCTATAGATTCGGCTGTAAATGTTTTGAAAACGACTTGGTCAATATCTTCAACACTAGGTGTAAGATATATTTTTATTATTTTGTAGAATACTTGAAAAAATCATCTTTCTTAATTCAAAAATAACGGTACCCTCCATACAAAAGTTGAAAAACCGTTAAATCGGCTCCAAGAACTTTGATAAAAAGATGTGGGTTTACTATTTAAGGTATGGTAATTGTTTTGATGAAAACAAATTTTACCAATAACGGTACCTATCGTAGAACAGATTTTTTTGTTTTCAAATTTCTCGTTTACGGCTGCCCCTCTTTCAACCAAAATTTGTATAAAAAAGCTCCTTCACAATTCAAATATTTTTGCATATACAAATTAAAAAAAAAATAATTTTTGAATTTTTAAAAACATATTGAAATTTTTTCTTTTTTGAAAATCCAGTATCTTGAAAACGGACTAAAGAAATTTTTTTTATTTTGTGTAAAATTGTATTTTATTAAAAACAAAATGTTGGCTTACTAGATTTTATATTGAAAATGAGCGAAAAATTTTATATATGTGTAAAAAAATAATTTTTAATAAAATTAATTTTCAAAAAAAAAAAAAAAATGATTTTTTTTTTAATTTTCAAGATTTTTTTATTTTAATTTCACAAGAATGTTTATGCTTTTTAGAAGTTTTACATTAAGAAAAATAAAAATTTCTGAAAATAAAAATACTGATTTCGAGAAAATCGAAAACCAATAAATTGGTTGTTCTGGAGGTACCAAAAATATCTAATTTTTGAAAATACATAATGTAAAAAAAAATTATCGAAAAGTATTTTGTCCTTATTTATTTTTTTTGATTTTTTTTTTCAACAATATCCTCGGACCCGTTTTTGAGATAAACATCATTTTCCTTTTTGACGAAAAAAAAAATTGTATGGCAGGTACCGTTATTTTTCGTCCTAAAAAAATGTAAAAAACGTGTGGGCATATTAGTCAAAAAAACACTATGTACCAAGTTTGAAGAAAATCCCTTCAGCCGTTTATGCTATAGGACCGATGACAGACAGACAGAATTGGGAGACCCACTTTTTGTCACGTTCTCTATAATCGTAATGTTAAGGAAAATTAATATCTCGAGTTCGATTTTTTTACGAATCCATAACTTTTTTATTTTTTATTTATTTTATTTATTTCAAGTTCGATTTACTTATACACAGTAAGGTAAAATATTTTATAAGCTAGTGATAAGTGCAGTATTAACAAAAAACTTACACATAAGGTACCTATATCGCAAGTAAAAATGAGTTCGAGAAATAACACCTTAATGTACATAAATATGTGCATCAAATCGAATCAAAGCAAATAATAATGTTTTCCATGTCAGCGTTTTGGATAAATAACATTTACATATATTATATTTTACTAGATATAATATGAGATCATATACATATAATATATTACAAGATATATATTATTATTATATACTATCAACTGTACTCATATAGTCGTATCGGACACAAATATTACTGTTCCTTACATTGTTTGTAGAGTGAGATTAAGATAAAACGAACAATAATTTTTTTTTTTTATTTGTATATTTTTCACAGATTGTTTATTTTTGTTCATTTATTATCAAACCGTAACAGAGTTGATGTTGAACTTTGATAAAATACAAAAAAAAAAAAAAAAAAAAAAACACACACACACCATCGACCTCTTAGGAATCGAAGAAGTAAGTTATTAATTTAATTTGAATGTGAATTATGTAGTTATATTGAAAATTAAAAATAGAAATTTAAATGTGTCACATTACACATTAAATCGTACGTTTAGTAAGATGTTTCTACCCACAAATGAGGGTTTGTCAGTTATATTATATTATATATACCTATTGTTTCATTTTATTATTTTTAGTTCAGACGATAAGACACACAACAACATTTGCCACACTAAGCTGGCAAGACACTGGATCTGTGTTCTGTTTATCTTTAAGTTTTAATGCAACTATTGCTGTGTCTATAAAATAATAATAATTGCAAGGGGAATAATCTGCTTTTAATTTGTTGTTTTTTTTATTTGTAACAGTTGACTTATCACTATCAGCCAGCCACCAGAACAAAAACATTTTACTCATACCCTTTGATAAGAACGGAAAACAAAATAAATAATATACAACCCAAAATTAATGATCGTGCTTAGAAAACGGAATTAGGAGTGAATTGAACAGGCCAAAAATCGAATAAGTAAAACGTTAAGGACTTGGTCGCATAAGAACTTGTTCTCGTAATTTAATTTGCTACTGATTCAAAATTATTTGAATCGGTGTGTGAAAGAATATAAACAATTGGGGTGTCCCATATTTTGAAAAAAATTGAATTTTGAAACGCCTATATGGGCTATATAGGCAAACAAAATGTTCTGAAAGTTATGATCTGTATCTTAATATTGTTCCGTTCCGACTGAATTTTAAATTTGTCCATACAAAATACATGTTATTTTCATAGCAATTCACTAAAACATGTAGGCAAAATTGCAAAAGTTGATAGAAAATCTTCAAACTGGGCAGATATATTTAGGATTATGGAGATCATACAAAATCATTTTTTTTAAGCAATATTTACCCAGTTAAAAATATCAAAAAAACACTCCCAAATAAGGATATTATTTTTTAATAGATACATATTGTATATAATACAGGGTCATTCACCTATAAGGTGTGTTAAAAAGATAGATCGTATGGGAGGGGTCTATTTCCCCCCGTTTAGGCGGGAGGGGAAATTTTCTAAAAATTTGACTTAAAACAGAAAACAAACTATTAAAAAACAACGGTAACACTTACAATGCCATGTTTTTACATTAAGTTATTTTTGTTAACAGTTTTTGAAAAATTAATTTTCAAACTAAAAAATGTCAAACTAATTTTTTCAAAATTTTACGTAATTAAGTTCTGTTTTTGCTGTCAAAATTCAATGCTGTTATCAATTTCTAGTCACAACACTGAAAACCGGATGGTTCTAAGACTTTTCCTTTTCAAGTTATTAAAAAATGAATGAATAAAGTTGGCTTCATTATTTTTTAATATCTTAAAAAGTAGAAGTCCTAGAACCATCCGGTTTTCAGTGTTTGACTAAAAATTAATAAGAGCATTGAATTTTGACAATTCTAACAAGATTGAACCAATGAACAATAGATCGCTTTAGTATTTAATATTTTCTTTTTTAGTTTTATGGTTAGATGGCAACAAAAATATATCATGGATGGATTTAAAACTTATTTGGTCACTCCTAGTATCCACCAGTGATAACATAGTTCAAAAAAAAATCGCAACGTTATAAAAATAACAAGCAAAAACAACATACATTTCAATAGATCCGCCATTTTGAAACCCGTTTTGCGGAGTGTTCCCATCGACAGATTTTGTCCGATTTTGGATATGTTGTTCAGTAGTGGTTACTGATCAAAATTCAATTAAAAAAGCTTCTGTTGCAATTTTGGCTACGTTTACTCTATTTTAATCTTAATTTGCCTGTACTATTGTATTATTTTATATGTATTGTATAGTTCAATAGAGCTGCGTTTAACGAACCCTAGCATACACATAATTAAACATCATATCGACAAAGTATGTACGTAAGTCATTCAAGCTCATATAACATGCAGTTGTTGTTTCAAGTATTTCAAAGACCAATAATATTTGTTGGCAAGTTAAAGATCTTATGTACGTTTAATTATAAACACCAAAAATGTACCATTCCTCATCAAGAAGTGGACATTTATTAACAAAACTCCAAAAACTTGGATGGAAGAAGACAAATTCGTATTCGTACACTAGGTGGTTTGTGGTATATTTAAAGAAAATTGACACAATTTCAACATTTTCATGCATACAACTTATTCTGTTTGCCAATTTTTAAAGGATGTTTATCTCTTAACTATGTTCCCGAGTCCTGGAGACATGTAAGAGTGGGTTTTATCCCGAAAGTCGGTAGGCGGGGGCATGAATCTGCGAAGGATTTCCGTCCAATTAGTCTAACCTCTTTTGTGCTTAAAACCTTAGAGCGCATCCTCGACATCCATATTAGAGACATCCTGGATAGATGTCCACTTGAAAACTCTCAACACGCATACCTTAAAGGCAAATCCACTGAAACAGCCCTACATGAGGTAGTGCGCATTATTGAGAAAACTATAAACTATAAAAAATATACTCTTGCCACTTTCTTAGATGTTGAAGGGGCTTTCAACAACGTGCTTACTGAATCCATTCTAGAGTCTTTAGTTGATTTTGGTGTAGAAGACTACATAAGGGAATGGATAATATGCATGCTCAGAGACAGACGGATTCAAGCTACGTTAGGTAATACAAACTCGACCAAACATGTAAGTAGAGGTACACCCCAGGGTGGGGTTCTGTCCCCTCTTCTATGGCTTTTAATCATGAATAAAATTCTTGTTATGTTGGAAAGATGTGGAGTAAAGGCGGTGGCATATGCTGATGATTTGGTGATATTAGTGTCAGGGAAGTTTACTCCTGTGTTAAGTGAGATCACGGAAATGGCTTTAAGGAAGGTCAGCAACTGGGCCACGAGCTGTGGACTAGGAGTTAATCAAAGCAAAACAGAACTGATGCTATTTACTTCCAAGACTAAGATACACCCCTTCACTCTACCCCGACTCAACGGCCAAACACTCTCACTCTCCTCTAAAGCTAAATATTTAGGTGTTATTCTCGACCCCAAATTAAATTGGAAGTTGAACATTGAAGAAAGGGTCAAGAAGGCCTGTATAGCATTCTATGCCTGTAGTAAAACTTTTGGTAAAAAGTGGGGGCTTCAGTCGAAGATGATCCTGTGGACGTACACAGCCGTGGTACGACCGATCCTCACATACGGTTCGATTGTATGGTGGCCTGCACTTAACAAAAAATATAACATCGATAAACTTAGGAAGGTTCAAAGAACTGCTAGCATTGGCACGACAGGGGCTATAAGATCCTGCCCGACTGATGCCTTAAGTGTTTTTCTGCACCTTCTACCACTTGATTTACATATTAAATATCTACAGCCTTATGCATAAACGAATTATAGTGAGTGCATAGTGCTATGCACTTTTTATAATGCCTCTGAACGCAAAAACCTTATTCATAAACTTATGCAACGTTGAATAGAAGCAACATAAGCTAAACGCGTTTGGAGGTTGTATAGAGCCAACATAAGGGTTGTTTAGTATCGGAATGTCACTTTGACTCACACATAGCAATAATGTAGATAGATGTTAGGGGGGCGCTTATTTTTGCAATCTTTGAGGTGTTGAAATCTCACTTTCAAAATATTTTATAAAATTTAATACAGCAATTAATAATGTTTGTTTTGTTAATTTACTGTATATTTTTGTTGGCATATTGTTTAAAAAAATAAAGAATATTTTTTTGTACACTTTATTTTATAGAAGCTGCTTAATAAATGTGCAAAATTTAAAGATTTTCCATCAAATCCTACAACTTTTGCAAATGCTCAACGGCATGCGTGATTTAAATAAAATTATACAAAGATTCACCTTCATCACTTTCATGGGAAAAAAACAAATGAATCTTAAGCATTACAAAATAAACACCAACCTTTTATTTTTCTCCTCAACAAAAACATATCACGATGTGAGTGAATGGACCAATTCATGGAATAAATCAAAAACGACGTATTATTTGTTTTAAATATTTTTAATTTCATTTGCGAACACAAAAAAACAACAAAGCAACTGGAGAATTATAATAATATTAAAAGAAATTAATAAGAAACCAAAAAGAATCCAATCGCCAGCAGAATTACTCCTATTGATTTTTCACACAGCTGGGTCTCCTTTGTCAGTTTTTAAAGTAAAACGTACTAGATTCCTGCTTCATGGTATTAATTTTGACACAAGCTCATTATAACTATTATTGGTTAAAAAATATTTTATGCATAGCAATTTATGCAACGTTGTATAGTGGCTACATAAATCCTTATGCAGTGCATAACTATTCATCTGTTCAGCGGATTCTAATGAATACGGCTGCTAGTATCTTGCAGCGCTTTAAGACTTAAAGAATCAAACTCTTGGTTTGCCAAGCCCTATGGTCACAGCAATATCACAGACTTGATTTCAATGGAAATGTTTTCGAATCCCACTGACTACTGCACCCTACAATGAGTATCAGTAAGGATTTCAAAGTTAAATTTCCATCCAGGAAGGATTGGAATGATAACGTCGTTACGAAAGATTTCGACACAACTATCTTTACTGATGGCTCAAAGATGGAGTGTGTCGTTGGTGCAGGAATCTTCTCAGAGTCTCTAAATGTATCTAGGTCCTTTCGGCTACCTGACCTTGCTAGCATCTTTCAAGCTGAATTGCTGGCAATCAGGGAAGCTTGCAAGTTACTAAAAGCAGATCCAAACCAAAACCGTAATGCAGCTATTATTACAGACAGTCAAGCAGCTGTTAAAGCCATTAATTCAGCTACAACATCCTCCAAACTAGTCCAGCAATGCCGGAATGAGCTTGCGGGTCTGAACACTGACTTCAATGTCACTCTTATCTGGGTCCCGGGTCACAGTGGCATTGAGGGCAATGAACGGGCTGACGAGCTGGCCAGGCAAGGTTCAGCCCTTAACTTGCGGAAAGAGTCAACATTCCGCTTGGAGTTATGAAGGGCAACATTCTCTCAATTTATCTTACTAAAGCAAACCGTAGGTGGAGCAGTTTATCAAACTGTATTATATCTAGGAAGATTTGGCCCACACATGACAAAGACCCGAACAATTGATCTAATACGCAGACCCAGGCAAGACATAGCCAGGGTAGTTGCAACCTGTAGCGGACACTGGCCAATAGGAGAGCATGCAGCGAAGCTGGGCATACCTCACAATACTCACTGTCAGAGCTGTGAGGACCAGCAGGAAAAAGAAACAGTAGTTCATTTCCTCTGCAAATGCCCTGCTCTGGCCAAAGCTAGAAAACAGTCACTCGGAAGAGCATTCTGTGACGACACTAACGAACTTTCTGAAATGAAGATCAAAGACTTGATTTCTTTTCTCAATGCGACGAAATGGCTCTAGGACAAATTTCGGCTACTTCTGCATTATACCTTCCGTCGATTCCCTATGATCACAAGACAGTGGACTAGGGTTCTGGTGGGGGTTTGTGGTGCACAGCGGCCGGATGATCATCCAATCAGATCAGTGGACGCTCCAGTGCCAGCCAACGAACTGCCTAGTGGGCTAACTGTGGATGGTGCGGGTGCGGGTGCTGATGTGGTTGAGTGAGTGATCTACTTTCTGATGATTGTGCTAAAAGCTACAACAAAATCATATTCTAAACTAAATAAAAAGGGACGATATCCTGAGAATATGGCCATATTTTCTCTCTTCAATTCCATCCACAGGTTCAAACGAGTTATGGTATCAAAACGGCGCATTTCAGTGCTAATTGGGCTATGGGCTAGACTGCCCGTGGCCGCCATTTCTACCTACCTACCTACCTTGCCATATTCTAGTATATTTAGCAAAGATTTTGAAAACTTATTTGACGTTTCTGTTGCAATTTTACCACATATCCTAATAACTTCTTTTCTAACACTCTTGCATTTGTAATGGCCACTTTCCAAGGTCACTGCTGTAAAAGCTCTACGCATCAAAAGTTTAAATATCACAGAAACCACCTAGTGTACGAATACGAACTTGTCTACCTTTACACAAGTTTTTCGTTTTTTGTTAATAAATGTGAATGTCCGTTTCTTGATAAAGAATAGTACTTTTTTGGTGTTTCATATTAAACATAAGATCTTTGACTTGACATCAAATACTGTTCGGATTTGCTTTTGGTCTTTGAAATAATTGTAAAAGAACTGCATGTTAGTTACTGTACGATTACGAGTTTGATTGATGTACACTCCAAAAGCAGACGTTTTTGGAAATAATAATTACTTTTTCTTTTATAACGTCCTATTGAACTAACTTTGGGCTGTGGAATTTATGTATGTGCCTACTACGAGAGTACTAGGGCTATTTAGAAACGTTGTTGTTTTTACTGAAATTCAAATCTGTTTTCAAACGAAATTTTTATTATTAGGTACAGCAACCAAACGTGTAAGGTATTTTCCGATGAAGACATTTTAATCAAAACTTAAGAATGCATTTTAGTTAGAAATATTCATTCGACCCGTAAATGGAAAAACACCAGTTTAATTAGTATTAAAAATGTAATCATCAAGAAATTGACTTTGTTTTATCACTGAATACTTAACTTAACCTATTATATATCTGTATGATCTTACCAGGTATTTGACCGATCATTTAAATCGGTATGTTCCACTTGACAAACAAATTAAAGAAAGGTAGTGGTATAAAAATAAATATATATTTAAATTTGAAGAACACAAGAATTCACAACCAATTGACTGCATCTTATGCAATGAGCAATCTTCACTTCAGTGCTCTGTAGTGATGATGATCATTGGTGCAATAAAAAAAAAATAAAAAAAAACGCGCTGTCTCTCGAACTCGACAAACATCTGTCCAAGCAAGAATTTATATCAGAGGAGGAAAGAAGGAGTATGTATTTTTAGAAAGAATTACTATTAGTGAAAAACAATTTATTTTAAACTTGGCGCGGTTTGATTACGGATACTATGCGAGTTTCAAAAAAGAGTCTGAAGGATTAAACTGTTAGTGACTTCATTATAAAGTTTTTTAATGTGTATCACCTGTTATTGATTCAGCTAGTGACTATTATATAATTATTTAAATAAAATAAGGTTAAAATGGTAAAGCAAGAAAACTTGGCCTTCACTGGTGGAATTTGAACATCTTCTTCAGTCTTGACTCCGGAGTGGTTTATTTTGCCAACTTTTTTAAAAAGAAATAGAAATGAAAACACGTTAGTTAAAGCCGTAATTTTCTTTTTGTATATTGGTCGGAAACTCACTAAAGCTAATTTCAAAAAACAATTAAGAGTAGCGTTCCGAAAATTCAACAGAAGTCAGCCCTATTACAATACAGTGAAATCAATCATATTATTCTTAATCAACAAACTTCAGTTCCTACAGAACGATCTTCTCATCCGAAAGCAAATGTGAACGAAACTAAAGTGAAAGAAGCTAGACTCATCATATGATCTCCTTGTTTCGGCTTAACTTTACATATTGCATCAAGAAAAACATTTTTTGTCAAGACTATCCTTTAGTCATCACAGTTTAGTCAGCCGGAATAGCACCACTTCTAGTCATTTTCGGTTAAATTCGGATCCCATTAGTCAGAGAACATAAACAAAAAACGTGCCACCTTAAATTTTAAATGGTTATTTTTTAGGTGGTCAAACTAACAAATCATTGCCCAAAAAGATAGATGTTTTATTTATTCTGAAAAACTATAATAAAAGCATAATAAAGTTCGTTAAGATCAACTGTAGAGGTTGTAGACCTAAAAAAATCAGTAATTTAGGTAGGTACTATAGAGAAGGAACATATTTGTTTTGATTTTTTTTTTCGAAAAATGGTTATTATTGATACCTTACAGGATATCCCTTAATTCGACAAGCATATTTTGTGAAATGATTCTGTGGTATATTCTAAGCATCAATAAGCAGCAAGGCTCTATCTCCCATGTTGACATCATTTATTGGGGATTTATTAGTTTTTGTAGTTAATACACTTTGTAAAAGAAATACTGTGCCAAAATAATCAAAGTAACTATGAAACAAATGTATCAAATTAATAATAATATCTTTCTGTTTTGTTCTTCACTTCGTTTTCACATTTCATCGAATAAATATCTTGTTTGTTTTTAAATATTGTTCGGAGTTTTATTCGTTTAGAAAAAAATTTCTCTATTAGGTTATGGGCCCAGGCGTGTTTTGAAGGAAAGTTCAAGAACAATAATTTAATTTTTTCTCTTGCATACATTTAATTTATTATTGAAGATAATAATGGCTGCATCAATGTTGAGCATTGATAAACTTGATGCAAGCAACTACGGAAGCTGGAAGATTCAAATGAGGAGCATTTTGATTTTTCAAGATTTGTGGCCGTACGTATCTGGAGGAAAAGTAAAGCCTGAGGATGAAAATGAAGCAGCAGCATGGTGTATTGCAGATGAGAAGGCACTTGCGATGATTATCTTGAGCGTGAAATCGACGGAACTGATTCATGTGAAGATTTGCAGATCATCAAAAGAGGCATGGATTCGACTCAATGAGATTTTTCAGCCAACAGGACCTGCGAGCAAGATAAGTCTTTTCAAGAAATTGCTGACATGTAAAATGACCGGGACTACTTCGATGTCGTGCTATTTAAATGAATTTTATAGCATTTCTGAAAAGCTGAGGGAGATTCAAGTGGAAATTCCAGAGGAGCTCTTAGCAATTATATTGCTTTGTAGTTTGCCAGACCATTTCGATAATTTTGTGGTAGCAATGGAAAGTCGAGATGAGATGCCGCCACTATCTATTCTAAAAGCAAAATTACTTCAAGAAGACTCAAGGAAACTTGGAAAGGATGCTGGAAATGGTGAGAATCATGTTCTGGCAGCACGCAGTAAACGTTCTTTCAAGCCATCGAAAGGTAAGAAAATGTTGAAGTGCTTTTCATGCGGAAAAGTTGGCCATTTTGCTTCGAAGTGCCCTGAAAAACAAGATGGACGTCAACCAACATCATCTTCTTATGGTTTATTTCATGTACAAGAATCTAGAATAATTAAGTTTGGAGAATGGTGCTTGGACAGCGGGGCTACATCCCATATGTGTTCCGAGAGAGGATTGTTCGTAGATTTTAAAGAAGATCTTAAAGAACGGATCCATTTTGCAGATGATAATTTTCTAGTGGCCAGTGGCGTAGGAAGCGTTATCCTAGAATTGGAGTCTGGAAGTGTGGAGTTAAAAAATGTGTTCTATGTTCCAGAGCTTAAAGGCAACTTCTTATCGGTGAGTAAGATAACGCGAAAGAAACACACAGTGGAGTTTTCTGGAAGAAACGCATTTATAAAGGATACACAAGGAAATATAGTCATGAAAGCTATTCAGGATGGTGAGGTTTATGTAGTCAAACCAAAATCGATGGTAGCAGCGTTGACAGTTAGTGAAAATTCATCAGTTAAGTGGCATGAACGGTTCTGCCATCTTAATTTTTCATGTCTTCAACAAATGTCTTCCTCCAAAATGGTTTTGCGACTTGATAACATAAACGTCAGCAAGGACACAGATTGTGTTGTGTGTGCTAAGAGGAAAATAACAACAAAACCATTTCCTAAGCAATCGAGTACAAAAAGTAAGGACATTTTAGATGTTATCCACAGCGACATTTGTGGCCCAATACAGGTAACTTCTTCTGGAGGAGCAAGATACTTTGTGACGTTTATTGATGACAAAAGCCGAAGGATATTCGTTTACTTCATGAAGACCAAGGATGAAGTCGTTGATGTATTTAAAAAATTTAAATTAATGGTGGAATGTCAAACGTCAAAGAAGATCAAAGTTTTGCGCAGCGACAATGGCAGTGAGTATTTAAGCAATAAATGTTCGTCATTTTTAGAAGCCAATGGCATCTTGAGACAGCTGACGGTACAGTATTTACCACAGCAAAATGGAGTGGCTGAGAGGGCTAACCGTACCTTAGTTGAAATGGCGAGGTGCTTGCTGATGGACGCAAATCTTCCCGAATATCTCTGGGCTGAAGCAGTAAACACGGCGGCGTATCTGAGGAACAGATCATCTACCAAAAGTCTCCAAGGAGAAACGCCTTACGAAAGCTGGTATGGAAGAAACCTGACGTATCACATTTAAGAATCTTTGGAACAAGAGCGGTGATCCTAAACAAGAAACCAGTATACGTTTGATCATTGCCCTTGCTGTCGAATATAAACTTTTGCTACATCACATAGACGTTACCACAGCATACCTTCATGGCGTTTTGGAGGAGGAGGTCAAAATAGGCTTCAAACGATGCGTTTCTGACAGTTGTTGTTTCTACATAAAAAATGAAAAAGATGACATTAATATAATTGGCGTCTACGTAGATGACATAATTTTAGCATGCAGTTCGCAGACATCGATTATCTTGGAATCGAAATTGTTAGAGAGGGAGAAAGAGGCCCGATAAGCATCTGTCAAGAAAACTATATTCGTGAGCTCTTAAAAAATATGAATTTAGAAACTACTCGAAAATGTTACACTCCATTGGATCCTGGAATGAAGCTCAACAAGACGACAGACATCAATACCAAGGAAGTTGACCAAAAGCTTTACCAATCACTGATCGGAACCTTGATGTATTTGTCAATTTCAACTAGACCAGACATAACGCATTCGGTGAGCAAATTAGCACAATTTAATTCAAATCCATGGACCATATGAGCGCACTTAAGCATTTAGTGCGTTATCTTTCTACCACTATTTCTTCAAAACTACACTACAAGAAAACTTCAAGGGACCTACTTGCATATGTTGATGCTGATTGGGCTAGTAATGTAGATGATAGGAAGTCGTACACCGGATTTACTTTTATTCTTGCTGGAGGAGCGGTATCGTGGCAATCGAAAAAACAAACGTCCATAGCGCTAAGCAGCACAGAAGCAGAATATAAAGCCATTTCTCAATGCAGCAAAGAAGTTCTTTACTTAAGAACTTTAATCTCTGAGCTTAATTTTGCGGAGTTGGTACAGAAACCAACATTAATTTTTAATGACAACTTGGGAGCTTTCATATTTCATCGAATAAATATCTTGTTTGTTTTTAAATATTGTTCGGAGTTTTATTCGTTTAGAAAAAATTTTCTCTATTAGGATTCAAGAAAAGCCTTACTTTATTAACGGAAATTGCTCTCTTAATATTAAAACATTTTGATTAGATCTTTAATTTTAGAAGAAATACATGCATTTGTAATTGCGTTTAAATAAAGTTAACATATTGTTTGAGTTTTAAAAAACCAATATTTCTTAGCCTGTTCCATTTTCGCTAGCCTATCATGCTAATTTTTGATTTCGAGGTCAATCTTTCCAGAAATTGCTTAATAAACATAACTCAATAAAAAATACAAGTGACCTTAACTATAAAAAGGTATACGTTCGCGCAGATATGTCAGTGGGCTCTTTAGTTAAACTGTGGTATCCTTCTTACTTTCTGAAGGTTTGTACTTCTAATTGAAGTATTACTCGACTTAACACAGAAGTAATTTTAATTTCTAAATTTCTGTATATCCGTCACTAATAAACATAACATCTTACTGTATTATGTTATTTGATCGAACATATATTAGAATTCAGTTTTTCATATTTGCTTAGCTCAAGCTACTAAAGCTAAGCAATTTAAGAAACTACACAAATTAATTTATTGCTTTTGCAATTTGTTTATACACATACATGGCGGTAAATTGTAGTCAATTAAGTACGATGTTAGAAAATATTTAGCATGATCCTCTAAAAATGATTTTATACCTATTATAAATGAATTAAGCATCTCATCGCTTAACCATTTATTATAGTTAAAATCACAAATGGCTTTTTAACGTTTTTAGCATCGCACTTAATCCTTATGATACTTTGACAGTTATAAATTTCAAAATGTGTATGTTTATAGGTTTTTTCCACGAGGAGCCACTTTTTTGTTTAGTTGCAGTTTTTGAAGGAGAATGTTGACCTGGTCACTTTTTTTTAAGTAATTTAATCATTTCATAAGATTAGAAGCACATACAAAATTGAAAAAAAAAACGATGGTTTAAATTTGTTTTAATTTTTTTTAACACTAGTTTATTTGCTAAATTGCCACCAGCTTTAAACAAAAATTCCAAAATTCGATATTTAAGAGAGTTATACAGTGATTTCAGATAGTCAAGTGAAATTTCACTCAAGGCCAACAATGGTGTGAATCAGTCATCGCATTACTTCTCTTTTTCGTATACCTACTTATCATGTGAGCCATCCCAATATATTTTTTTTTATGTTGAAGTCCTGTGAGTAGGGGGCCAAGGCATCAATAGAACATTTTGCCTTGAAATTAACTTGGCAGTTGAAAGTACTAAGATGACTGATTTCCAGTCATCTTGGTACTACAAAGCGTTGATAGAAATATTGTTTCCGCAAACCAACGATCCTTTTGAACAAACTTCATGGATGTTCAACAAAACAACGAACCTATTCATACAGCTCGAGTGCTTAAATCCTATATTTCAAGCTAAAATGTCCTTCTGTTGCTCTGGTCTCCTATTCACCGGACTTCAAAATAAAAAAAGATGGCACGACTGGATCATAGCTAACAACTTTAACGTATCTTGAAGCTTACAATGTGCATATGTATTCGTTCCACAACATTATGATATCATTAAAAAAAAGTTGTAAAAAACAAGTTGAAATATAAATTGTTACTATAAATTACTATAAAAGTGTATGTAACAATTTAAAGATCGAAATAAATTATAAATTCTATTTTCAACTCGAATTTTTAAATATTTTTTTTTTTTGTTAAAAGATTGTGACTTGAAACCGTCCAATACGACTTGAATTTAAATGTTTCAAATGTTATTTCTATATGTACATATATTGTCGATAAGAGAGCTTGACGGCAAACTATCGTACCTATATCAAACTCTCGAGAAACCAAGTGCAATAATCTTTATTTATCCAAAACGATGCCAATATTGGTTCTACTGTTCATTGAGATAACCCATCAGATCAGAGGCGTATACAGCTTTAGTTCTTGGGGGGGGTCATGCAAAAAAAAATAACACAAACTAATATTTGTTAAAAGTCAAGTGCGATCGCTAAAGGTCGATGATCACCAACTTCTTGTGGCCTAAATTGGATGATAAGGACACTGAAGATATATGGTTTCAACAGGATGACGCTACGTGCCACACAGCTTAATACACAATCGATATTCTGCACGAGCGGTTTCATGGTGTGGTTATCTCGCGCCGAGGCAACGTGAATTGGCCACCAAGATCGTGTGATTTGACCCCTTTGGACTTTTTCTTGTGGGGCTTTTTTAAGTCGAAGTCTATGCGAATAAGTTGCAAACCACCTCGACCCTCAAAGACAACATAATCGATGCCATCGGTCAAATTCAGCCTGATTTATGCGCCAAAGTCATCGAAAACTACATTTTCACTAAGCCAATTTAGGCAATTTCGTTGAAAATATATATTTCGAACTGCCAAAGCCTATTCAAAATTAAATGAGCTACCTACCTTTACAAAAAAATTAACAAATTTAAGACGAAAACACTTTTTTGGTATTTGCAAAATTACCTCATTTTCGGTTCCAAAGAAAATTAAAATAAACAACTGAGTCGAAAGAACCTTCAATAGCTGGACCAGTGAACACGCTATTCGTTTTTATTCCTGACTGTTACATTTTTTATTTCAGAGGGCCTCAGCAACAGCATACAGCAATCTCCAGTTGCCTGACCAAAGACAATCAGTTAAGGTAGCTGTGAAAATACTGAGGAAAAAAATTCTTGAATTTTATTCAGAATTTATTTTAATCCTATCAAAGTATTTATTTCAGCGAATTGAAGTTGCAGGAAAAATTAGTAAAATATCATAGGTACTGTGCACTGTTTTCTGTTTCTTAATTTTAGTAAATAGATGTAAATATTCACTACTGCTAGCCGCTTCCAGTTGCGCACACCGAGTGCTTTGATGTCGTCATTCACTTGATTGCACCACCTGTTACGGGTTCTTCCTCTGCTGCGTACCCTATCGGGGTTGGATTCGAAGACTCGTCGGGCAGGTGCGTTGCTGTCCATACGCTCCACGTGCCCCAGCCATCTCAGCCGCTGTATTTTCAGCTTTTTGACCAGGTCAACGTCGCTGTATAGCCCGTATAGCTCGTCGTTGAATCTTCTCCCCCATACTCCTTCGATACACACCGGACCGAAAATCACACGAAGAATCTTCCTCTCAAAACACCCTAGCAGATTTTTATCCGAATCTTTCAGTGTCCATGCTTCTGACCCATAAAGCAGGACCGGGATGATTAGGGTTTTGTATAAAGTCTCCTTGGTTGTCTGAGAGAGGGCCTTACTACTTGAATGCCTTCTTAGACCGAAGAAACAGCGGTTGGCAAGAGTAATTCTTCGCTTGATCTCTGCACTGATGTCATTCTGCGATGTAATAGTGGAGCCCAGGTAGACAAAGTCCTTGACAACTTCGAAGTTATATCTGTCCATCGTGATATTTTGCCCGAGTTGACGATGTTGAGATTCCTCTCTCGATGACAGCATATACTTCGCCTTGTCCTCATTAACCGCCAATCCCATTCTAGCCGCCTCCGATTCAATGCTCGCAAATGCCCCTGCCACAGCTCGCTTCGTTCTGCCGACAATGTCTATGTCATTCGCATATGCAAGCAATTGAACGAACTTTTGATAGATTGTACCGCTGGTGTTGATATGTGCGTTGCGTACAATGGCTTCAAGAACGATGTTGAATAGGGTGCATGATAACGCGTCGCATTGCTTCAATCCTTTCTCAACATCAAAGGAATCGGTGGTCTTCTTACCAATTTTGACGGAGCAGCGAGATTGCTCCATCGTCATCCTGCACAGGCGGACGAGTTTGGCAGTGATGCCGACACTCGACATGGTTTTGTATAATTCGTCCCTTGATACAGGTGGTGTGTATCGATCTGGAATTCCCGGGATTTTTCTAAAATCTGTCGGAGTGTGAACATTTGATCGACGGTTGACTTGCCTGGCCTAAAACCGCACTGATAGGGGCCGATCAGATCGTTGAAAAAAGGTTTTAAGCGGTCACACAGGATGGCCGACAAGATTTTATAAGCGACGTTTAGGAGACTAATTCCTCTGTAGTTGGTACATTTCAGAATATCTCCCTTTTTATGGATGGGGCACACTATACCGAGGTTCCATTCATCGGGCATACTTTCCTGCGACCAAATTTTGCAGATGAGCTGGTGTATGCTCCTAGCCAATTTATCTCCCGCTGATGAAAATACATTACATATTCGTATTATAATTGAATACAATGATTCTTTTTCGTTGCGTTTCAAGAATAGTGTGAACAAAGTTCACGAGTGATTTCGATATGCCTCTGATTTGGAAAAAATGTATGTCACTAAGACTGCCACCGATGGAAAAGTGAAAGGCACCTTCCAAAATAAATATGTACATCAAATATACCTAATCTTTCTTACCAGTAAGCCTTTCTGATATAAATAATGGGCAAAATTGTTAAATTCTACGAGCCTAGTCGCTTTTCGTCAATAATTCCATCCGACTGGTCAAACGGTTCACCGCAAGGAGTTCCAAAAAATCTCCTTTACCATAGCTATTGGCTTTTGCATTATGGGATTCATAGGTTACTTTGTAAAAGTAATCCACATCCAAATCAATAACAATATTTTTCGATCGTAAATATTGAATAAGAGCAAACAAAATCCTTTCGTAATAGGTTTTCATCATAGTTTTATATATTTATGTCTTTTATCGTTAACATTAATATTTTTTGGTTAGAATAACTATAAATCGAAAGTTATCACTTTTTTGTTTTTAAAAATAATTTGTCATACAGAAATCAAACAAAACAATTTCTGTATGTGATCTATAATGTGTTTAAAGATTTTATTTTCAGAAAAAAAAATGTTCTTTTTTTGAAAATCCTATTAGTTTTTACTTTACTGAGTGAAAATTTGGTAACAACTCCGCACTTTGATTTCTGTTTGGTTTAACAGGTTTTGGCTGTCATCTCAAAACGGAAACTAGCCTATGCATATATTTTAAGATTTGAATGTATTATCATATGAGAAGTTTGTTGTTGTGTTAAATTTCTTATTGAATTGAAGTTACCAACATTCAAATTCTCTATTGAATTCTAAATTAACAATCAAAAATCCTACTAGCTTTCTAAGTAACCAACTTTCATTTTTTGTTCTATGTGGTTACTAAACAATTATTTCAGATCAACAAAATAATCTTGAGTTCTCGGGGGGGGACATGACCCCGTGACCCCCCCCCTGTATACGCCGTTGCATCAGATCACCAGTGGCTACGAAAGCGTATTGCCGGTCATTAAGAAGATTTTGTTCTTCGAGATATTTCTTAAGCTGAACGTTATTTAATACTTGCAACTTGGCGTTCTTTTAGATCTCACTACTTTTAAAGGTTGACTTGTTTCGCAAAGATTTTTGTATATATGAGAGCTTCTTTTTTAACATTTATGTATTTGGTGTGATTTCACTTCTTTTTGCAAAGGTTATTTTTATGAGGTGAAAGTGGGTGGAAAACACGACCACTGAACCCATAAGTAAAATTAAGTTTTTGTTTTGTGCCTATTCTATGCACTTCAAGTCCTACGGTTCTACCAATTTTCATCAATCAAAAGTCAAATTGTTAAGAAGTAGTACGCTGCCCCCTACATGACAAATTTTATAATTTCAATTTTTTCTTTACATACAGCTGGAAGTGCACTCTGTGGGGCGCATTCATAGTCATTTTAGACCTGGGTCTAAGTTAAACATAGCTTTGGTTGAATTTTCGGACGTTGATTCTATTTTTTTAAGTTTATCATTTCATAATATTTGAAGCTATTTGTGTAGTATACCCAGTTAATTATCTTATTAAAATATAAAACCAACAATTTGTAATTAAAATCGGTCTGTATTCATTGAGCCAAAATTGTCTTAAACTGTAGTTTAGTTAAACCTGGGTCTATCTGCGACTATGAATATGCCCCTATATGTTTAATATTAATTTTGTAAAAATGGATGGTTGCCACGCCTACTGAAAGTAAAATCTCAAAATTTTATTTTTCCCTTTGCTTGCATGTCAAGTCCTATCACTCTACAAAATTTCATCATTCTACGACCGTCAGAAGTGGTATCACATAATTGATACGTCATCATGTTAGAAACAGGATTATCGCCTCTTTTCATACAAACCTTAAAAATGCAAGTGGATTACATAATGAAAGTTTTAAAAATGAATGATAACCGACTACCAAAGATAGTAGCTCTTCAAGTCATAAGAACTAAAACAAGCTGGTGTGCTGATTGGCTGGATCCAGGGACAGATTGTGGGATTTATTTAAACCTGAACAATCCTAGTAATGAAGAATTAGAAACTTCGCTGTACCACCTCATTTCTGAGGTAGACTTAAAGCAGCGAGAGAAATACTTAAATGATGCAACAGGATCTATATACCGGCAAATATACAGTCAGTTAAATCATAACTTGGTAGACAGGAACTACTTTAAGGATGATATCAGTACTGCCGAGATATCAATGATGGTAAAACTATGGGGAGAAATTATGCCGCTGAACTTTATACCACATAGAAATGACTTACCGATAATATGCTCTCTATGCAACTTAGGACAAAGGGAAGAAATTCTCCACCTTATGGGAAGATGTCCGATTCAAAAAGAAATAAGAAGGGATGTTTTTGGGTGCGACATTTTGCCAAGTTATACTGTTGCTTAACAATATGGAAATTAAAAGATTATTCAAATTCTGTAGGCTGACTCTTCTCTATAGAAACCAAAATGCAAAAATGCCATGTTTTTTTTTTTTTTTTGTAAACTATGTAATTAATTAATATTAATTAATAAAAATCAATCTTATCTAATTGATATCAATTCTGAGAAAATGGGTGGGTGCCACGCCCCTCAATAGATGATTTCAAATATTCCGAAATCTTCTTTGTATTGATATATGCCAGTCTACCAAATTTTATCATTCTACGACAATCTGAAGTGCTTTAAAAAATTGATTTCATTTCTGCGAAAATAGGTTTTTGCCACGCCCCCTGTATGTAAAATCTCAAATTTTAAAATTTTGCCCTAGCTTCCACTTTAAGTCCTACCGCTTTATCAAATTTCGTCATTCTGCAATAATCAGAAGTGCTCCAAATAATTTATATCAATTTTATTAAAATGGGCGGGCACCACGCCCCCTGAACGGGGAAACTTAAATTTTGTATTTTTTCCTTTCGAAAATTGCCTGAGCGTGATCCTGTAAAAGGGGTGTAATGCCAGAACTTGGCTGGGCACTACCTTTGATGGTTTTAAGGAGATTCAAAAAAAATAGTCAACAAAAATCTCACAACTAGTTTCTTTGTGTTAAAGGCTACTAAGAACACATGTACAGGTATTTATACTCAGAATATTAAAGTGAGTGTTAAAGTTCCATACAAATTTTATAAAATCTGATTTCTGTATACGTACATTTATAATGTTTTAGGGGATGGTGTTATTAACTTAATTTGAAACTTCACAGACATCTCAGTAGGTCCTACACTTTAAAGCTGTTAAACTAATCTCGTCATTTACGTTATACTTTCAAAGTTAATTTGTATATTTTTTTTTGTTTTTTTTTTTGTTTCGACTTACGTTTTGTTCTGTTGGATCTTATGTAAGACACCCAGTATTATAATATATTTGTTTAACACTTAACATTTTATTTTTTTACGAAATCATTATATTTTTGAATCAAAGCATACATTGCCATTTTTTAGTTGCGTTTAAGTTGTTAGCTACGAGAGTAAGTTTGTGCGATCCAGTAGTGCAGTTTTTTTATAACAAAACTAGTGGATATAAATTAAGTTATGTATTTGAATTGGCGTGTATTTATAGCGTGCTTTTTTGAAAAGTATATTGCCAGCTCAGTAAACATTTAATTCAAAGGTGTTTTCTGCTGATAACACTTGCAGTTAGGCTGCATAGCTTTCGCTCCGTCATACTTAATTCAATGTTTTGTTTTGTATATAAAGGGTTTTCCATTAAGGGCGGGTCGATTTTAAAATTGAATAAAACAAGTTGTATAAGAGATATCAATAAGGTTTTGTATTTATTTGAGAATCCTATCAATGACATTTGAAATATAACATCGTTGAAATGGCCTCCGCGGCTTCGCTGGGTGGCGTGGATTCGAAAGGTTTAGTTTTCGATGACCTTAGCGCATAAATCAGGCTGAATTTGACCGATGGCATCGATTATGTTGTCTTTGAGGGCCGCGGTGGTTTGCGGCTTATTCGCATAGACCTGCGACTTAAGAAAGACCACAAGAAAAAGTCCAAAGAGGACACGATCTTGGTGGCCAATTCAGTCGTCGCCTCGACGCGAGATAACCATGCCATTAAACCGCTCGTGCACAATATCGATTGTGTCTTGAGCTGTGTAGGACGTAGCGCTATCCTGTTGAAACCATATGTCTTCGGTGTCCATATCATCCAATTCAGGCCACAAGAAGGTGGTGATCATCGAACTATAGCGATCGCCGTTGACGGTGATGACCTGCCCAGCATCATTTTCGAAGAAGAACGGACCGATGACGCCTCCAGCCCAAAATCCACACCAAACAGTAGCTTAACTTTGATGCATTGGCACCTCGTGAATCTCGCGTGGATTGGTGTCGTCCCAAATCCGGCAATTTTGCTTATTCACGTACACATTCATACAAAAATGGGCCTCATCGCTAAATATGATTTTTCGACCAAAATTGGGATCAACTTCCAACTCATTTTGATAATAAAGTTTTATCATTTGCACGTGTTATCATAGTAAGTGACAGGCGCTGTCACTTACTATGATGATTTGTCTTTAGTAACTGGTTTAAAGATGATATTTTGACATAAAATAAAAGAAACAATATGGCCGCCACGAACTGTCAAAATCAACCCGTGCCTATTGGAAAACCCTTTATAATCAATAACAAACCATTCATGTTTTTGCGTTTACAAATTAGGTGTGTTCCTTTTATACATTTTTGAAGAAAACACTTATTGGAGCAAATGTATTAGCCCAATATGTACAAGATTTTATTGGGGTTAAAGGTCATAAGGTGGTTAAGAATTATTTGACATTAAGACGTACATTATTCATACATACATAAATTTACACCTTCATTGTCCTCATACAAACTGATTTAAAGTCACCCATTCGCCCATTATTTTTCCAGACGACAACTATACATCCCATGAATCATATTTGATACATACAATTTATTTTTTTCCATGAATAATATAAGATACATGAACATAATTCAGGATCATGTCCCATTTAAAAAAAACATTATTATTTAAAAAGATGCAATATAGAATGATTTGGATGCGTAAATAATTGCGCAATGCTTAGTTTCGTGTTCATATATGATACATGGATGTATGCTAGCTTCATTTCATATCAATACGTCCAATGAATCACATGATTCATTGTAATATATGATAATATGATATACATATAACATGATGTGATGTTGTCACTTACCTACTATGTGATCTCTTGGGCGTGAAATAATTTCGGACAAATAGATTAAATCAATTTGTATGGAGATAGTCAAGCCAAATTCCAAATTTTATCAATAATTATCAAATATAATACATGGACGTAGGATCCTCGGGGACCACAAATTGTGTATCAAATATGATCATGGGAGGTATTAAAGTTCTATATATTGGTATCGATGAATCTCCTCTTCGTTGGATTTGAAATCCTTTCGGACCGTTTAATAAAAGTTGTATTGGACGGTTTCAAGTCTGAAATTCACAAAATAAATGCTGGTGTGCCCCAGGGCTCCGACTCTCTTTCTTATGTTCATAAATGATCTTTTGTCTGTGACTACTAATCCATTTTTTTTTTTTTTTTATAAAGGGAATTTTAATACCCTTAAGATGAATAAGCACAGTGCGGGCATGAGGAAAATAGGGAAGGGTTAAAGAGGAGATACCGATGCACATTGATTTGGAAGTTCTGCATATCAAATTGGGAGGGAAAGATAGAGCCGGGTTAAACATTCTACATTCGTGTGGTGCGGCTAAAGAATGAATCCCTGTACTTTACTGTACGTCCGAAATTGGGCTCGAGGTTAAATTGATGAGCATTCCTCGAAGTATTACGGTTGAAATTTTTAAGGGGGGAATGCAACTGGCTATTACACTAGAACACTGTTTGTTAAAATAACGGTAAAATAGTGAAAGACAAGAAACATTGCGTTGGTGTTCGACGGATACAAATGTTTTCGTTATATCCTTTCAGCTATCATTTTCAATGCTCTTTTCTGAATTATATCTAATAGACGGAAAGCTGGCTACAAAAAAAAAAGTGAGTCATCGGTACACGATTGATTATTACTGGAGAGAATGATTTAGTGTAGCTGAGCACAAATATGCACGTCTGCCAGCGCGATTCAGAGGCTTAATGGGGTGGGCGGGGGCTCAAAGTTGTCAAATTTTGGTGAAAAAAAAATTATAAGGTACATGGATTCTAATAACGCAAATGTGTTGTGTCCATCGTCAATAAACGTGAAACAAAATGGCAGACGGTTTTGGAGAGACTAAGTTGCCGGCAGACGTCGTTAAAGTTGTCAAATGTTGGTACAAAAAAATTATAAGGTACATGGATACCGATTTTTTTTATTTTAATACTTATGTATATAGATAGCAAAATTCAAAATGGCAAAAAAGTAGAGGCTAACACCGCGGCAGACGTGTTTGAAAAGTGCACTGTTAAACCAGAAAAATTGCATTATTTCTGCCCAAAACAATCCAAACGAATATTTTGAAATGCAATTATCTTTATTTTAGCAAGAACAATATTGTCGCAAAAGTTCATTGCAAAATCGCACAACCGCCAACAGTTATTCAAGGTTGAATGTCAAAAATATTCACCTATAACTCCGAAACGGTAAGTGCTATCGAAAATCATTTCATGCAAAACTTGTAGACCATGCTGTCCGCCAAAAAATAAGTTTTGACCATTTTTTTCCTACGACTTACCGTTAAGAAGATATTGACATTTAAAAAAATCTGAAATGTCGAAAAAAGTATTTTTTCACGTTTAACTCCTAAACGGTTCATATTTCCGAAGACATATGGATACAATATTTGTACATTGACTGACCCCCTACCAGACAACATTATTATTTTTCTCTTAAAAACAAACATTTTAAAGATATAATTAATTTAAAAGTTTCAAAAAGGTCTAAATTTCTGTTTTTTTCCCTTTTTACTCTGAAATGGCAAAATCGAATTCAAAATACGTTTTCATGTCATGTTGGTTCCTTATCTAATCTACTATTCTTGGACTGAATATTCAAATAAAATAAAATACAATTTTCTCCTTCTTTTTCCTTACTACTAACTGCGTTGTCGAAAATCCAGATAATTTTCGCATACACAACAAATTGAATCAAAAATCAAATACTATTTTACAAATATTTTAACAAAGTTTTATAATTATTAAAATACAAATATAATTTAGTAATAAAATAAAACATTGTTGGTTTATTTGAAATGTTCGAAATTCGGTCTAAAATAAATAAATGGCCACGGTCTAGTAACACTGTTCATATTAGTAAATATTGGAGATCAACATCTGTAGAGAAGAAGTTGTTGGGCCGAGACCGCAAGTCGTTTCGGTAAACCGAGGCGATCGAGACGAGCGGCGCGGCGACGAGACTAGCTCCAAAACATACGAGACAGGACTTCCTTAAAAATAAAAATAAATCGGGTGGCACAACGGCTCATGAAGAACCAGGGCCTAGTGACTAACAACTCGCAACCATTCCTGTGTGCGCCTTCCGTCAATTCCTTGGAAGAGGCAATAGCCCTGAAAAAAAACTTTTTTAGTTTTTAGGTGGACGAGGCTGGGAAGCGATCCCAGACCTCCAGCGTGACAGTCGAACGCACTTACCATTACGCTACGGGCTACTACAGGACTTCCTTATTCATTGCATAAAAGATTTGCCAAAATCTTTCGGAAGTATTTCAAAAAAAAATCCTTCAAATGGTTGATAACAACAAAGCTAAATAAATGCACTTAATTTTTGATAGGTATTGGTCACCTTCTATAAAAGACTATGAAAGATCTCATCGAGGCAGTTCCTCTGATTTTATCATATGTATGTGATCTCTGGACCAGAGCAAACAGGTCCAGCTGATTTTAAACTGGCAACAGCAGGAAATTCTACCATTTTTTAAAATGAAAAAAGTGGTACTAAACTTAAATACATTTTATCAGTATGAGGTTCGAGGTGACCACGTTTTTTGTTCCATCAACGATAAGTATTCACTTGATGATCACGAAGAAGCGGATATAAAAATTGTATATCATGCGTGCTGTGTTGAATACAAAGCAAATATTATATGATAAAATGCTCTGACACCGACATTTTAATTATAATGTTATGTAACATGAATTATGTTAAAAATGGTAACACCATTTAGGTACAAACGGGAGTGTGAAATAAACAGCGAGTCACTAACGTGTCAGCACTGTATAAAGAGCTTGGTAGTTTATTTTGTAAGTCCTTAGCAGGATTCCATGCGTTTACTGGATGCGATTTCAATCCAGCATTGTTTCGCAAAGGAAATCAGCGTCCACAGCAAATATTACGAAACAATGAAGACTATCAGAAAGCATTTGATGATATGGATGGGTAATATGTGAAAGAAAATATCAGTTCAAATGGTTTGATGGACTACAGTTTCCCAGCACCGTACAAGACGTGATTGAAGAAGAAATAATTGAATGTATAAATACTTTTGCATATAACATACAAATACCTTATTTATTTTTTTTCATATACAAAGTGTCCAGTAAATAATGCATAACCTGGCAACCGGTTATAGCTGGCCTTAACACCTTTCAGAAAAAAAAATATAAAAAAAATATTTTCGTGGTAGTTTTAAGGATGTGATTAAAAAACAAAGAACGACATGCCTTAAATACTTGAACATTACCACCACAGTTGAATGATTATTATTGCTTTTTTTATTTTTATAATATTTTTTAATTTATTTTTGTATACAGAATTCAAACTTTTGTGAAAATAAAAAAAACTTGATTGTTGTATAAAAAAATTAAATTAAAAAAAAGTATTATAAGAAAACTGCAACAGAAAGTGTTAAATTTGGTATAACATCTATTAGTACAATTATTCAAAGATGTTTTAAAAATAAAAAAAACAATAATAATCATTCAACCGTGGTGGTAATGTTGAAGTATTTGAGGCATGCCGTACTTTTTTTTTTTAATTCATAACATAAAAACCAGAAGGAAAATACTTTTTTATATTTTTTTCTGAAAGGTCTTAAGGCCAGCTATAAGCGGTTGCAAGGTTATCCATTATTTACTGGACACCCTGTATATTTATAAAAAGAATCAGGCAAAGGTGAAGAAATCGATTCGAAGGAAGATTCTGATTGGGTTAGTGAAGACCTAGAGTGTGATGAGTCATCAGGTTCCGATACTGAAGCTGATAGCAAATATTACTTATAGTATATTGTTGGTTAAATACGATAAATAAATAACACTTTTGTGAATAATAAATCTATTAATAATTAAATTTTGTATATCTAAATTTTCGGAAAAAATTAGCATTTAAAAGATGTAACGTATATGCGAAAAACCTTTATTTTCGACATTTAACGCTACTAAAACAGTAATATATTGCGAGTTGCGACTGATGATTCTTATGGAAAAAACCGTCATAATATTTTTGTACTGAATATTACGATGTATAAATTGAGTGTAAGTTTTTTTTGTAAATCTTTGAAATTTCAGAGTAAAAGGGAAAAAACAGAAATGTAGACCTTTTTGAAACTTTTAAATTAATTATATCTTTAAAATGCTTGTTTTTAAGAGAAAAATAATAATGTTGTCTGGTAGGGGGTCAGTCAATGTACAAATTTTGTATTCATATGTCTTTGGAAATATGAACCGTTTAGGAGTTATACGTGAAAAAATAGCTTTTTCGACATTTTAGATTTTTTTAAATGTCAATATCTTCTTAACGGTAAGTCGTAGGAAAAAAATGGTCATAACTTATTTTTTGGCGGACAGCATGGTCTTCAAGTTTTGCATGAAATGATTTTCGATAGCACTTACCGTTTCGGAGTAATAGGTGAAAAACGGATATTTTTGACATTCAACCTTGAATGACTATTGGCGGTTGTGCGATTTTGCAATGAACTTTTGCGACTATATTGTTCTTGCTAAAATAAAGATAATTGCATTTCAAAATATCCGTTTGGATTTTTTTTGGCAGAAATAATGCAATTTTTCTGGTTTAACAGTGCACTTTTCAAACACGTCTGCCGCGGTGTTAGCCTCTACTTTTTCTTCTGCCATTTTGGATTTTGCTATCTATATACATAAGTATTAAAATAAAAAAATCGGTATCCATGTACCTTATAATTTTTTTTTACCAAAATTTGACAACTTTAACGACGTCTGCCGGCAACTAAGCATCTTCTAAACCGTCTGCCATTTTGTTTCACGTTTATTGACGATGGACACAACACATTTGCGTTATCAGAATCCATGTAGGTACCTTATAATTTTTTTTTCACCAAAATTTGACAATTTTGACCCCCCGCCCAGCCCATTAAGCCTTTGAATCGCACTGGCAGATGTGCATATTTGTGCCAGCTCTTAGACTATAAGAGATTCAAGTGAGTTGTTGGAGCACCTGCCCAAATATGAGAATTGTACTCAAGTTTCGGACGGATAAATGCCGTATAGATTACAGCCAGATCAAAAGAGGAGACAAATTTCTTGCATCTTCGAAGAAAACCTAAACATTTCGCAGCGTTTTTGGTGACGTCGAATATCTGATCATTCCACAGAAGCTGGTCTGTGACACACATACCGAGAACTGAAAGCTGTTCAGTTTCCTCAATGCAAGTGCCGCTCAAGGATAGCGGCATGCGGGATGGGTTTCGTTTTGACGACAATAGTTAGCATTGAGTTTTTGAAGCATTAAATTCTACGCGGTTTATGATTCCCCATTGGACAATGCTATCGAGATCAGAATTTAATGAGCTAATCATACGCTGCCGTTCAAGTTCCACATCCGAAGGACATGGATGTGAGTCTGAAAACGAATATGAGGAGCTAAGGGTGATGTCGTCAGCGAAACAGATTAGAAGTTTCAGACATAAGATCAGGAATGAATATAAGGAAGAGAGTCGGAGACAAACCGGAGCCCTGGGACACACCAGCGTTTATTTTGTGGATTTCAGACTTGAAACTGTCCAATACAACTTGTATTGAACGGTCCGCAAGGTAATTTCTAATCCAACGAAGAAGAGAGTCATCAATACCAAATGCGCGCATTTTCGATAAGAGAGCTTAATGCCAAACTCTATCAACCGCCTTAGAAATATTAAGCGCGATAATCTTACTTTCTCCAAAACGATGTTAAGATTTGTTCAACTTTTCGGTGAGACATACCATCAGATCACCAGTGAACCTATTTCAACGAAAGCCGTACTGCCGGTCCTTAAGAAGCTTTCGTTCCTTGAGATATTTCTTGAGCTGGAAACTAATCAGCGTTTCCATGACCTTGGATAGAAGGGACGTAAGTGCAATTGGTCGATAGTTATAAGGTGAAGAAGATACGCCTTTTTTAGGGACAGGCTGGACAAATGCTGTTTTCCATCCAATCGGAAAGAGACCAGTAGAGTAGGACAGATGAAAAAGCTTACGCAGTGGTTTTGCCAGCGTTGAAGAACACCTCTTCAGAACAATGGGGGATACTATCCGTGCCAGCGGATTTGTGTGCGTCATCGTGATCTTTTAGAACTCTAGCAACTGCACGAGTGCGAAAGAAGATTTTACCATAAAATCATCTACGCTCTCAAGTACAGGAGGAGTCATAACACTTTCTGGCAGCGTCGAATTGACAGCAAACTGTGCCGCTAGCAAATTGGCTTTATCTAACGAGCTGACAAAAGAGATATTATTGAAGACGAGCGTTGGAATCGAGGACGATGTGGTCCTTTAAACTGTTTCGCTGACGACAGTACCCTCAGCTTCTCATATTCGTTTTCAGATTCACATCCATGTCCTTCGGATGTCGAACTCGAGCGGGAGCGTATGATTAACTCATTAAATTCTGATCTCGACAGCATTGTCCAATGGGGACTTAAAAACCGCGTAGAATTTAATGCTTCAAAAACTCAATGATGTCTCTTATCGTTGATGCAAAACCCACCGCCAATGCCGATATGTGCCATGGGCGGCACTTGCATCGAGTTAGCCGAACAGTTCTCGGTATGTGTGTCAGACCACCTTTTGAGGAATGACCACATATTTGACGTCCCCAAAAACTCTGCTATGTGTTTAGGTTATCTCCGAAGATGAAATAAATTCTTTTATTCGTACAAAGCTTGAGTATAATTCTCATATATGGGGCGGTGCTCCTATTTCTCATCTAAGCTTGTTGGATAGAATCCAAAAACGGCTCTTAAAATGATAGGTGATAGAATTATAATGGCAACAATGACATCCCTTGAACACCGCCGCAATGTCAACTGCATTCCCCCCTTGAACAATTCAACCGGAATACTCGCGCTTTCAGGAATGCTCATCAGTTTACCCTTGAGCCCAACTTCGGACGTACTGTTAAGTCTAAAGATGCTTTCTTTGGTCGCACAACAAGAATGTGGAATGCCTTACCTGACCCGATGCCCCCACGCCCATTTTGATATTCAGAACTTCAAAAGCAATGTACATTTGTATCTCCTTTCAAACCCTTCCTTATTTTCCTAACGCTCGCACTGTGCTTGTTCATGTTAAGGGTACTTAAAACCCCTTAAGTGCGCGCTATATTACAAAAAAACAACGTATGGATAATTTAAAAGAAGGAATTATTTTCACAGCGTATACGTATTTGTTTTACAAATTCACATAGCTAACTTTGAGTAATTCGAGTCCGACCCAAACATATTCCCGAAGTATTCTATCCTAAAATCTTTCTTGGCAGATCAAATGGCTTTATTTCATTCCCCCTTACAAAAGCATGATTTATGGCATACAAAAATTGCGTGTTGTTGCCATATTTCGTGTTGCTGTGATAAATACAAGATGCATAAATGCATACAACAAACTAGCGGATGAAGCACACTCTCAATGTTGCAAGTGCAAGAAATGCTCTTGAGAGAGATGCTGGGCTCGATTTCATTTGCGACTAGTCTCAAAGATTCCGCCATCTGCACCCCTAGTATACCCATGCATACACTTCTTAACGGAAATTCTGCGTCAAAATGGCAAACTTGTAAGAAAGTATTGCGTTTATATAAAAACTTGTTTTCAAAAACTCATGTTTATTTACCTATCATATAATTATGTATGTATGATACATGGACGTCGGCGACACAGCGCAAAAAAAATTCTGGAACTCATATGATACATGGGACGTATAGTCGATGTTTTTCTTTTTTTAATTAAAATAATGAACGTATTGATGTTCCAAAATCAGTTCGTATTGGAACAGTGAAGCCGAATTCCAAAATGTATCATATATGATACATGGATGTGGGTGTGGGAAAAACAAAACTGTGTGTATCAAATATGATACAAGAGACAGTGAAGGTGTTAATGCAATCCGCTGTTGAGTCTTGTTTATAATGAAAAAAAATGAAATTTTATTATACAAAAAAAAAAAAAAAAAAAAAAAAAAACCCCAGAGGGAAAAATATTATAAAATTAAATGCAATTATTTTAGCTAATTTGTTTTGAAACAAACATAAAAACTGGCCAATAATTATAACTTTATGGTAATATTTAAAATTCAATTCAAGTATTATTAACAATAAAAACACGAACAATGTTCGTCGAACAAGTTATTTACTTTATTTAATTGTATTATATTAAATTGCATTATATACACCTAAACTAGGCCAATCACAAAATATACCTAAGGTTTATATCTCAATCTGAAATTATAAATTATCCAATAAATATCAAGATAAGAATTTAAAAAAAAAAATACATACTTAAGTAGTTTAGGCTATAGGATAAGGTACAGTTACAGTAGGGTGGCGCTTATTTTGAAAAAGCTGGAATTTCTTTCGCCCCTCCCCCTAGTGATCAAGGTAATAAAATAAAAATCTGTGCAAAATTTTGTTGAAATCGGTTGACGTTAACACGTGCCACCGAGCAGTTGAAAGTTCCTATACAAAATACATGGAGATTTTTAGCCTTTTACTAAAAAAATCAGCAAAAGTTGATGAATATTAATAAAACATACCATTTATCCTAATTATTATATGGACTACTAAAAACACCGATTTGAACAAAATTTTGCACAGATTTTTATTTTATTGCCTTGATCAATTTTGGGGGGGCGAAAGAAATTCCAACTTTGCCAAAATAAACGCCACCCTAAGCTACAGACAGATATTATAAATGTATGTATGTATGTAGGTACATCACATACATGTACTATTTTCTTATTCGCTATCATCGTGATGTCAACTTTGATTAGAATCTCAAGGACAATTTGTTTACGTATCCAAAATTTGCCCTATAATAATGCCTTCACAGAATGTACCTGCAATGACAATTAAAAACGGTGTAATAATAATAGTTTAGTAACTAAACTCAATTTCTATAAGCAAGGCGACTGAGATGGCGTAGGCGTTCAACATTTTTTTGTATATAAAATACAAATTAAGAAATACATATATCTTCTTTTCTATAAATTAATCCGTTTGGATTTTTTTGGGCAGAAATAATGCAATTTTTCTGGTTTAACAGTGCACTTTCCAAACACGTCTGCCGCGGTGTTAGCCTCTACTTTTTCGTCTGCCATTTTGGATTTTGCTATCTGTATACATAAGTATTAAAATAAAAAAATCGGTATCCATGTACCTTATAATTTTTTTTTTTTTACCAAAATTTGACAACTTTAACGACGTCTGCCGGCAACTTAGCATCTCCCAAACTGTCTGCCATTTTGTTTCACGTTTATTGACGATGGACACAACACATTTGCGTTATCAGAATCCATGTAGGTACCTTATAATTTTTTTTTCAACAAAATTTGACAATTTTGACCCCCCGCCCAGCCCATTAAGCCTCTGAATCGCGCTGGCAGATGTGCATATTTGTGCCAGCTCTGAGACTATAAGAGATTCAAGTGAGTTATTGGAGCACCTGCCCAAATATGAGAATTGTACTCAAGTTTCGGACGGATAAATGCCGTATAGATTACAGCCAGATCAGAAGAGGAGACAAATTTCTTGCATCTTCGAAGAAAACCTAAACATTTCGCAGCGTTTTTGGTGACGTCGAATATCTGATCATTCCACAGAAGGTGGTCTGTGACACACATACCGAGAACTGAAAGCTGTTCAGTTTCCTCAATGCAAGTGCCGCTCATGGATATATTGTACATATATCTTCTTTTCTATAAATATATTTACTCACTCAACTAAAACAAAAACTGAAAACAATGGCCTGAACATATATACCTACATATGTATGTACCTATATTTCGTTATTGTTATTATTTATTATCTTTGTTGTTTATTGAATTCTCATATTTATTTTATTTGCTTTACTTGTACGAAATTAAAGTAAGCACGTACATACATACATACGTACACAACAAACATGTAGGTATACATTTTATTACAACACAAACTTTACATTTAATCGAGGTTGTATTGCTTTTGCTTGCGTTAAATGAAAAACATTTTTAATTTAATAAACAACAATGAGAATATCGTTTTCTTGGTCTCTTTCAAACAGGTTATTTTTGAACTTAAAATATGAAAACAAATTTCATCGGCAGCCACCAGCCACACACAAAAATAATACAACGCATGGAAATGCATTCCTGTTTTAAGATTCTCTCTCTGTCACTCTCTCTCTGTTTTGTGCACGTCTATTTGCAAGTTGCAACCTATTATTCTCCAGGGATGGATTTATGTCAATTTTGTGTATTTTTTTTTTTTTTTTGTTAAAAAAAAAAAGAATTTGTTCTTAAACTATTTTGTCAGTTTTTAATAGTAGATTAGATTAGAATAGATCCGATTCTTTATTAAAAATAAAAAGCTACTGCCAAATTTGTATGAACAACATTTTGTATGCTCCGCACTTACATTGGAAAAACAATTTTCACCATAACCTCGAACCTTCAAAGTGTGAAAGTATGTGGGAGGGTTTTAGAACCCATAATTTCAATAACTTTCATGTAAAACCAGATAAACACATCCACTATTGTGTGTTCCGCATGAAAGAAAATCCGTCCGGAAAAATTTAATTTCACTCTTCCCTTATTGTGAGTTTCGGGCAAAAAATGTTCCCTGTTCGTAAAAATTCCCTTATTGGCACTATTTTTAACCTAATTTTTTCGTGTGAATTATGTCATGTCATTTACAGCAAGATTTCCATTTAATTTTTGGTGGCGAACGAAGCCACACTTGTTGTAAAATAGAGGGTGAAACTCGCAATTTTTCGGGCGAAATGTTTTCCGGGTGAAACTCACAATAGATAGTGGAGACTTTTAACCTGTTTTTTAATTTTTTAACTAAAAACAATATTTTTTTAATCAACTTAAAAACAATTATTTTATTTCTCTATTAAATGCTTGGAATTAGATGCTATTGAATCTTTTTATATAAAAAAATAATAATAAATAATAATTTAATAAATAGTGACGATGGACTAATACCCGATTCAATTTTCAAAAGGTTTTATGACAGACGTTGAGCTTTACTGTAAATTTGTTTGTGTGGGTGGTTTGTTTTTGTTTGTATTGAAGTTTTAAAATTAAAATCAATAAAAAAAACTGTTCGTATTTGTTTATATGAAGCTTACTGACGATAGAAGGGAAATGTACATCTAAGCATTAAATAAATAAACTAAAACACTAATCATTGTTTTTATGTTACAAATTAAAAAAAAAAACAATCCTTTGACTATATTATATAAACAAATGTCAAATAGTGTAGGATAGAATTTCGTGTTGTGCAAGATGGGCTGTCATATGTACATACATACATGCATACATATATCTTTTCCGATTGTATTTGTTCCTTTACTTCCGAATTCCTTTCCACTTAAAAAGAATTTCCATTTAAAATAAAACAACAATTCTGGAACTTTCAAAATTATTTCTTGTGTGGATATTATTATCATTCGGATATAGAGGCGGACCAATCAACACAACAATAGTAACTCATAGACCAAAAGCCGACAGCAAATTTTGGGAGTGGATTGATAACTAAAATATGAGTTTGAAGGTTTGTTGGTGCATATATATCGTGGTATCGAAAACAAAGGTCTGGAAAGTTTTTTTTCAGCTTTTGGCGTGGTTTGAAAATAGAGATTTTCGATTTTTTTCAGAGGTATTAGCACTTCAATAAAAAATATAATCCGTGATCCTCATTTTCTTTGAATTCAAACATCATAATCTTGAGAATCCGACCAATATACCTCAAGATATAAGCTTTTTAAGAGGACCTTATCTCGTTTTCTTGGAGAAATATAAAACAAAAAAAAAAATCAACAAAACTAAGTCTCTAAAAAAATCGATTAAGGTTCGCTTAAAAGGGGTGCCATGACATAAGACAAGAGTCATAAAGCCAAAAATTACAGTGTTTGGCCTTATGACGCTTAAAAAAGGCTTTGTAAAGCGTCATAAGGCCAATTTTATTTCAGACATAACGCCAAATGTAATATTTAATTTTTTTTCCAAACCCGGTTTCAAACACACCGTACATAATTTTTAAAACAAATTGGGGCATATTCATAGTCATTTTAGACCTGGGTCTAAGTTAAACATAGCTTTGGTTGAATTTTCGGACGTTGATTCTATTTTTTTAAGGTTATCATTTCAAAATATTTGAAGCTGTTTGTGTAGTATACTAAGTTAATTATCTTATAAAAATATAAAATTAATAATTTGTAATTAAAATCGGTCTGTATTTATTGAGCCAAAATTGTCTTAAACTGTAGTTTAGTTAAACCTGGGTCTATCTGCGACTATGAATATGCCCCATTGTCTATTTGTTTTAATCATATGTTTAGTTTGTTAAAATGCTAAGACAGTTCATGCGCATTCGTAACGGATCATTTCCATTAATGCGAAAGAGGTTTCGGACAGTTTAAAACCAAAACTGTAATGCAAACATTTGGGATGTCGAGATATATAAATGAGCTGTTTCATAGGAGTAAGGTTTAAGAAAAAGACTTTAGCTACTCAGTTTTTATATCCACAGTGAATCTCTACGTAATTTTCTTTTGGGCGGAACATTTTTCGCACGACAATCATGTAAGTTCACTTTCATAATTAATATTTTCGATCCTTGGTCTTTTCATTACTAATTTTATTTTTTAACTTGGTTCGTATCTACTCATAGTTGCGTGGAGTATAAGTAATTTTAGTTTTATAAAAGAAAGAGAAAATATCTAATTGCAATAACATTTTTTATATTTAAAGATATACTATTACTTGGTTTAATCTTAAGATTCATACATAAAAAATTAACTTTTACATAACAGGTTTTCTTTTAGTTAACAAAATAATACCCAAAATTCGCGCGAATTTTGGGTATTATTTTTTGAAATTCTAACATTTAACGATTTAGTGAATTAAAAGTTTATGTCAATATGAATTTAAATAGAAAGAAGAACTATAAGAAAAACAGTTATGTTATGAATCTTAAGATTGTAAGTAATAGTACGTCTTTAAATACAATTTTTTTTTATTGTAATTAGATATTTTCCCTTTCTTTTATAAAACTAAAATTACTTATACTCCACGCACCTATAAGTAGGTACGAACGACGTTTAAAAATAAAACTAGATATGAAAGGAATGCGCATATTGCATCTTGTATTGCTTATTTTTCGAATGCAAGCACACTAAAAACTTTTGCTTTTGTATTTCAATAAATAGGGTTCTGGTTATTTAAAATGAGGTATTTCTGTTAAAGGTTTATCCCTTCATATCTACGTGTGCTGATAAGTCGATGGCCGCATATCTTCACGTCTTCCAATATATTAAAGTAAGAATGTTTCAGTTTAACCGCAGATCATTTGTAACGGATCATGAAAAGGCTCTTAAAAATAGTTTGAAACCCGTTTTTTTCCGACAGAAAAATTTACAACATGTTGGTTTCACTTTTGTCAAGCTGTAAGAAAAAGAATCCATCGAAAATTATTAACTTTGTAAATTCTCTGCACAAAAGTAAAGAAGCTAACCGCCTCTTAAGACAGTTTTTGGTACTGCCACTTTTAAAAGTGGACGACATAATAATTGTCATTAGATTTTTTTAATTCAAAAATCAATGATAAAGCATTTTAAAAACTTAAGAGTACTTTCGATTATATTTATTTACTAGCTGACCCGGCGAACTACGTACCGCCTTACAGGCAATAAGTGTTGTATTAACGTTTAGTACACAATTTATTTATGATTTTATGAACGTAATAAAAAAAATGCAAACAATTTATTAAGTTAAATAGTTTTTTTAGGATAAAATAAAAATTCAGTAAAAGTAAAATAATTAATTATTTGTTGATGTGTCAGCAAGACGTTTGGACTTTGGTTGATTCTTTTCATTGAAGCACTCTGTGATACACGATATTTTTCGTTTTGTTATCAGGCAAGAACAAATAAAGCGGATGGTTTGCCGACACGTGAACATGCCACGTACAATTGACCATGAGAAAAACATGCATTTTTTCCAGATTCAGACCACAAACACTGAAGGACTGACCTTGTGACTTGTTAATTGTTTAAGGCGAATGCAAGACGAAGAGAAAATTTAATTCTTTTAAACTCAAAGGGCATATCGGTTGGGATCATCAGAATCCTCGGAATGATAACTTCATCAACTTTAAATTGTCCTTTCAGTATCGTCGCATGAATTACATTTATCATCAGTTTCCTAATTACTAAACGCGTGCCATTGCACAATTTTGGATGGTTCAGATTTCGTAGCATGAAGACTACCGAGCCAACCTTCAATTGCACATCCAAAGAGTTCAAAAATTCAGTTAGATAGTTTGTGGCGTCGTCTTCGTTTGTTACAGTGTCGAAAGACTTATATGATTGCAGAGTACCGACGCGACGACTTGATCCTGAATTATGAAATTCAAGTTATCCACGTCTAAGTTTTTAGCTGAAAAAATTGCTCACTCAACCATTTGTTAAAGTTTTGGTTAGCAATGATGTTTGGCAAAACTTTATTAATAAGATCGTCCTTCGATGAAACGAAATTACAAAACTTCGGAGGGAATGAAATATATGCGCTCTATTCGTCGATATGAAAACGGCCATTCGCGATAGTCAGCAATTGCTTGGAGAATTCTTCAGCAGGTGGATCGTTCATCAATGCAACTCTCATGTTTGATTTGATGATTTGAGGCAACCGTTTATTTTATCGGCAGCAGATTCTGGAATGACAGGCAGTGTTTGGCGGAAATCGCCAGACTGCAAAATCATTGCACCTCCAAAATATCTCGAGTCATTGCGCAGATCTTTTAAAGTTCGGTCAAGTGCTTCATGAGCGCGTTTATGCGCCATTGTGCATTCGTCCCAGTGATGATGATTTGAGATGCCACTTAAACTTTGGCCAACTATTTAAATATCGGCTATCAACAATTGTAGTTGCAGTATAAGTTGAACTTGTATTTGAAAAAGCTCTTTTAATTTATTTTCCAAGGTTCGCAAAGTGCACGCATCACGTGGATATTAAAGTTGCAATAACAGTTGTAGTAACGGTTGCAGTTGCACTTGAAAACAAAATAAAATGTATTTTTATAAAAAATATATTTTAAAGAATTTCTTAGATGGTGAATAAAGATTCACAGGATGCACGCAATTGCAGTTGCATTTTCTCTCAAAATAAATAAAAATTAAAAATATTTGTATATCCTCCCTACAATTTCCTGAACATTTGTAATAATAAATAATAATAACTAGCTCTTTTTACAAGAGTGCCAGACTCGCCGCAACAACCAACAAAAGTTTGTCCGACCACTAGTTTCGTAAAGAGGGCAGTCTAAGCTTCCATTTGATACCCCATTTATAAAAATCTACCATGGTTTAGGTATCCTAACCCAAAAATGCATCCGAAAAAGAGCGTTTTCTGCCCATTGCCACCTAAAAACCCTTGTCCGACCAGCGGCTTTGTTAATATTAAGACTAAAGCTATGAATTGGCATCATTCTTTTCCGAAGCCGCGATGCGATAGGTAAAGCTACGGTCGCCTCCCGTACTATAAGGTCTGAGGGAAACCTTTATTTTGCTTTTTTTTTTAGGTTAGGTCAACCAGTGAGATTTATCTCTGAGAGAAAAAAATAATTCTCATCTGCAATTTTATCAATCAGAATGCCCGTTAGTATTTTGTAAGCACTGATGCATGCGGAAATGCAGGATGTATAACCAAAATCTGAGTATGATGGCTTAAAGGGGTATATTTTTTGATATCGAAATCAAAAAACTGGCAGGTTTTTTCTCAGCCTTTAGCGGGGGCGGGATGTTGATAATAGAGATTTTACAAATTTCTGATTGGGGGTATTATCCTTTTAATTATTTTAATAAAAATACATTATGATGCTCTTACATTTTCCCAAAGTCCAAAGACCTTAATCTTTGTGATCCGACCAATAGAACTCAAGATATAAGGTTTTTAATCGAACCTCATCCGTTTTTTCTTGGAGATTTATGAAATGCAAAAAATCAACAAAACAAAGTCTCCAAGAAAAGACGATTAAGGTTCGTTTTAAATGCTTATATCTTGAGATTTATTAATCGGATCACCAAGATTAAGGTCTTTGCACTTAGGGAAAATGACAGAGCATCAAAATGTGTGCGGCCCCACCAAAGGCTGAGACAAAATCCTACCAGACTTTTGATTTCGATATCACAAAATATACTCCTTTAAACCCTCATACTTATATTTTGGTTATACATCCACTCCCAAAATTTTCTGTCGGCTCTTGTACTATAAATTTATTTTTTTTTTAAATAAACCTCAACCCGAAACCAAAATCTTTCTTAAGTAATGTAGTAACTCTCTGAGTAAAACCAATTGAAAATTAAGGTTGACAGTTATTTCTGATCTCTGATCGCACTACTTACTGGAAAAGGGCAGAGCAAAGTTTGCCGGACAACTAGTTTTCAATAACAATTATAGCACTCGCACTAAATATACAAATCGACCGTTATCCTTTTGGTAGGTATTCACTTTTTTCAAACGAAATTTAAATAAAATCGATTTGACATTTTTTTTTTTGTTGTATGTACCTACTTATATTTTTTTTTTTTAATTTCGATTAAAGTATTTTCTATATATAAGATTTCATAATGCTATTTTACCACCCGTTTACTTTTTTCGGTATTTTAATATTTATTCTGTTATTCGGGGCGAAGCCGAATCCAACAAAAAAAAATCATTAAAATCTGTCCAGCAGTTCTTGAGTTATAAGTGTTGTAACTAACACGACTTTGTTTTATATATATATGTAGATGAAAATACACATTTTTCCTTGTTTTTCTTATTTGTTTTTTAGGAGGTTTTAAAATAATTAATTCCTTTGTTTTGAAACAGTTCAAAGTGACTTAAGACCAAATTGATCTTATGAAACTTTACAAAGCGACATAATGCCAACTTTTATACTACGTTTCCACCAATCACTAAACCGAGATTTCGGTAATGAGATTTGTTTGGTGTTTCCACAGCACAAAATGAGGATTATCGCAAAACATTCAAATGGTGTTCCATTTTTTTGATATGAAGGGGAAGTGAGATAGATAGTGTTTGTTTACATTTCCATCTGTCAATAAACGATCTCTCTCCAATCTCCAACCATCTCATCATTATGACGAAATTAGTTTTAATACAAAATAAATTGCCGCCCCCAGGGACGTGTCTTTTACTGTCGTTTTAGTGACACGACAACCGTAATAGGGGTGAATATGTTGAGTTCAATTGGTCGAATTGTCAAGATTATGACGTTTAGAATTAAAGAAAATGACAGAGCATATCACGGCATACATATATTTTTTTTTAATTTATTGATTTGGTATAATACCTCTGACAAAAAATTGGAAAATCGATATTTTTAACCCCCACCCAGCCAAAGGCGGAAAAAAAAACCTGCCAGACTTTTGTTTTCGTTACTACGATATACATGCACCTACAAACCCTCATGCTCATATTTTGGTTATCAATCCACTCCCAAAACCTGCTGTCGGCTCTTAGATCATCAGAGGGATATTGTGGAAGGGCTTTATTATTATATAACTTTTATTTTTCATAAGTAATACATTTGATACTTGTTTTAATTTTAAATTATTGCGGTATTAGAAATATCTTAAATCTATAGTATACTAGTGTACTAGTATATCCTCACCCACTTCACTGGTCGTTAGATACAATCATCAAAGTTCTCTTTAAAATGCTCTTTAAAACTTTATTTGTGTACCTATTGTACCTTTTTTTATATATGAATAACGCTGATGGTTTACCTACTCTAGAGCATGCAACATTATGTAACTCTCCATGTGAAAATTCTGTATATTCTAACTTTATGCTACACACTTCTAAGGAATGTCCTTGTGCTTTGTTAATTGCTTAACAGCAAGTCTAGTTCTATGACAAAGCGAAACAACTTTTTTTAAACTAGATGTTATGATACCATTTAACATTAGTCTGACCAGGGGCCTGTACCAAGAAACTACAAGTCTTCTACAAGAGGTGATTTTTAACTAATTACAATTTATTGTGTACCACAAAGCTAGAAGTAAATTTCAAACTTTACTATTGTACAAAAATTAAACAGTATGGAAATTACAAGTCTTTTTCTAATTCTGTACCACAAATTTACAAGTGTACAAAATATTTGTTAAAATGTTCAGTAAACTAGATGCATTTCAATTCTGTACCAAGAAACTACAAGTTTACAATTCTACAAACATTTGCTTAACAAGAATATTTTACAAGTAACTATCATTTCTGTACCACAAAGATTTTTGCTACAATTGTAAATAATGAAAATGTCCCCTTTTAGTACAATTCACTTGTAGATTTTTTGTTGGATAAAGTCAAAGCATAATATCACTAACGATTGATGCTTATAAGAAAAAGAAAATGATACCTATAGTTCTTTTTTGATTTAATAAATTTTAACAAAAATATTTTTTCTTTAAACAAATGTAAGGTAATATAAAAGTGATAATGAATTTATAAAGCAGCACTAGCGATGATTTTATAAAATATTATTGTGGTATTCTTTCAATATGATGATGTATGCGTTCATCTTGATTGATCGATCTAGTAATATTTTCCTAAGCAATGCTAAATGCGTCCATCTTGACGAAGGTACGCTAAATTATATAAGTACATAATATGGCCGTCGCGTTCGTTATAATGTCTTCCCGTGCTGTATACCATCTCGAACCTTCCGCCGTTATTACCAAGTGAATTGTAATCGAAGATAGACCTCTTTTTTAAAAAATATAGTTAATTAATTAAGATATATCAATCTATTCTATTTTTGCATAATTGAGGCCGAAAACTGTTTATTTACCAAAATCAGAGTCAGAGTTGAGTAAAAAATAAGGAACTCATTCCAACGAGGTATGCCAATTTATAAAACTTATGATTATAAAAATAAATTTTCAACAAATTCATACTCATTTATCTATAGACACAAGTGCTCTTACAACGCCAAGAACTAGTTACCCGACTTCAATGAGAAGACAAATCAGTAACACAACTTCGCAAATAGGTTTAATATAATTCCGAGCTTACAAGCGTACGGCCAACAAATTTATGTGAAATGTGTTCTACATTTTAACAGTTAAGATTATTTTTACATACATAGCTATGTAATTTTTGTATAACACTTTTTTTGTCTACCCTCTTTATATATGTTTTCTCGCAATAGTTAATATAAGTCAGACAGAGAAATCATGATGAAGAAAAGTGTCAACTTAACTTTAAAACAATAAATTTAATTTTTCTTTCAATCTCTAATTTTAAAGAGAGAATCAGACTCCATTTCGGAAAACTTGTTCACAATTATTTCCAAAATAAGCATAGATAACGACATGTAACTGCAAAATATTATAACTTATTTAATAAATCTCTCAAAATCCTACTTGTAACTACTTAACAATTTTCAATTCGTAGGTAGAATTTTTCAAACTATTTTACAATGAATTGTTAACTATTACAAGCACTTGTAGCTTTGTGGTACAGAATCGGAAAAATTTCAAATATCCCACTTGTTACAGCATGCTATTTCCCTTGAAAAATTTGAAGTTTACTTGTAGCTTTGTGGTACACAATTAATACCATTTTGTTAAAAATCGCTTCTTGTACAAGACTTTTACAAGAATCCAAGTGCAAATCATCATGTCGTGATAACTTAAATGAATTGTACAAAAAAGGGAAATTTGAATATTTTAGCAGGTTTTACAAGTTTCTTTGTGGTACAGAATTGATTGTAACTTGTAAAATATTGATTGTTGACAAATTATTGTAGAATTGTAAACTTGTAGTTTTATGGTACAGGCCCAAGGTGTTCTTTTCAACGGTAAATACTTTGGTAGGATAAAAAATTCTGCAATGTAACACATAACCTTTTTCGGATAATATTATTTTTTGTGCCGTTGGAAATTGACTTTTTTACCTATTATATATTATATATATATTATATTATATATATATTATATTATATATTATATTATATATTATATATATTATATATTTTACCTATATATATTAGTAAGTAATTAAAAAAATGTAGCCAATACTTGCAGTGCAATTGAAGTATATTATTGTAATTGTCTTGTTGGTATGAGAACTTTTGGATGTTGCGCTCACGTTTTGAGAATATTTATTGGTACTTGGGATTCACTCGGTATCATGAACATATAAATATACCAGCATTATGTTTAGATAACATCCTTATAGATAATTAAAATGATGAATCGTGAAACAGAAACGTTTTTTTTTTACTTTATGTACATAACATCATAGTTATTTGCATTAAGAAAAAATATAAATCTTTACTTTTAAATATTAAATAAGCTTTACTGAAGCGTTAAAAAAATAATTTTACTATATCATTATTTTTTTTAACAAAAAAGGTCCTTTTGTTTAAAAGATGACATTCATTTGAGGTAAGATAATTTTAATATACATTAAACAAAGGGTAAACAATTAAAGATTGTAGTGAAACAAGAAAAAATACATGTCATCATTAATTTTTTCAAGATATCAGCCGTAGAAAGCACCTGCAATGAAATTATTTAAAAAAAAACTCTGAACTGTATACACCAAAATATGCTGAACGTAGGAAAGAGATAATGTTATCGTTTGAAAGGTATTTGTGTGATCTCTAGTTTAGTACTTAAATCACGCTACTGTACTTCAGAAGCTATGAATATTTGTTTCGAAAAGAAATTAATTCTCTGACTTTTGAATCGCCGACTCAAATATCTCGAAATCTCCAACACCGATTTTAAAAATATTTAGAATTCTTATAGAACTCAATAGCAGCTTTCATTTGGTACCTATCTCATCTATATACGCACGTTGCCCAAAACTGGGTCATCTCCTGTCATACTAAAATGGTGTTAAAAGACCATCAATTTTATTTTCTATTACATTTTGCATTAAAACTTGAAAAAAGCCGATTTGGCCACTTTATGAGGCTTATAACTTGAGTTATGATTGTCGGATATTTAAAAACGAAGAACTCAATTAAAGTTATTATGACAGCCTACATTTGAGTTTAAAAATAATAATGCAAAATTATGCAGAAAATCATACTAAAAAGGTGATTGAGTGAAAAATCAATTCGATTCTTGTCATTATAAAATTTAAAAGTTGGTAAAAAAAATAGCTTAAGTGCGCGGTCATTGATTAATCAGTGAGTGATTAAAGTATTTAATTTCGGTAAGAGTTGTGTTGTGAGTTGTGCGCTTAGCCTAAGAGCCAGTTTGTTCACAGTGGGTTAAATTTAGTATGTGACTTTCATAGGCTTTAATTGAACAACGCTAAGCAACCAAAATTGGCTGATTAGTGAAATCCCTGATTAGCAACTCATACTTTGAATTAAAAAAAAAAATTGATCAACGTACACATTTGAGAATTTCCCAGCTCCACTAATCATGGATTAAAGATGATTAGCTGTGAACAAACTGGCCCTAAGTGTTTCTAAGAGACCTTCGTTTTTAGTTTTTCGGTCGTTTATAACAGTGAAACCGTAAATCTTTTGTCCCGCACCTATTTTTCGTTAAAGAAAGGGAAACATTTATTTTAATTTTGCGATATTTAAGTAACGTATTTAATATTAAATAGCTACCAAAATTAAATTTTGTCAGTAGGTACCTTCTCCGAGACCCTGTTAACTATAGTAACTCAATGTTGTTCTTAAAATTTCACCCCGAAACAGCTCGACTTATTTTTAGTAATAAAAACCTCATTTAAATTCATTATAGTTACTGTTACCAAATTAAAAGAATCTTTCTTTCGCCCCTGATTAATATGGCCTACAATGCCTCTATGTGGTGAATCCTTTACTGTTACTTTGATTTGTCTCTTTCTCTATAGTACTTAATATTGAAATTAGCATTCTCTTAACATATAAATGTTCACATAGCCATACACTATGATATGAGCTTCAATAATATATGTAAATACACATGGTCTTTTTTCATGATAAAATAAAAGTCGGCTTAATGCAAGCTTTTGAAAAACTACTATTTGAAGTAATACAAATTATTTAAAAAGGCCGTAATAAAAAAACTCACCCCACAAGATCAACACTAAGTAGGTATACAACTACATTAAGTCCAATTTAGTATTTGAAAAACTAGTAGAAATTATATTTTATGTTAGCAATAACAATCATCACACAGTTTTTGTCTAAAATTTTATTAAGGAAACTAAGAGTTATTAGTTTTATTTTTACTTATATAATTTAAATTAAATATGTACATAAGAATGTAGGTATGTTTTTATTTTTGGTTGACACTTTAAAGCGCGAAGATAATAATATTGTTAAAAATAATTTAAAGCAAACAATAACAACTTCCGTAGAATCAACGCAAGAAATGTTAACCTATCTTAAGCATAGCATGAGATAAGAAATAGGTAACACAATTATTTTATTTTTGTATTTTATTTTTTTTTTATTTAAAACACTATTCCGCCCGTCTTAAAAAATTCCACGAACAATGATTTATGTATAAACAAAAACTGTGATCAAAGCGGTTCAAACCATTGTAAGAGACTGGCTGTGGCTGCTGCTCTCCATAGTGGCGAATCCAAAACTGAACTGTTCGGTAGCGGTTTTACTGATCGAAAGTGAACCTCTATACCTACTCAAAGTAGCGAAGGCGATGGCTGTGGCGAATAGACCTAGAGAGTTCTTCAATCAAAACAACACATTAATGTATGTATTTTGATGTTCCTATACCTCCTATAGATAAAAATATATGTATGTAGGTATTATTATAGATATAAATGTAAATAAATGTATTTTTTTTATTTACAGATCAGAGTGAGTAAAAACAAATAGGTACATATATTAAAGATATGGTCTTTGTGTTCTCGTGCGGGTGGGGGTGCTGGTGAAGTTGATTTTAGGCAAGTTACAACAAAAAGCTTCAATTATATATCAAAATATACAATAAAAATAAAGATAAGAACCCGAATTTGAATAGCGAAGCAGGCTGATACTATTAGTAGGTATGTAAATACAGTGTTGACCAAAATTAAAGCACCTTAGTTTTGGGCTAACATTGTATGTATTTGGTTAAGTAGTGGTTAAATGCTGGTTAAAACGGTTAACAATACGTATCAGTACAAATTTTTTGTGGATACTTTAATGAGTTAACATACTATATAAAATATAAAAAGGATACGAACTAAAAATAGGTATGTTTCTAAAACAAATATTTATTAATTTTACTGACGAAAATTTAATTTTCGTACGAAATTTAATATCTCTTACTCTCATCCCAAAGAACAATTATTTTAAAAAAATAAATAAAAACATCTAAATCTAAACATCTAAAACGTACTGCTAAAAAGCGTGGAACTAAAAATGATCCGAAACACTTAGTTGGGATTGCAAGAGATTGGGAATTAGAGATTGGGCGTTCGAAAATTTTCGACATGTTAAACAAGACGCTATCAAAATTGGTGGATTAAAACATTATTGTGAATTTATCTATGGAAAAATAGGGAATTGAAATTTGGAAAAATGAATTTCAAATTAAAGTGTCCTAAGAATTAAAAAGGCCCCCACCTACTATACAAAAAAATGATAGTTCCAAACAGTGCTAAATGAGCTACCTACCCATACAAAATGTACTTAATATTCTGGGGTCTATTCTAAGAAAAGAATCGTTCTACAGTAAGTGCCTTTCTCCTTTTTGATTATTTTTTTTTTGTTGATTTTAATATCATTTATCGGGGATTTAAGAAAAGTCTTACTTCGGTGTACCCTGACCCACGTTAACGGTAATTGCGGTGTTAGTACTAATGATATAAACTTTTTTAAGGCCCAATTAAAAAGTACAAGTGACCTCAACTCCAGAAATTATTGTGTTTCGCCCAAGGTATAACAGTGGGCTCTTCAGTCAGTCTGTTATACCCTACTAAGACACAAATTTTGGTCGATGTTTACCGACTCTTATAAAAATCACAGCAAAAAGATACTGTGAATTTTATTATTCTAGGGGAATTTGTTTAAATTCGTGCACCTAGAAAATAAATACCCGTGGTCAGGTTTTTTATAATACTTACTTTTTTAAGGCCTTTATTTTTAGAAGAAATACCAGCCTTTGTAATTGCGTTTAAATAAATTTGTCTTAAGATATCCAGTTTTTAGCCTGTCCCATTTTTCCTGCCCATGCTAATTTTTTGACTTTGGGGTCTATTTTCTCTAGAAAATGCGTAATAAGCACAACGTTTTACTATATTTACGTGCGATTGTTCGTAGCATAGGGCAAGTTTAGGATTCGTGCAAAAAAAAATCCCGAGATAATAATTTTCCCTAACATTATGATGATAGGGAACGCGAAAAAGTGTGTCCGGCAATTCTGTCTTTCAGTCTGTCTGTCTATACCTTGACCTGCAGACTAAACCACTGCAGCGATTTTCTTCAAATTTTGGACTTAAAGTTATTTGGGGATGCCCTAGAGGGGAAATTGAATTTTATTTAGTTTAAAAAATAACAGTACCTGCCATACAACCAATATACAAAAATTCATTTATTTCAAAAACGGCTGTAACGATTTTGAAAAAAAAGAGGTACTATTATTACTATAATAAATATTTTGGTAGAAAAAAATTATGTATAACGGTTATTAACGGTACCTGTCATTGAACCGATTTTTTTGGTTTTCAAATTTCTCATTAACGGCTTTACCGATTTCAACAAAAATTTGTATACAAGAGCTTCATTACAATTTTATCAATTTTTCAGATCCAAAAATTTTGAAAAAAAAAAAAAATAATTTTTGGATTTTTTAAAAAAATATTGAACTTTTTTTTTTAAATTCAATATCTTCAAAACGGGTGAATGATTTTTTTTTTTTGTAATTTTGTGCGAAATTTTATTTTATTAAATACTAAAAGTTGGCATACTAAATTTTATTTTTAAATTTTTTCAAGAAATTTTATATATAAAAAATTATTTTTAGGAAAACCGCTCTAACGGTTTTTGATTTTTGTTTATCATAAATACTGATTTTTGTTTATCATAAATTCATATTTATTAAACAAATGAGATGGCATACTTTTTTTTTGAGTTCTATCTGTCTTAGCCAAATTTATTGTAATTTATAGTAATTAATAGAACCTAATTTATAGTAATAATTTATATTTTAAAAATTGTTTTTACAACTTTTTTCAATGATATCATAATGTTATGGAACTAATATATATGCATGCACATTGTCAACTTCAAGCTACGTTAAACCTGACAGCTACGAGAGCAAGTTTGTGCGATCCAGTCGTGCCCATTTTTTTTAACGTAAAAATACGAAAAATAAAATTCAATGACAAGTTTGCGGAAAAACCCACAGGTTTTATGATACTTGGAAAAACCTGAAGCAGGTAAAAAAGGGGTTGCCCATTATTTACCTACATTTCTAACAGTTGACAATAAGAGTGGGTTTCCAAGAATTTATAATCTGCAGCATTTTAAAAAAAATAGCATAGCAGTTTTAAAATGTGATCGTTTAATCGAGTACCTGGCACAACTCATTTCCTTTTCCGTTTGCTTAAGTGCCCAAAAAGAGTTATGTTAGGGGTATGAAGGACAATTAGAAAAATTTACCTAACAAAAAATGGTATAAAAGATTACAAAACGAAATTAATTCATCAGTTTAATTTTTTATGCGAAGACAACAGTTGATAAGAAAAGCTGTTTGAAATGTCTACATTTACAAACCAGGAATATGCAGATAATATTCCGTTTATGGGCTGTGCAATACAAATTCAACTATTGTGCAGCAATGATATCATGAGCTTTATCCATAAATTGACGACTTCCTAGAGTAGGAGTTGAAAATACATATCAAAGGCTCCGAGAAACGGGATCATTTTGAAATACACGACCTAACGTGGCTCCACAAGCAAGAAATTCTTCCTGGTGATTTGGAAAAGAGATGAGTTCTGTAACTGGTTGTTGGAGCGGAGCTTGGATGCAAACCAGTTTATTAGTATAATTCTTTGGACGGACGAATCTCAATTTACAAGAGATGGGATCACAAATTTTCATAATCTCCACACATGGGCGGCGGACAATCCACACAGAAAAAGGCAGTCATCATTTCAACACAGATTCAGGCAGGCGTTATTGGAAACAAATTAATTCAAACTACCCCCAGGCTGAATTCTACAAACTATCTGGAGTTTTTGCGCAATGATTTACCAGAACTTTTGGAGCACATTCCACTTATTCAGCTAGCTTCATAATATTTCCAAATGAATGGTGCTCCAGCCCACTATGGTCGAGAGGCTAGATGAAGAGTACGGTAATCGTTGGATAGGAAGAAATGGACCGGTTCACTGGCCTGCAAGATCTCCTGACCTTGCAGTTTTAGATTTTAAGAATGAAAGAATTTGATTATTCAACCGAAATATAAATTTTAAGGGAATAAGGAGACCGTACCTTCGAAACGGCAACAAAAGTTAAGCAGCAGCTTGCATCAATAAATATTCGCAGTGAAGTCCAAAAACGGGTTCTAACATGCAAACAAAACCAAAGAGGACACCCAACGGAAAAAATATATGCTTTTATGGCGTCTAAGAAATTTTAAGATATTATACTATAAACAAATTTCTACGGAACAACAATTCTGCGTGGAACCTTTCTTGGAACTACCGTCAACTTCGTGCCTTGCTACCTCAACTACAATAATTGGATCAGAGATTTTAACAGGATAACATCATTTTCCGACGAGCCTGGGTCAGAAAATTTCATATTACTAGGTGATCTCAATGTCAGAACGGGAACGAGAGGTTCTATAGATATCCGGGCAGTGTCACAGCAGCCAATCATCGATTCCAGATGTTCCAAAGATTCAACCACTGATAGAAACTGCAACGCGTTTCTTGAGTTCTTAGAAGACATCGGGGCTTTTATTCTTAATAGCAGAAGCTTTGGGGACAAAAATGTAGAGTTCACTTTTGTATCAAGTAGAGGATCATCTGTAATTGACTATTGCTGTCCATCTTATAACTCAGTCGGTATCATAGAAGGTTTTGCGGTTGGAAGTAAAACATACTCGGATCATATGCCATTATTCCTGACTCTCAAGTCATCTGAAGACATCAATAGAAATTCTCCAATGCAGTTACTTCCTAGGCTGAAGTGGGTTGACAACAAACGCTCTGATTATGTACTTACTTACTTACTTAGGTCCTCGGACATATTACGTCCGTGATGTTTCCCTTACGGGGCATAGGGCCTCCACTACACCTACGCGCCATCGTGTACGATTTCTTGAAATATATTTCAGCTCTCTCTCAAAACATCTATTAACGAAGGTTTGCAGCTTTCTAGTGACAGTGTCAGTGTCTTTCCAAGTGCTGCAGCCGTAAAGCAGAACGGATTCAACATTGGAGCGGAACAGTCGTAGCTTGGTCTTTAAGCTAAAAGAGTTGTTTCTCCATATTTTGGACAGCACTCCGAACGCAGCCTTTGCTTTTCTGATTCGGCTGTTTACGTCCAGATCAGTTCCGCCACCCGTAGAGACAATACTCCCAAGATATTGGAAATCCTCTACCATCTCTACCGGTTGTCCAGAAATATTTACTTGGATTGATGAGGAAGTTCCAAGGCTGATCCTTTTAGTTTTTGCCGAGTTGATCTTAAGCCCTACGATTTCTGCTTCTCTCCCCACCTTTGTTGTCATTTGATGGAGATCCATGATCCTATGAGAGAATAAGCATACGTCATCCGCGAAGTCCAGATGTTTGAGGTGAGATTGCAGAGTCCACTGAATTCCTCCATTTCCATTTGACAAAGCTGCGTGCAGTTCGTCACTTATCACCAACAGGAACAGTATTGGTGACAGTATACAGCCTTGCCTAACTCCACTTTGGATTTTAAACTCCTCTGACAGCCTACCATCGTGCAAAACATGACACTTGGATCCATCATATGTAGCCTTGATAATAGCAATCAATTTATCTGGGATGCCCCCCCTGCGCAATGCAAGCCAAATAAATTCTCTATTGACACTGTCGAACGCCTTTTCAAAATCGATGAACAGCAGGTGAAGTGGTGATCGATATTCAACGCACTGTTGGATGATGATCCGTAAGGTGTTGATGTGATCCACACAGGAAGATCCAGTGCGGAAACCTGCTTGTTCGGCGTCGAGTGTGTCTTCGAGGTGGTCTTTAATTCGGTCCAATACTATCCTTGCTATTATCTTCAGATGTGTGTTTTAAAGTGATAACGTTAAGAAGGAAGATAAGAAGTACATATATTTGCAAATTCATTTGTTTTTTTGCATTTTTGTTTTCAATTCGCCACCAATCCGTCACCTAGAAACCTATCGCTTTCATACAAAAAATGGAAAGCGAAAGCCCTTTTGGGAATAAGAAAATACAAATCCGCCATTGAAAGCGATCCTGCGAATCGGCCCACTGTTGCTCAATTGAAAATGAGTCGTTTTCACTCTCAAGTACTTTGCTGCCTCCAAAACAATACGACTCCTTTCTTTGGGAGATTGACAATCATTCCTTTTTTCTACTCTTCAGGAAAGCTCTCTGTTTCCCAAGCTTTCTTAATAAGTGGGTTAAGTAGCTCGCTCGATGTTGTTGGGGCTGCTCCTAAGAGCTCTGCAGGAATACCGTCAAGTCCAATTGCTTTGTTCTTCTTCAGTGCTTTGATGGCTGTGATAATTTCTTCTTTACTGGGGGGTACGGTGGGTGTTCGGAAAATTGTTACTTCGGGTAGCTCAGTGGGAATAGGGTTCACTTCACTGGTGAAAACGCGGTTTAAAATCGCAGAAAAGTGTTCCCTCTACCTTATGAGCTGATCCTCATCCGAAATTAGCAGGGATCCGTTTGTGTCTTTAACCAGGTGTTGTATGTTGTTTAGAGCTCTGGACACTGTAGACGGTCCTACTGTCACACCTACTAGCGGCTTCTTCTGCTTTTTAGCCAATGCGTTGATGTAGTTACGCTTACCACGTCGCACACTGCGGTGAACTTCCCTCATCTTCATGCGGTACGTAGACTCAAGCTCGTTTCTCCCTGCTGCTGGGGTAGCTGCGATGCGAGCATTATGTACAAGTGCTTAATATTGCTGTAACAATGAACATTGCCCGTGAAGAAAATATCGAAACAAGATGCGAAACAATAAAAAAAAAATATATATATGAAGCAAACAGGATGCCCACATCTCGTAGTATAAAATTTGATAAGAAGAAACCCTGGTACGACATATTACCACATTGCTAAAAAAGATTCATTTAAAGCTCTGAAAATGTTCAAAAGAGATAATCTAGAAGTAAGTCGAAAAAAATATGCAGCTGCAAATACAAAATACAAAGCCCTCTTAAAATCAAAACAGTATGAATACTACCATAATATCTCACGCCAACTTGCATATGTTACCTCAGCAAAAGACTGGTGGAGAACTGCAAGAGAAATTCGTGGAGATTCAATCAAAAATAGCATACAAATCACTGCTAATGAGCTTATGATCCACTTCGGATCATCGGCAAAATCCTCGTATCAAACCCTCCTAGTGGGTGCCGGGCGGTTAATGGTCACCACAATTTTTATCTTGTGCGATGTCAAGATGGTGATCAGCTAAGGTCAGGTCGAATTGCTGAGACATTCCTTTACTTCTCAATAGTTTAACGCTCAGCAATGCGATTTGACCATAGATACGGGGTCTCTAATTTTCAGTGGTGGTGTGAGCGATTTTCATAATCCGTCCGAAGAAATGGAAGGCTGGGGGGTAAACCAGTCGCTAACGAGCTCTTTCGGACGCCTTGGCAGGGTCCGTCATACTATTCGCCTTACCCCGGTATATCGGCTCTGCCGGGGCTGACCTTTCCTTTCCGACCTACTCGTGGGACTCTTATTTAATTTTTCACACTTTGGAGGATTTAGACATGACAGACGTTTTACCATCCGCCGACACAGAGGATGAACTTTTGGCCTCCAGTCAGGAGACCATTGTAGGGCAACCTACAGAAACTGGAAGCACAGGCAGTACCAGCCACAGTACCCCTGTGTTTCGACCGACCAAACCCAACGTACCCTCAGGTAGCAACGCCAGCCATAGCGGTGCTGCCCGGGGTAAAAAGCAATCAGCGGGAGTTCTTCGCAGGTTGGAGTTCAAGAAGGCCACCTTTATTCTTGACAAAATTGCCAAGAATGAGGAGGCTGGAATTATTCTTGAGAAGGACCTCGCTGACAAAATTACGTGCCAGACGATCGTTGAAGAGTACAACTGTCTTCTGGATACTAAAGCCAAAAACACCGCCAAGCGCAATAGGTCTCGTGAAGAGACCAGCCAGCCTATGAAAATAAGCAAGCTTGACGGTACGAAGAGGTCTACCAAAGCGCCATCTTCCGGAGCAGCGCAACCGCGTACTCTAAGTGAGGTTGTCAGAGACAACCTCCAAGTAGCGGTTGTAGATGAGCTCACCACAACCAGCAGAGCTCTGCTTATTGTGTGGAACTCCATCGAGGCCAAGCTCTCGGAGATGGTGTTTTCGTATACCATTTCGGCGATCGAGGGCCCTTACCCTAGTTTTGACTCTGAGGTCCCTAGCGAGTCGCCGGGCCCTGGCTTTGCAGAATCGAAAGAAAATTAAAAAACGCGCTGCTAAAAGTCATTCAGATTAACCTGAAGCACTCAAAATGTGCCTCGGATAATCTGAGAGTTTTCCTAAGTGAGGAAAATATAGATGTAGGCATCGTCCAAGAACCATGGGTCAATCGCTCTAGAGTGAGAGACCTCCAAGATAAACAATACGACCTGATCTACAAGATCGCAAACACAAACGATGGTAAGCCTAGAACTTGTATTTTAGCTAAAAAACACTTAAAAGCTTTTCTGTGTCCTAATCTTAGCACTCCTGATCTGACAGTCGTCAGGTTGGAAGCAAAAAATGCAGACGGCTTAATCTTGGCATCTGCTTACTTCGGGCATGACCAGCAGTCACCACCAGAAGAAGTATGCGCACTCATAGCCGAGGCGAAAGTGCAAAAAACAAACCTCCTGATTGGATGTGATGCAAACGCAAGACACACCCTTTGGGGAGTTCCGTCCGAGATAAACGAACGAGGTGAGTCTCTTTTTAATTTTTTCATTGATAATAACTTTACTGTTTGTAACAGAGGTAATACTCCCACTTTCGTCTTTCCGAGCTCTGAAAATTTTGAAGGTTGGGAGGATGTGCTCGACGTTACTATTGTCAACAATAACTTTAATCTATTAGTGGAAAATTGGAGGGTATCTCTTCTGAATTCGTTTTCGGATCACAGGTGGATACTCTTCAGCATAGGTTTTGAGTCTGAAACCCCTCCTCCTTATAGAAATCCTAAACGAATTGACTGGAAGAAGTTCAGTAAAATTTTTAATTCTAAACTGCTCAATATACCCAATCTGAGTCCAGAATCGGTTGCAGATCTAGAGTCAAAGGTGAAAACCTTTGAAGCATCTATGAACACGGCGTTCAAGATCTCTTGCCCAGTTAAATATAGCCGAAAAACTCTCCCTCCATGGTGGAATGAAAATCTGTCTGAACTCAGAAAATCGACAAGGAAAATTTTCAACATCTGCCACAAAAACAAATTTTATCAACCGTATAAAAATAGCCTTAGAGTGTACAAGCGAGCTGTCGCATCAGCCAAGAAACAAGGCTGGAGGGAGTACTGCGAGTCAATAGAAAACATCAAAGACTCCGCAAGACTTGGTAGAGTTCTGTCAAAAGAGCATTGCAACCCGTCTTTTTTGAAAAAGAACGATGGGGAGTGGGCAGTCTCTCCAGCTGAATCCTTGGAACTACTGATGACGACACACTTTCCGGGGTGTGAAAACAATAAACCGGAACCACTTGAAACTCAAACCACACCGTTAGCTCATGTAGAGCATATCAATACCGTCATAACAAGAGAAAATATTGCCTGGGCAATTAATTCCTTCTCTGAATATAAATCTCCAGGCCTGGATGGCATACTGCCTATTATGCTTCAAAAACTGCAAGATGTGGTTGTTCCTTGGCTGGAAATAATTTTCAAAGGTTGCCTCTATCTCACCCATGTACCCGAGACATGGAGACATGTCAGAGTAGTTTTCATCCCGAAGGTCGGTAGAAGGGGCCATGAATCCGCGAAGGATTTTCGACCAATTAGTCTGACCTCTTCCGTGCTTAAAACGATGGAGCGCATCCTAGACAAACACATTAGGGACATCCTAGTTGGATGCCCTCTTGAGAACTCTCAACACGCATACCTAAAAGGTAAGTCCACGGAGACGGCCCTTCATGAGGTAGTTCGTACAATTGAGAAAACTATTAACTTCAAAGAATATACAATCGCCACCTTCTTAGATGTAGAAGGGGCTTTCAACAACGTCCTTACTGAGTCCATTCTAGAAGCCCTTATTGACTTTGGTGTAGAGCTCTACATCCAGGAGTGGATAGTTTCCATGCTCAGGGATAGAAGGATTCAATCTACGTTAGGAAATACAATATTAACCAAATACGTCAGTAGAGGAATACCGTAGGGTGTTGTTCTGTCTCCTCTTCTTTGGCTTTTAGTCATGAATAAAATTCTCGCTAAGTTGGAGAGGGGTGGAGTGAAGGCGGTCGCGTATGCCGATGATTTGGTGCTACTAGTGTCGGGTAAGTTTACCCCTGTGATAAGTGAGATCACGGAGGTGGCTTTAAGGAAGGTTAGTAACTGGGCTGCGAGCTGCGGACTGGGTATTAATCAAAGCAAAACTGAACTTATACTTTTTACTACCAAAACAAAGATAGACCCCTTCAATCTACCTCGACTCAACGGTCAAACACTTTCGCTCTCCTCCAGTGCAAAATATCTGGGTGTAATTCTCGACCCTAAATTAAACTGGAAATTAAACATTGAAGAACGGGTTAAGAAGGCCTGTATAGCTTTCTATGCCTGTAGCAAAACTTTTGGTAAGAGGTGGGGCCTCCAGTCAAAAATGATTTTATGGACATACACAGCCGTGGTGCGACCTATTCTCATGTATGGTTCGATTGTGTGGTGGCCAGCATTAAAGAATTTGTATAATATCAACAAACTTAGGAAGGTTCAAAGAACAGCTGACATTGGCACCACAGGGGCTATTCGATCCTGTTCAACAGATGCTTTAGGAGTTTTTCTACACCTTTTACCACTAGATTTACACATTAAATACCTAGTATCTTGCAGCGCGATAAGACTAAAAGAATCGAACTCCTGGTTTGCCAAACCCTATGGGCACAGCAACATCACGGGATTAATTCCTACCGAAATGTTTTCGACTCCGACTGATTACTGCACCCCTTCAATGAGCCTCGGTAAAGATTTTAAAGTTATATTCCCATCCAGAAATGATTGGAATGATGACGTCGTGACGAAAGACTTCGACACAACTATCTTTACTGGTGGGTCAAAGATGGAGTGCGGTGTTGGTGCGGGTATTTTCTCAGAGTCCCTAAATATATCCAGGTCTTTTCGGCTACCTGACTTTGCTAGTGTCTTTCAGGCTGAAGTACTGGCGATCAGGGAAGCATGCAAGCTACTTAAACAAAATCCAAACCAGAACCGAAATACAGCTATTTTCTCAGACAGTCAAGCGGCTGTCAAATCCATTAATTCGGCCACATCATCCTCAAAATTAGTACGACAATGCCAGGAAGAGCTTCTGAGTCTGAACACTAACCTCAGAGTCACTCTTATCCTGGTTCCGGGTCACAGTGGCATTGAGGGGAATGAGCCGGCTGACGAGCTGGCCAGGCAAGGTTCAGCCCTTCATAACTCACTTGCGGAAAGAGTCAGTATTCCTCTTGGAGTTATGAAGGGCAATATATTCTTAATTTTTCTCTCAGAATCTAATCGTAGGTGGAATAGTATGACTAACTGTATTATTGCTAGAAAAATCTGGCCTACCTATAATAAATCCCGAACTATTAACCTAATGTGCAGACCCAGGCGAGACATAGCAAGGATTGTTGCAACATGCACTGGACACTGGCCAAAAGGAGAATATGCGGCGAAGCTTGGCATCCCCTACAATACTCACTGTCGTAGTTGTGGGGACCAGCAGGAAAAGGAAACAGTCTTTCATTTCCTCTGTAAATGTCCCGCTTTGGCCAGAATGAGGCAACAATCTTTTGGGAAGCCCTTTTTTGACGACCTTCACGAACTCTTCGGAACGAAGATCAAAGATTTGACTTCTTTCCTCAACGCGACGAAATGGATCTAGGATTTACTTCGGTTCCTCTTGCACCGTCTTCTTCCCCAAACTCCTATGACTGCGAGCTAGCAGACTAACGGTTTTTGAAGGTGGCTCATGGTGCACGAGGACCGGACGATCACACAATTGGGCCGATCTCCGCTTCAATACCAGCCAACAAGTGCCTAGGTGGCACAGTGTAGATGGGTCTTAGTTGCGGACTTCGACCCTTTTGAGTGTTTTCCTATTTTCAAGTTCAAGAATGTTTCAATGGATCTAGAATTAACTTCGGTTTCCTTTTGCACCATTTTCTTCCCCAAACTCCTTTGACTGTGAGCTAGCAGACTACTGGATTTTGAAGGTGGCTCATGGTGCACGAGGACCGGAGGATCACACGGTTGTGCCAACCTTCGCTTCAATACCAGTCAACAAGTTGCCTAGTTGGCACAGTGTAGATGGTTTTTAGTTGCGAACTTTGGTCCTATCAGGTGTTTTTCCTATGTCCAAATCCTTAATAAGTTTCATCACATGTCTAAATCCAATAAAAGCGTCTGGTCATACAGGCGGGTGGTACTTTCTCTGGTAACCACAAGTCATGTTGTGCAAATAGACGGAGGTGTACAGAGATTACCATATCCGAGTGTGCGACTAGACGATCACCCTAAGGGATCAGATCGTATGCGTCCCGGGCAAATCAGCAAATTGCTTAGCGTAGCATACCGCAGCTGAACTCGGGCGTAGGCGATGATCCGTTGGGAGATCTATCACCAAATACCCTCTTTTTCTTTAAAAATGTTCTTTTAACCCACAGGTCAAACGAGTTATGGTATCAAAACGGCGCATTACCGCGTTAATTGGGTCATCGAGCAAGGATGCTTGTGACCGCCATCTCTACCTACCTACCTACCTATGGTCCACTTCATTGGCACATTGAATTCAGCCTCGTCACAACTTATGATTCCCACATCCTCTTCAGAAGTCATTCTTCATCAAAAGCTTGATAACCAAATAGAACTCGATGAAGTAATCCTAGCAATTGAATCATCTCAAAAAAACAAAGCACCGGGGATTGATGGTATTCCAAACGAGTTCTACAAAAACGCCAGTACCTCATTTATCAAAGAAATACATGTTCTGCTCAGCGATATATTTGTTACAGAAACCATATTGTCATCCTTCAAGAAACCGATAATATTCCCTCTTTTCAAAAAGGGTGACTCAAGTCTCGCTTCACACACACTTGACACTTGACACACTTTACAAAATATTCACTACAATTTTGCTAAATAGACTTACTAGTTGGATCGAAGAGAACCATATACTTAATGAATACCAGGCAGCTTACAGAAGTCAGTATAGTACAGTTGACCAAGTTTACAACCTATCCTGTATAATCCAACTTCAACTGAGTCAGAAAAAAAAGCTTTATGCCTTCTTCGTCGATTTGTCTGCAGCTTTCGACAACATTAATCGGGATGCATTGTTTTACAAAATGCTAAGGCTAGGAGTCTCATCAAAAATGGTTTCCGTTATAAAATCTCTGTACAAAGATACTTCTGCGACAGTTTGGGATGGAAAAAGTATAACAAGCTTCTTTCAGACTACCAAAGGAGTCAAGCAGGGTTGTGTGCTGAGTGCCTTACTTTTTGTACTATTCTTAGACGATCTTCACAATGAACTCCCAACTGGTCTCATCTTGAATACTTTTGAAATAAACGTCCTTTTGTATGCGGATGATATAGTTCTCCTTTCTGATAGACCTCATGTACTGCAAATGATTATCGACAGCTTCAGCAGGTACTGTAGTAAATGGAACCTAGATGTTAACCTAGAAAAATCTGAAATTGTAATTTTAAGAAACGGCGGTAGAAGGGCGGCAGCTGAAAAATGGTACTACAATGATAGTGAGATAAAAATATCAAACCAGTATAAATATCTTTGTTATATCTTTGTTATCTTCACTTACAATATGTCTTGGTCTGAACACTTATCAAAACGCCTCGCTACATCAAAAAACTCCATCAACTCGACATAGTCGAAATTTGTGCGAAATAAATATGTCACACACTCTGCAAAATATAAAGTGCACGACGCAGCCACAAAATCAATAATGCACTATTGCGCGCAGGTGTGGGGATACAAAGAGTACGTTCAAATTGAAAAACTTCAACGCTTCTTCGTGAAGAGATGCTTCGGGTTACCAGATAACACACCCAATTACGCAATTCATATTGAAACCGGTCTTCCCAAGGCATTCCTTACAACATTAAAAGTTCACCTAACGTACATACGGAAAGTAATGTCAATGCCACGTAATCGTCTTCCACGTATTCTCTCTGAAGCTATTATACAGATAAATATTTATTGGGCCCAGGAATGGTCAGGCCTTTTCCAAAAAACTCAAATAGATTTCAGTTTCGAAGCTCCACGCTCAGAATAGAATTGTATCCATAATATACTTCTTAAAAAGCTATCCGAAAAATATTGGTTTGGGTTCGCAGGAAAGGCACTCCTGTCACAATACCATGACGAATATTGCAACCTCCTGTATTCTGAAGTCCCGATCTATTTTGAAGATAGTAACCCACGAGACATGATAATTCTAGTCTTCAAAGCAAGATGCGGTCTTCTAAATATAAATGCGAGAGCTTTTCGTAATGATACTGTCGGTTTATGCAGTTTATGTAACTTAGATGCTACAGAAAACACGTATCACTTTGTTGGTGTGTGCGTCATCTTTAAAGGATACCGAAAAAAATATCTAGGAAGCGAAATACTAGATCGATCAACATTCCTCAATTTCTTGAATGGCTTAAATTACCAAAACCTCTTCAATTTCTTAAAAAACGCTCTTAAATATCGAAGTCTTATAATAAACGAATTTAGTTAAAACTCGCTTAGCTTTGCTGTTATAAAGTAAATACATTTTTTGAACCTGACAGACAACTTAAAACAAATTATTGTCAAATTTAATTTTGAATACCAGCATAATCATGTCTTTGTAAAAATTTTCATTGAAAATAAAATTATTTTATCTATCGATCTATCTATCAATAAACAAAAAAGTAAAACCAATATTAATGAAGACGAAGAAATTTAAATATTAAAATTAGTTCTGTTTTAAGTGGAGTGAAAGAACATAATTCTATTAAAAAGTACAAGTGACCTCAACTCCAGAAATTAATGTGTTACACCCAGATATGACAGTGGTATGATGACTGACTGGAAGAGCCCACTGTCATATCTAGGCGACAAAAAAAAATCTTTCTAAGCTAAATTATTTCTTGTATTTTTCGAATTTTGCTGAGAAAAAAAAATTGGTTTGGGGTGGGTTTAAACTAAATTATAGAGATAAATATGAGAATAGCTTAAATTAAAAAAAATCGAAAATTATGAAAACTTACATACAAGCAGCCTAATAATTAAGAACGATATTTTTATAAAATTTTAAAAAGCATAATTTTTGTTTGGGAAATCTGTTGAGGTTGAGTAGTGGTTTTAATAATAGCCCATGAACTACCGTAAGCTTTGAGTAATGTTTAAAAAATATAAGCATGAGAATATTGGTAGGAAAAAATTAAACAAAAATTTAACTCTGATTTCGTCTGGCAATATAATTAAGAACAGAAACAAAAGGTTGTCATAACAATAAAAATCTTGGAAATTTCAATATTTTAATGTAAATATATTGTAGGAAAACCTTAATTCTTTATAATTTGAGACAAAATTCCTTGCATTTTGGCGTAAGGAATCTTGATAGTGGTGTACTCTATCAGATTTCCTCAATATTTAGAACATTCTGATCAAAATGTTTGTTTTTATTAATTTAACCATCCCTTGATGCCTCCCAACAAGTTCTCGATAAAATTTAGGCCCGAGATTTGGACGGTCTAATCTAAAAAAATGACTTCTTGAATACGCGAACACCTTCTGTGCAATCCGTTGAGGACTTTTTGGATTATTATCGTCCTTAAAACAAATTTTATGGGCATGATTTCAAATGAATAAGACTCCATAACATGTTCCTTAATGTCTTTATAAACTTTCTGGTCAATTCGAGCATTTCTTTTCTAACTTATCGACCATACTTTGACAAGTCAATGCACCCCAAATTAAATTAAGTTTTATCCTGTTCTCTGTACCGTCTTAAGAGTGTATTTTTGATTCAATTTTTTTTTCTGAGGATGTCTTATTTTGTAGGTCAAAAGGAAATTTGATAGAACAAGAAATTGAATCAAAAATACACTCTTGAGACGGTACAGAGTACAGGATAAAACTTAATTTAATTTGGGGTGCATTGACTTGTCAAAGTATGGTCGATAAGTTAGAAAAAAATGCTCGAATTGACCAGAAAGTTTATAAAGACATTGAGGAACATGTTATGGAGTCTTATTCGTTTGAAATCATGCCCATAACATTTTTTTAAGGACGATAATGATCCAAAAAGTCCTCAACGGATTGCAAAGAAGGTGTTTGCGTATTTAAGAAGAGAACTTGTGGGGAGACATCAAGGGATGGTTAAATTAAAAAAAAAAAACGTTTTGATCAGAATGTTCTAGATATTGAGGAAATCTGATAGAGTACACCAGTATCAAGATTCCATGCCTTACGCGAAAATATGCAAGTTAGTTTCAAATTATAAAGAATTAAGGTTTTCCTACAATATATTTACATTAACATATTGAAATTTCCAAGATTTTTAATGTTATGACAACCTTTTGTTTCTGTTCTTAATTATATTGCCAGACGTAATAAGAGTTAAACTTATGTTTATTTGTTTCCTACCAATATTCTTATGCTTATATTTTTTAAACATTACTCCATTACTCAAAGTTAACCGTAGTTCATGGGCTATTATTAAAACCACTCCTCAACCTCAACAGATTTCGCAAACAAAAATTATGGATTTTAAAATTTTATAAAAATATCGTTCTTAATTAGGCCGCCATCACTGTACGTACCTTAAATATTGAAAAAAATGCTGAAATAGCTTATAATTCACAAATAAACTATAACGTTGACCATAAATCTGGGTAGTTCAGGAATGAGATCTCTGAGCTAAAGCACACTTTAGGATTTTAATTTCATATTGAAGAAAGGTCAAGAAAAAGGGAAATATTGATCCCTAATAAGTTTTGACAATAAAAAAGACATGATTATTTCCCATAGTGCCTATTCTATTAGTCTAAGGAAGATAGAATCTGACCGGGAACAAATTAATTCATGAAATTTTATTGCTGGTATCGACGCAGAATTTTATCCTCAACAACATATCCAAAGTCCCCCAAAATCCCCGCATTGGCTCTTTGTATAGAAGCATTTAAAGAGGTGGAGGCGGGAGTTTATCAAGCTGAAAAATTTTGTATAATACAATCTTATCATATGACAAATGTTTTTAGGGTGCTTTTCAATGCTGATTCTAAAGAGTCCTTTCTATGAAATGATTACTTTCTTTTTTAAGTACAACAAGTAAAATATTACCTAAAACCATTTTCAAATAATGGGACATTAATGAAATTTGGTTTAAATGTTCCATTTGTCATGTTAACCAAGAATCAAAAGAGTCCCCAAAAATATCTGCGGTGAATTGGCGAGATGTTAGTGCGTCATTATTACCATAACATCTATGAATAAGTTTTGACACTGATGAAATTTGCTAAAAATATTAAATATGGCATGGTTTCCAAGTTTCAGAAAAGTCCATTAAAATAACTTCAAGCAAAGAGTTTTTTTTAGAGAGTTTATGTTCAACCTGCCCTCGGAGCAAAATGTTAGGTAGGTCTTACGAAAAATTGTATTTTCGTGTAATAGAGATATAGTACGTACGGTATATGATAAATGTTTTAAAGGTATTTTTTAACGCCGAATTTAATAAAAGAAAACCAATATGATACAAGCACCCTAAAAAAAGTTAGATTAATTTTGAAGCAAAAATGACTGTTTTTTTTTCCATTAAGCAGGTCAAACATTACACCCCCAAAAAACACCCTTGGGCCTTAGATATTTGTATGGACTCTTTTGATCCTTGGGTGCCAATATAATTTTAATATTTTTAGCAAATTTTATAAGTGTCAGAATTTTTTAATGGATGTTATGGTAATAATTACACTATCTGTTTTAGCTATTAAAATAAAACATTTCTAATACTTTAAAGTAATAATAATGTTATGGAACCAATAGATATGCACATTGTCAACTTCAAGTTTGTGCGATCCAGTCTTCTTTTTTATTACGAAAGTTTATTTTGTTTTCTTAGAAATACGTAATTTTTTTAACCAAAAACATACATTTAAAATTATTTACAAAATAAAATGAAAAAAAAAAAAAAAAAATCAAGAAAATTTTGAATATGTATTTGAATAAAAATGAATACAAAAATATTCTAACTTTTTCACTAATTTGTTTTTCAACTGTTGACTCTTTCTAGCAGTCAGAGGTAATTTTTTTATTCGATATTATTCTAATTTCCTTGAATTTCTTTTTTTTTTTATTTTATTTTGTTAATAACTTTTAATGCATTTTTTTGTTTAAACAGATTAGGTATTTTTATGAAAACAAATTTGGCTTTAATTATAAATAAGAAAAAATGATACTTATTAACGAGTTTTTATAAAAAAAAAAAATAATACCAAAGTAAAAAAAAAAATCATAAAAAGGCAATAAAATGTGTTTGATAATAAATTGCGGGAAAATCGATATCCGCATAGAAAAAAGTTGTAGAACGGTTAAAAACTGCTGGGTTCTCTTGTATTTATACAGAAAAAAATCAAGAATCGGTTGTGTTTTGACAAAGAGAGACCAGGGACCAAAAATCATAAAAACCGTTATAAGTCGAAAAGAAAGCGAACACGAGAAAATTACCTTTTTTTGTCGAGGTCTTTTAGAACTCTAGCAACTGCACGAGTGCGAAAGAAGATTTGACCCATAGAATCGTTTACGCTCTCAAGTACAGGCGGAGTTCTATCACTTGCTGGCAGCGTCGAATTAACAGCAAACTGTGCTGCAAGCAAATTGGCTTTATCTTGCGAGCTGACAGCAGGTGTGTCGTTGAAGACGAGTGTTGGAACCGAAGACGAAGTAGTGTTTCGAATATTTTTTACAAATGACCAAAAATTTTTACTACTATTGGGACATTGTAGTATTTTTTGCCTTAATTTTTGGTCATGCAAAAATTTGGTTCGTCGAATATGAGCGTTACAGGTCTTCCTGGCTTGTTGAAACTTCTTCCGGTTTTCCTCAGTAGGGTTGGCTTTGTAACTACGGAAACTTACTTCTCTGACCCTAATAACCTCTTTACAGCTCGAATCAAACCATGAGTTTTCTTTGGGTTTGATAGATTTTACCCTATTCGGGATAAAATTTCTCATTCCACAAAGAATTAAGTTTGTTATCATATCTGCACTGGCATCTACGTCACTATCGAGGAAGCACAGTGACCAGTTAAAGTTACTGAAGAAACCGTTGAGACCGTCCCAGTTGGCTTTCTCGTATTGCCAAACGGTTCTCGTTGGTACTTTCTCTTTAACTGAGTTTTGTTGGCACGAGAAATTAGCAGATATGACACAATGGTCTGATGTGCCTAGAGGCGATAATACACTAACAGTGTATTTATCAGGGTCAGAGGTAAGAAACAAGTCAAGTGTGTTGGCGGATTGACCTGCAACATCAGGGATTCGAGTTGGCTCGTCAACAAGCTGAGTCAGGTGGTTTAACTCAGCAAAGAGCTCAACATACCTTCCTTCGGGTGTTGTCTGGCCAGAAAAGCGAAGCCAACTAGAATTGTGTACATTGAAATCGCCCGCAATGACGATTTCAGTGTGAGGATAATGGGCAACAATTCTTTGGATGGAGTCGGACAGAGCATCAAACTCGTTACAAGTTGAATTTCTGTCCAGATTGGGGCTTCGATAAACGAAACAAGTGTGAATGATGTGCTTATTTACCGTAAATTTTAACCACATGAAATTAAAGTTTGTGTTAGAACACAAACCATATTGTGGTTGAAGTTGGTATGCTACATCATTTCTTATATAAACGGCAAGACCATGGTGGGGAAAGAATAATGGCACTAAGTTGTACCCAAATAAATTAAATTCCGAATGATCAGAATTTTCGCCTATCTGAGTTTCACTCAGTGCCAAAACAGCTGGCCTGTTTTGCACAGTATAGACATACGCAGCATAGAAATTTTTCCTAAGCCCACGAATGTTGCTATAATCAACCCTACACTTACCCGCCATTAAAAAATTCAAAACTAACTAAAAACCAACTCGGACAATTACCTAAATTCAACGTCACCTCTAAATTCCAATTTAAACTTTTCAATTACAATTTATCACCAGTGTTATGCCTTAGTGACAAATTGCACTGAACCGCCCCTGGTTATTTAGAGAGACGAACAATTATCTATCCGAGATCATGTTAACTTAATCCCTGCGCGCAGTGTGCGGGGGTTACACGCACAATGCTGCAACGATTTAGTTAACTCAACTGCGAGAGAAGATGGGAAGGAAAGGGAAGGATTAAACCACTCGTTGTGCTTAGGTGTTGTTATTGTTTTTTTTTTTTTCTTTCTCTTTTAAATATATTGATGGCACATGCACTTGCACTGATGTATATTGCGCGACATGAGTTGGAGTTGTTTTTTTTTTTTTTATTTTATTTTTTTTTTGTGGGTAAGTAGGTAGGTATATACAATGTATGGCTTATTATATTTTTTTTTTTTTAATTTTTACAAGAAACACAGAATTATTTAGATTGTAACAGTGACACCAGAAAGAAAACAGATTAAGCAAAACGAAGGGACTTTGACTTCCGACGGGACTAAACAGCGTGTGCAGCCGATGGGAGGCAGTTCGGTACTCAATCTAAGCATGCGACACATGATTTTAGGGTACTTCTCAACTTTTTCTAAGTGTTATACAATGCCATGTTATACTTTTTGTAACGCCAGAAACCTATTTCTTTCATTTATACTTTTTAAATAATGTTGTTTTAATGAAAATTAATTTGAAAAAAATAACTAAAAAAAAATAAAACTAATTTGAATATAAATTTTACATATGTAAGTAAGTACAATTTTTGTTTTCAAACCAGACATTTAAGGAATTTTACTTTTCAAAATATTAAAAAATAAATGGTTCAACTTTCTTTAAAAGCGAGAAAGAATCCGGCTTAGTGATAATTTCACCAACTGATTGCTTTATCATCATCATCATCAGCTTCTTTTTTTCTTGTTTTTAATAAGAAATTGGTTACTTTATTTATTATTATTTTGAAACGTAAAAGTCCTGGCACCATACAGTTTTCAGCGATTGACTTAGAATTGATAGGAGTATTGAATTTTGAAAACCAAAATAGAACTTAATACTTAAAACTAAAAAAAATTAGCTTACAATTTTTTTTTGCGAATGACCCTGTATATAGTTTTTTAATAATAATTTTTTGAAGCGAAACTTCTTTGCGTGCGTTGAGAGTGAAATTTCAAGGTTGAATTTTTGTGAAACGTTAAAATGTAACGCCACATGTGCAACGCTGAGATCGTTGATTAGCTAAGTGGTGGGAGATAGAGTAAAAGTAAACATTTTTATTGATAGGCTAATATATTTTATATTGCAATAAGTTTGGATTTTTTGATAATCTATATTATTGTAGCAGATAAAAGGGAAAATGTCCTTCTATGTCTTTTTTCTAATTTCTTTAATTAGAATGCTAGAGTTTTGAATTTTTTTTGGTGAATAGATAATGAAATTCTAAGAATCTTACTAGTTTAAGATTTGTATCTTTCTCTTACAACTGGTATGGAGATATAAATGATTATAAACATTTTATCTCGAAATAGGCTAATTTCAAAAAATTGAATTAAATCAGGAGAGTCCGCTTAATATTTGAATTATATATGGTTAAAAAAAATAAATCGGGTGGCACAACGACTCATGAAGAACCAGGGCCTAGTGACTAACAACTCGCAACCATTCCTGGTGCGCCTTTCGACAGAAATGGAAGGGACCTACAATTTTATGCCGAACCCGAACGGCTAGACGAGAAGCACTTATTCGTAACAAGTGATACCCTTGGAGGATTTGTCAATTCCTCGCAAGAGGCAATAGCCCTGAAAAAAAACTTTTTTAGTTTTTAGGTGGACGAGGCTGGGAAGCGATCCCAGACCTCCAGCGTGACAGTCGAACGCGCTAACCATTACGCTATGGGCTACTACAATTATATATGGTTGAAAAATAATTAAAACCAAATTAAAGTTGTCATATACAAATTTTTGATATTGCAGAGATTTTGAGAGTAGGAATTTTTGGAAATAGTCGGAAAACCTAGTCAAATAAACTGATTTATATCTTTTAAATATTCACCTTTTTTACTTTAAATTTTCACCATTATTATTTAATTTTCATGTTCATTTTGATATAGAACACATAGCTGCGTCTTACGCATATAAGCTTGATAACCCTATACATATCGAGATTTTTAGATCGCCAAAGAAGTTTCACTTCTGCTACGAGTACTCAGTTACACGCGCTCTTTCATAAACATTGGCTAAAATCGCTTTTATCTAAAATCCTTATAAATTATAACAGACCAATAAATTTCTTCAGTTTCACCAAAAAAAGGGAAAATTTCGTGATATTTTAGTTAAAAGTTTGAGTTCCCTGTATACAAAAGTTAGGTTCTGCTCCTCTAACATATTGAGTACACCGAGAAAGAATGAAAAAATATTTTTTATAAACATAAAATGTCATGAAAGGAAAAAAAATTGTGTGTGCGTGCTTTTTGACAGCAATTTTGTTGCCACAAAAAGTAAAAGAATATTTGCGCGCACAACAAATATTAAAGTGTATTAAATTGTTTGCGTTGTTTATAGTATTTAAAAACAAATACATTTCCTACAATAATTGTTATAAAATTTTGCGCGTATTTAAACCAAAAAAAGTACACCCCAAAATCCAGTAGGCACATCAGCGAGGATCTAATATGAACATTTCACTAGGGGACGTGTTTTTTATATATTTTAATCGGATTTTTGTTGCTTGAAGATCACGCACAGTTATCTTTACTTTTTTTTGATCATTCACTCAAATATAAACAATTTAAAGCACTTTAAAACTTGTTTTCTTTCTTGATCGCCACAGAAATCATTTCTGCATGGGAACTTATAGCTACCATTACCAGGTAAAAAAATCTTGTGGACGCGGAATAATCTTTGGCGCTGAATTTCTTGTTGATCTTCATCCGCAGAAGATAGTGACCTATCTATTATTCTAAAATGAAACCCAAAATGTATTACCTTCCTATTCATAATTTTTAGTTCCAATTTGCAAAAAAAAAAATTGGATATCAAAATATGTATATATATGTTCACGGGATGTGATGACTTTCATGACGCTTTTTAAATTTAATGAGAAGAAAATGAGCTTTTAGTTTATAAGGGTCTTTAAAAGCCTGTTATATTCAAAAGCAGTTGGTGAAACCAAAAATCCTCATTCTAAGGCTAAATGGCCTTTTAAATATTTAAAAGGCCTTCATGGAATCGGCCATAAGACTGACTCATCTGAATACTAAGGCGGTCTAGAAAAAAATTAAATTAAAATTGGAGACAGGTGGCGCTAAAGTCAATTTTATATTTATAGATCGAAATGACTGATATATAGGTACTTACACAATATTATGTAAGTTTAATGCCAAACATATAAATAACACAACGGAGCTGATAGTAGATAGTAGTACAGTTATAAAAAATCTATATACAGGGTGTCCCTTAATTCGTCAAGAGTATTTTGGGGTATGATTCTGGGGTATATTCTTAGAAAAAAATTGTTCTACAGTAAGGGTCTATCTCCAATTTTGATATCATTTATCGGGAATTTAAGAAAAGTCTAAAAGTCTTACTTTGGGGTACCCTGATCCATGTTACCAGTAATTGCACTGTAAGTACTTATGGTAGAAACGCTTAGGCCTTTTTTTTAGAAGAAATACCAGCCTTTGTAATTGCGTTTAAATAAATTTGATACATTGTCTCAGGCCTTAGATATCCAGTTTTTAGCCTAATTCATTTTTCTTGCCCATGCTAATTTTTTGACTTTGGGCCCAATTTTCTCCAAAAAATGCGTAATCAACATGATGTTTTAATAATTTTTTTGAATATATGTAACAATACTTAAAATAAAATTCAGCAACAAGTTTGCCGAAAAACCCATAGATTTATGATAATTTGGAAAAACAGCGGCAGGTAAAATTAAAAAAAAAAAATGTTTTTGTTAGCTTTAAGCTCGAAAAGCTATGAATAAAAATTATTTGTGTGGTTTTAGATAATTTTTTAAGTATGTTTTTTACTAAAACAGTTATAACGGGTGCACTTTGACATTCCTTGGTTTGAAAAAATGCTAATTTTAGTAGCCACTTAAGTTGAATTCTACAAACTATCTGCAGTTGTTGAAAAATGATTTATCAGAACTATTGAAGGACATTCCATAGGTTCAATTAGCTTCATCTTATTCATAACTTGATGGTGCTTCCGCCCACTTTGCTTGAGAGGTTTAAAATTGAAAAGATGAAGAGTGAGCGGTAATCGTTGGACGGGAAAAAGTTGGAGCAGTTCAATGGCCTGCAAGATCTCCTGATCCTGCAATTTTGGATGTTTTTGAATGGGGAAGAATGATATAAATCTTTTATTCAACCAAAATAGCAACTTAAAGTAAATTAGAAGAGCGCATGCTCAAAGCGTTCTCCGAAGTGATGCAGTAGCAAGGATCAATAATATCAATATCAGTGAAATACAAAAACTGGCTATAGCATGCATACAAAATCAAATGGGAAATGGGATTTTTACACCTGTTATAACTGTTTTAGTTTACAGATAAAAAAAAATTATCGATAAGCAAACATCATTTTTTATTCATAGCCATTCGAGCGTTAAACAAAAGCCTTTTTATTCAATTTTACCTGCCGCTGGTTTTCCAAATTATCATAAAATCTATGGGTTTTTCGCCAAACTTGTTACTCACTTTTATTTTTAGTATTGTTACATACATTCAAAACATTTATTAAAACATAATGTTGATTACACATTTTTTTGGATAAAATTGACCCCAAAGTCAAAAAATTAGCATGGGCAAGAAAAATGAAACAGGCTAAAAACATATCTGAAGACTCAGACAAGGTATCATATTTATTTAAACGCAATTACAAAGGCTGGCATTCCTTCTAAAAATAAAGGCCTAAACGAATTTTTTATCATGAGTACTTACGGCGCAATTACCAGTAACATGGATCAGGGTAAGTAAGACTTTTCTCAAATTCCCGATAATTGATATCAAAATTGGAGATAGGCGCTTACTGTGGAACAATTTTTTTCTTAGAATATACCCTAGAATCATACCCTAAAATACTCTTGACAATTAAAGGGACACCCTGTATACTTTTATAAATATTTATATGGAGCAAAATGCTTCGTATTTAAGGTATTATGTTGGTTTAGTGTCAAAAAGTTCAACAATGAATCGATTCAACCTGCAGGAACGAATAAACCATGCCGCATTTGTATTCTCAAATGAACGATAAAACATGTACACTCGGGCGTAAACGCACTTTTTCTTATTCATTGAATTAAAAAAAAAAAAATCACTTTTTGTTTTGTACACGCTAAGTTTATTTATGCCGTGTAAACCAATAAATTGACCGAATGGTATGTGGTCATATCTCCTATTTAAACTTGAGAACGGCCGTGCCGATTTATCTGGTTTTTATAAATGTTAGGTAAATACCACGGGTGGCATCCAGTCAGCGCTGGGAGGAACATAGAAAAGAATGTTTTCTGTAGTACGACTTGAAACCACATCTGTAAAGTAATAGCAGCCAAGCACTATATCCACTGAGACATTGCCATCTGCAAGGTGTAACTATAATAATTAGGTACCCTCTAACAAAATTATTTTCTATTTTCATATTTTCTGGATTTACTGTGCCGTTTTGTTTACCATGTACTTATCATATCGTTTTAATATAAGTGGGTATTAAATTATATAAAAACAAGTTAAAAAAGCAGACAGACGATATAATAAACATTCAATTGAGATAAAATATACAGCACTTATCGGGGCAATCTAACTTATATTAAATAAACTATCCGATAAAAACGCGATTATCCTTATCATCCACAGCATTTTAGCATTTATTTTTCCATGCACAGTTTTTGTGTATCTGACATTTTTAAAAGTTAACATTTAATTTATAAGTTCCTAATGCTAAACCAATTACACTTGATTGTTTCAACTTGTCATATAGAAACTAAAGCTGTCATAAATATAATATAATATAAATATATGTATATCATATTGAATACAAAATACTTTATCTCTTGTGTTTTGTTCTTTTTGTTGGTATCGGCAGCTCTAGGCAGCTTCACCTCGGGGACGTACAAATTTTTATATTATTTTTAAGTTATTTTATTAATAGTTCTTGAAAAATTAATATCAAACACATACGTTGTCTTACATTAAGGTGAACAAATGAATAAATAAATCCTTTGAAACCACAAAGCGGGCAATTTAAGCTACTAATTGTGCCTGTCTATTTTTGGAACTTAGTAACTGACAAGTGAGTTAATATAAACAAAATAATGCTCGACTGGATCGCACGAACTTACTTTCGTAGCTAGAAATTGAAGATGTACCTGTGTTATTAATATTATGATATCGTAAAAAAAAATGTTTAAAAACAAGTCAAAAAATGAATTTTTATAAGCTATAAATTTTGCATTTAAATAGCTAAACAAAACATTGAAGATAAAGTATGCCATCTCTATTTGTTTGATAAATATAAATTTATGAAACAAAAAATCAAAAATGGTTAGAGCGGTGTTCTTACAAATTAATTTCGTATATACATTATGTGTGTATACTCCGTTTCATTTGTTTAAATACAGACGCGATAACAGCCGTATTTATTAGATTTCACTTATACTCGGTTCAACCTCGGAATAGTTAAACCGAGTCGAAGCACTTACTCCGGGTTTACGCCACGTCAAACTAATCCATATTTATAAAATATTTCCTCATCGGTTTTAGTTACGCCTGCCTTATGTCAAATATTCTATCAAAAAAATTACCAATCTAAAACTCTGGTTATTATAAACGTAAACAAACCTGATTTCCATTATTAATCGTTTAAGTAGTTAAGTTATTGGTAGAGTTATATGTTTGTAAAAAAAAAAATAACTAATAGATAATAAAAATAAATCAAAACGTTCTGAAAAACTGGGATAGCTCAAAAAAGGTATATTTAAATTTGTAAATATATGTATTTATATAATTTCCAGATCACAACAGACAAAACTTAATATTTTTGTTTATGTTCACAGATATTTCTCCGACAACTAATCGTCCCTCAGTGTCTGCGAGTTTTATACTGCTTTCAGTCATTCTTCCAGTAATTTTTAACCATTTAAAGAATTTAATGTAAAATAAATATACACTCTTTCTTAGTAACAAAAATGAAAAAAATTGTTTGCACTCCTCTTTGTAAATTTCAGACGATGGCATGTCAAAATGACATTTAGATACTAAAACGGCTTTACTCCGGCTTTAAACCTCCTATGAACCAGTTTTAGCTTACTCCGCCTCTATTCCTGGTTTATATTTTTTTAAATAAGCTTTCCAGGTTAAGAGGCGTTGTAAAGTCGGAGTAACTTTACGCTGCCGCTAAACCGAGTTAATAAATAAGGCTGTAATTGTTAAGTACTTTATATTTTTCTAATTTATAAAATGTTTACTAAAATTTTCTCAATTTGAAACAATTCTTAATTTATATCATACTAAACCAATTTCCTTTATAAACTTCAGCTGAACACGCCCAAAAAAGTGACAGCTCGTGCAAAGTAATCACAAACAACTCATTTTGACATTTATAAATGTTAAATTGTCATATGGATTTAGTATGAAGCTAAAAAGATGAAATAGCCTTTTGGTGATTTCAACTAAAAATGTTAGGTTATAGTACAACGATGCTTAAAACGTTTAAAATTAATAATATACTATTTTTAACCTATAAGCGATTTCTCCTTAACCTTTTATTATACTTACTTTACTTTACTTTACTTTACTTTACTTTACTTTACTTTACTTTACTTTACTTTACTTTACTTTACTTTACTTTACTTTACTTTACTTTACTTTACTTTACTTTACTTTACTTTACTTTACTTTACTTTACTTTACTTTACTTTACTTTACTTTACTTTACTTTACTTTACTTTACTTTACTTTACTTTACTTTACTTTACTTTACTTTACTTTACTTTACTTTACTTTACTTTACTTTACTTTACTTTACTTTACTTTACTTTACTTTACTTTACTTTACTTTACTTTACTTTACTTTACTTTACTTTACTTTACTTTACTTTACTTTACTTTACTTTACTTTACTTTACTTTACTTTACTTTACTTTACTTTACTTTACTTTACTTTACTTTACTTTACTTTACTTTACTTTACTTTACTTTACTTTACTTTACTTTACTTACTTTACTTTACTTTACTTTACTTTACTTTACTTTACTTTACTTTACTTTACTTTACTTTACTTTACTTTACTTTACTTTACTTTACTTTACTTTACTTTACTTTACTTTACTTTACTTTACTTTACTTTACTTTACTTTACTTTACTTTACTTTACTTTACTTTACTTTACTTTACTTTACTTTACTTTACTTTACTTTACTTTACTTTACTTTACTTTACTTTACTTTACTTTACTTTACTTTACTTTACTTTACTTTACTTTACTTTACTTTACTTTACTTTACTTTACTTTACTTTACTTTACTTTACTTTACTTTACTTTACTTTACTTTACTTTACTTTACTTTACTTTACTTTACTTTACTTTACTTTACTTTACTTTACTTTACTTTACTTTACTTTACTTTACTTTACTTTACTTTACTTTACTTTACTTTACTTTACTTTACTTTACTTTACTTTACTTTACTTTACTTTACTTTACTTTACTTTACTTTACTTTACTTTACTTTACTTTACTTTACTTTACTTTACTTTACTTTACTTTACTTTACTTTACTTTACTTTACTTTACTTTACTTTACTTTACTTTACTTTACTTTACTTTACTTTACTTTACTTTACTTTACTTTACTTTACTTTACTTTACTTTACTTTACTTTACTTTACTTTACTTTACTTTACTTTACTTTACTTTACTTTACTTTACTTTACTTTACTTTACTTTACTTTACTTTACTTTACTTTACTTTACTTTACTTTACTTTACTTTACTTTACTTTACTTTACTTTACTTTACTTTACTTTACTTTACTTTACTTTACTTTACTTTACTTTACTTTACTTTACTTTACTTTACTTTACTTTACTTTACTTTACTTTACTTTACTTTACTTTACTTTACTTTACTTTACTTTACTTTACTTTACTTTACTTTACTTTACTTTACTTTACTTTACTTTACTTTACTTTACTTTACTTTACTTTACTTTACTTTACTTTACTTTACTTTACTTTACTTTACTTTACTTTACTTTACTTTACTTTACTTTACTTTACTTTACTTTACTTTACTTTACTTTACTTTACTTTACTTTACTTTACTTTACTTTACTTTACTTTACTTTACTTTACTTTACTTTACTTTACTTTACTTTACTTTACTTTACTTTACTTTACTTTACTTTACTTTACTTTACTTTACTTTACTTTACTTTACTTTACTTTACTTTACTTTACTTTACTTTACTTTACTTTACTTTACTTTACTTTACTTTACTTTACTTTACTTTACTTTACTTTACTTTACTTTACTTTACTTTACTTTACTTTACTTTACTTTACTTTACTTTACTTTACTTTACTTTACTTTACTTTACTTTACTTTACTTTACTTTACTTTACTTTACTTTACTTTACTTTACTTTACTTTACTTTACTTTACTTTACTTTACTTTACTTTACTTTACTTTACTTTACTTTACTTTACTTTACTTTACTTTACTTTACTTTACTTTACTTTACTTTACTTTACTTTACTTTACTTTACTTTACTTTACTTTACTTTACTTTACTTTACTTTACTTTACTTTACTTTACTTTACTTTACTTTACTTTACTTTACTTTACTTTACTTTACTTTACTTTACTTTACTTTACTTTACTTTACTTTACTTTACTTTACTTTACTTTACTTTACTTTACTTTACTTTACTTTACTTTACTTTACTTTACTTTACTTTACTTTACTTTACTTTACTTTACTTTACTTTACTTTACTTTACTTTACTTTACTTTACTTTACTTTACTTTACTTTACTTTACTTTACTTTACTTTACTTTACTTTACTTTACTTTACTTTACTTTACTTTACTTTACTTTACTTTACTTTACTTTACTTTACTTTACTTTACTTTACTTTACTTTACTTTACTTTACTTTACTTTACTTTACTTTACTTTACTTTACTTTACTTTACTTTACTTTACTTTACTTTACTTTACTTTACTTTACTTTACTTTACTTTACTTTACTTTACTTTACTTTACTTTACTTTACTTTACTTTACTTTACTTTACTTTACTTTACTTTACTTTACTTTACTTTACTTTACTTTACTTTACTTTACTTTACTTTACTTTACTTTACTTTACTTTACTTTACTTTACTTTACTTTACTTTACTTTACTTTACTTTACTTTACTTTACTTTACTTTACTTTACTTTACTTTACTTTACTTTACTTTACTTTACTTTACTTTACTTTACTTTACTTTACTTTACTTTACTTTACTTTACTTTACTTTACTTTACTTTACTTTACTTTACTTTACTTTACTTTACTTTACTTTACTTTACTTTACTTTACTTTACTTTACTTTACTTTACTTTACTTTACTTTACTTTACTTTACTTTACTTTACTTTACTTTACTTTACTTTACTTTACTTTACTTTACTTTACTTTACTTTACTTTACTTTACTTTACTTTACTTTACTTTACTTTACTTTACTTTACTTTACTTTACTTTACTTTACTTTACTTTACTTTACTTTACTTTACTTTACTTTACTTTACTTTACTTTACTTTACTTTACTTTACTTTACTTTACTTTACTTTACTTTACTTTACTTTACTTTACTTTACTTTACTTTACTTTACTTTACTTTACTTTACTTTACTTTACTTTACTTTACTTTACTTTACTTTACTTTACTTTACTTTACTTTACTTTACTTTACTTTACTTTACTTTACTTTACTTTACTTTACTTTACTTTACTTTACTTTACTTTACTTTACTTTACTTTACTTTACTTTACTTTACTTTACTTTACTTTACTTTACTTTACTTTACTTTACTTTACTTTACTTTACTTTACTTTACTTTACTTTACTTTACTTTACTTTACTTTACTTTACTTTACTTTACTTTACTTTACTTTACTTTACTTTACTTTACTTTACTTTACTTTACTTTACTTTACTTTACTTTACTTTACTTTACTTTACTTTACTTTACTTTACTTTACTTTACTTTACTTTACTTTACTTTACTTTACTTTACTTTACTTTACTTTACTTTACTTTACTTTACTTTACTTTACTTTACTTTACTTTACTTTACTTTACTTTACTTTACTTTACTTTACTTTACTTTACTTTACTTTACTTTACTTTACTTTACTTTACTTTACTTTACTTTACTTTACTTTACTTTACTTTACTTTACTTTACTTTACTTTACTTTACTTTACTTTACTTTACTTTACTTTACTTTACTTTACTTTACTTTACTTTACTTTACTTTACTTTACTTTACTTTACTTTACTTTACTTTACTTTACTTTACTTTACTTTACTTTACTTTACTTTACTTTACTTTACTTTACTTTACTTTACTTTACTTTACTTTACTTTACTTTACTTTACTTTACTTTACTTTACTTTACTTTACTTTACTTTACTTTACTTTACTTTACTTTACTTTACTTTACTTTACTTTACTTTACTTTACTTTACTTTACTTTACTTTACTTTACTTTACTTTACTTTACTTTACTTTACTTTACTTTACTTTACTTTACTTTACTTTACTTTACTTTACTTTACTTTACTTTACTTTACTTTACTTTACTTTACTTTACTTTACTTTACTTTACTTTACTTTACTTTACTTTACTTTACTTTACTTTACTTTACTTTACTTTACTTTACTTTACTTTACTTTACTTTACTTTACTTTACTTTACTTTACTTTACTTTACTTTACTTACTTTACTTTACTTTACTTTACTTTACTTTACTTTACTTTACTTTACTTTACTTTACTTTACTTTACTTTACTTTACTTTACTTTACTTTACTTTACTTTACTTTACTTTACTTTACTTTACTTTACTTTACTTTACTTTACTTTACTTTACTTTACTTTACTTTACTTTACTTTACTTTACTTTACTTTACTTTACTTTACTTTACTTTACTTTACTTTACTTTACTTTACTTTACTTTACTTTACTTTACTTTACTTTACTTTACTTTACTTTACTTTACTTTACTTAACTTAACTTTACTTTACTTTACTTTACTTTACTTTACTTTACCTTTACTTTACTTTACTTTACTTTACTTTACTTTACTTTACTTTACTTTACTTTACTTTACTTTACTTTACTTTACTTTACTTTACTTTACTTTACTTTACTTTACTTTACTTTACTTTACTTTACTTTACTTTACTTTACTTTACTTTACTTTACTTTACTTTACTTTACTTTACTTTACTTTACTTTACTTTACTTTACTTTACTTTACTTTACTTTACTTTACTTTACTTTACTTTACTTTACTTTACTTTACTTTACTTTACTTTACTTTACTTTACTTTACTTTACTTTACTTTACTTTACTTTACTTTACTTTACTTTACTTTACTTTACTTTACTTTACTTTACTTTACTTTACTTTACTTTACTTTACTTTACTTTACTTTACTTTACTTTACTTTACTTTACTTTACTTTACTTTACTTTACTTTACTTTACTTTACTTTACTTTACTTTACTTTACTTTACTTTACTTTACTTTACTTTACTTTACTTTACTTTACTTTACTTTACTTTACTTTACTTTACTTTACTTTACTTTACTTTACTTTACTTTACTTTACTTTACTTTACTTTACTTTACTTTACTTTACTTTACTTTACTTTACTTTACTTTACTTTACTTTACTTTACTTTACTTTACTTTACTTTACTTTACTTTACTTTACTTTACTTTACTTTACTTTACTTTACTTTACTTTACTTTACTTTACTTTACTTTACTTTACTTTACTTTACTTTACTTTACTTTACTTTACTTTACTTTACTTTACTTTACTTTACTTTACTTTACTTTACTTTACTTTACTTTACTTTACTTTACTTTACTTTACTTTACTTTACTTTACTTTACTTTACTTTACTTTACTTTACTTTACTTTACTTTACTTTACTTTACTTTACTTTACTTTACTTTACTTTACTTTACTTTACTTTACTTTACTTTACTTTACTTTACTTTACTTTACTTTACTTTACTTTACTTTACTTTACTTTACTTTACTTTACTTTACTTTACTTTACTTTACTTTACTTTACTTTACTTTACTTTACTTTACTTTACTTTACTTTACTTTACTTTACTTTACTTTACTTTACTTTACTTTACTTTACTTTACTTTACTTTACTTTACTTTACTTTACTTTACTTTACTTTACTTTACTTTACTTTACTTTACTTTACTTTACTTTACTTTACTTTACTTTACTTTACTTTACTTTACTTTACTTTACTTTACTTTACTTTACTTTACTTTACTTTACTTTACTTTACTTTACTTTACTTTACTTTACTTTACTTTACTTTACTTTACTTTACTTTACTTTACTTTACTTTACTTTACTTTACTTTACTTTACTTTACTTTACTTTACTTTACTTTACTTTACTTTACTTTACTTTACTTTACTTTACTTTACTTTACTTTACTTTACTTTACTTTACTTTACTTTACTTTACTTTACTTTACTTTACTTTACTTTACTTTACTTTACTTTACTTTACTTTACTTTACTTTACTTTACTTTACTTTACTTTACTTTACTTTACTTTACTTTACTTTACTTTACTTTACTTTACTTTACTTTACTTTACTTTACTTTACTTTACTTTACTTTACTTTACTTTACTTTACTTTACTTTACTTTACTTTACTTTACTTTACTTTACTTTACTTTACTTTACTTTACTTTACTTTACTTTACTTTACTTTACTTTACTTTACTTTACTTTACTTTACTTTACTTTACTTTACTTTACTTTACTTTACTTTACTTTACTTTACTTTACTTTACTTTACTTTACTTTACTTTACTTTACTTTACTTTACTTTACTTTACTTTACTTTACTTTACTTTACTTTACTTTACTTTACTTTACTTTACTTTACTTTACTTTACTTTACTTTACTTTACTTTACTTTACTTTACTTTACTTTACTTTACTTTACTTTACTTTACTTTACTTTACTTTACTTTACTTTACTTTACTTTACTTTACTTTACTTTACTTTACTTTACTTTACTTTACTTTACTTTACTTTACTTTACTTTACTTTGCTTTACTTTACTTTAATTTACTTTACTTTACTTTACTTTACTTTACTTTACTTTACTTTACTTTACTTTACTTTACTTTACCTTACTTTACTTTACTTTACTTTAATTTACTTTACTTTACTTTACTTTACTTTACTTTACTTTACTTTAGGTGCCAGTTATAGCTATCATTGAAAACCATCATTGAAAAAGTTAACTGTTGATTTTGAGACCTTTCGAAAGTTTAATCATTGAATATTTTAATGCAGAAATATAGCTTAGGGGCCAGTTATAGCTATCATTGAAAACCATCATTGAAAATATGAATCGTCAGTTTTGAGACATTTTGAAGAAAAAATATGTGATTATTTTGATGCCAAAGTAAAGCTAATTGACTTAATATTTATTTCTAGGTAAAACAAGATTCAATTTTGCACAATTTTTTTCATAAAATGAATTTGAATTTTTCAGTGATGAACTACCTTACCATTGATCATTGAAAAAATTAAAAGTTACGTTATGGGGAAGATATGGGTCAAAATTAATTTTTTTTGGAGGAGAAATAAATTTGAAGTTCTAAGCTATATTTCTGCATTAAAGTATTCAATGATTAAACTTTCGAAGGGTCTCAAAATCAACAGCTAACTTTTTCAATGATGAATTTCAAGGATAGCTATAAAGGGGCCAGATATGGGTCAAAATGAATTTTTTTTGGAGGAGAAATAATTTTGAAGTCGTAAGCTATATTTCTGCATTCAAATATTCAATGATTAAACTTTCAAAGGGTCTCAAAATCAACAGACAACTTTTTCAATGACTTAGGGGCCAGTTATAGCTATCATTGAAAACCATCATTGAAAATATTAATTGTCAATTTTGAAGAAAAAATAAATGATTATTTTGATGCCAAAGTACAGCTAATTGACCCGGGGATTAGACAAGCGAGTAGAACTAGTAGCATTATTTGTATCATAGTGTTAGTTTTATGCATGTATGTGTGACTAGTAGCTCTCTGCGCGTTTTGTAAACTAGTATGATTTTTTTTAAATATTTCATAGACGGTGTTCGCATTGGACTGACTCTTCCGACTATTTTTGACTTCTCTGAAATTCATCTCCCTCCCACTTTATGGTTAGAAAAAGCGAAAAGTAGTAAATTTTTAAAAAAATTAAAAATTTGTGGATTTTTTTTTTAAGTTTTTTTTTGAAAATTTGGAGGAGTCAGTCCAATGTGTACACCGTCATACAGAAAAATATACAATTTATGGAAACTATGGAAACAAAACAAATAAATGAAAACAATACACTACACTAGAAGAATAACTGGCAGGCTACTGGCAGGCAAAAATATTATATTATTTGCCCTGCTAGTCGATTTTCTCGTGTTCAGATACACTAACACACATATACGCTACTAGGTCTACTCGCTTGTCTTAACTTCGGGTGACTTAATAATTATTTCTAGGTAAAACAAAATTCAATTTGGCACAACTTTTCTCATAAAATGACTTATTTTTTCAATGATGAACTACCTTACCAATGATCATTGAAAAAATTAAAAGCTACGTTATGGGGAAGATATGGGTCAAAAATGAATTTTTTTTGGAGGAGAAATAGGTATTTGTCGAAAGCAATACATATTTCTGCATTAAAATATTCAATGATTAGGCTTTCGAAGGGTCTCAAAATCAACAGCTAACTTTTTTAATTATGGTTTTCAATGATAGCTATAACTGTGCCCTAAGATGGCGCTCACAACCCAGGATGGGCTACGGCAACTAACAAGCCCCTCCAGCCAGCTCTGTCCCTAGCTAGCAGCTTCCAGTTGCGCACACCGATGTGGTTGGCGCGCTACCTGTTATGGGTTCTTCCTCTGCTGCGTAAACCCTCGGGGTTGCTGTCCATACGCTCAAGGTCCCCCCGCTCTCTCAGCCGCTGGATTTTCAGCTTTTTGACTAGGTGAACGCCTGTCGTTGAATCTTCTGCTCCAAACTCCTTCGATACACACCGGACCGAAAATCACACGAAGAATCTTCCTCTCAAAGCACTCTAGCAGACTTTCAACCGATTTTTTCAATGTCCATGCTTCTGCCACATAGAGTGCCTTACTACTAAATGCCTTCTTATCCCAAAGAAACAGTGGTTGACAAGAGTAATTCTTTGTTTGATCTCTGCACTGATGTCATTTTGTAAGGTAAAAGTGGAGCCGAGGTAGACAAAGTCATTGACAATTTCGAAGTTATATGTGTCTACCGCGATATATTTCCCGAGTCGACGATGTTGAGATTCCTTTCTCGATGACAGCATATATTTCGTCTTGTTCTCATTAACCGCCAATCCTATTTTAGCCGCCTCCGATTCAGTGCTCGCAAATGCGCCTGCCACAGCTCGCTTCGTTCTGCCGACAATATGCTTCAAGAACGATGTTAAATTGGTTGCATGATAACGCGTCGCCGCCGCGTCTAAATCTGTCGGAGTGTAAACATTTGATCGATGGTTGACTTGCCTGGCCACACTGATAGGGGCCGATCAGATCGTTCAAAAAAGGTTGTAAGCGATCACACAGGATAGCAGACAAGATTTTATAAGTGACATATAAGAGACTAATTCCTCTGTAGTTAGTGCATTTCAGAGCATCTCCTTTTATATGGATAGGGCACACTATACCGAGGTTCCATTCATCGCCAATACTTTCCTCCGACTAAATTTTGCAAATGATTTGGTGTATTCTCCTAACCAATTCATCTCCCGCTGATTTGAATAGTTCGGCTGGTAGGCCATCCGCACCAGCAGCTTTGTACGACTTAAGATTGGATATGGCCAGCCGCACTTCGGCTAGTTCGGGTGGATGGAATTGTTGGTCATCATCGTCCAAGTTGAATCGAGTTTTCTGCCTACTAACGGTATCTTGGCTGTCTTCGCCGTTAAGCGGTCTACAGAAGTGTTCTTTCCGTTCTAGCCTTGCATCCTTGGGTGGATCGTTTCACCCTTTGGTAACATTTTCGAACATCACCCCTGCTCTCTCTTTTTCCTCCTAAAAAGTTGGCGTTCCTACTTTCTTTTCGTCCGTAGCTGCATGCGCCAGACGGCACTCTTTATCGAACCAGGGGTTTCTTTGTGGTCGCCTAGTGAAACCCAGCACATCAGAGGCGGCACTTCTGATGGCTTGTTGACAGTGTTTCCAATGGTTATCGTGGTCAGCAAAAGTTCTAGCGGTCTCTTACGATTTAAGCTTCTCGACATTGAACCTTTTCACAGCATCTGCTCTGCGTTGTGGCGTCACGGATATCCGCATACGTAATCTAGCTACCAACAGGTAGTGATCCGAATCAATGTTGGCCTCCGGAACTTTCGGACCTCCAAGGTTCTGGAAGCATTTCTCCCGTCTATCGTAACGTGGTCGATTTTGTTGACGGTTCGTTGCTCACGCAACCGTCAAGTCATTTTGTGTGTATTGAGGTGTGGGGGGAATCAGGTACTTGAGATGATGACATTTCGCCCCGCGGCCGTGAAGTCTGCCAGCCTGTATCGGTTGACGGAGTTTTTTTCGTGCAGTCTGTGTCCTTTGACTATCGAACCAAAGACGCCCTCCTTTCAGAGTCTTGCGTTGAAGTCACCAAGAATGATCTTCACGTCGTACTGCGGGCACATAATGTACGTTGTCTCCAGGAGATCGTATAATGTTTCTTTGGTTGAGTCATCTCTCTCTTCATGGGGGGCGTAGGCACAGGTCAGCGTAATGTTCTTGAATTTGCCTTTGATGCGAATTGTGACCAGGCGCTCGCTAACACTTCGGAAGCCCAAGACTTGAAGCCCAAGACTTCTTGCCTAAGTCTTCCCCTTATCACAAAAACCGCAACCAAAAAGTCGCTGACCCTGCTCCTTGAAGCACCCGCCGTAGTAGATGTCACACGATTGCAGTCGCCGTATGCCTTCTCCATCCTATCCCACTTCCTGGGTGGTTGTTACGTCAATCCATGTCCATGTTCTCCACTAACTGTTTGGCTGCACGTGTTCTGTTCAAGGACAGGACGTTCCACGTGCAGATCCGAAATTCATTGTCTTTAAAATCATCCATATCCGAGGCTTGTTGTTGTTTCGGAACCATATGGAAGTTAGCCCGACGCACAACCCTCACCTGAAGGGCTAGACCCTTAGTATAACTGCATGTGTGGGGAGCCGGATAAACCGCTCGTTATAGGCCTGAGCTCCGAATATGTCGTAGTAGCCCATATAAGGTGTTCACTAAGTTGTTCAACCTAACTGGAATTGTAGCCACCACCACTGATTCCATCTAGGGAATTCTTCCACTGCCGCCTGGATGAAAGGAGAAGTGCCTTAGTGGTTGGTAACACACGTTTTATTATGAAAACTCTAATTATAGAATTTATTATTGAGTGTAAAATGAGGATAAAGATCCAGGAAGAATTTTGAATCCACAGTACACATATCCTTGATTTTGCTCGTAGAGTGAGCCGAATTCGATGCCATTCTAATTATTTTTCTTGTGGTGTCAAAGCTGTTTTGGTCCTTCCTTTTTGGTTATTTCCATAAAAGGCAGTATTTTTTAAATAATTTCGAACTGCATGTTCACTTCTTCCTATTTTCCTCGCAATATTTCGCTTTGAAACGTCTTCCGTATGGTAGGCGTCCATTTTTCCTCTATCTTCCAGTTCTAACTGTTTTTTTTTTCCATTTTTTGCTTAAAATAAAAGCCAAACACTTCTCACAGCTTAAGGTTTAAAATAAGTTCAAGTCCGCGCAACACATAATTACTAACTGGAAGCTGGTGATCGACCTATTTTGTATCTTTGGGGAAATCCAAATAGTGCCTAAGGATTTCATGGTAGGGTGGGTATGGCACCGCTGCAACGTCATGCGCAGCGCCCTTGAAGTGGTGATATTATCCGTCCGCAGTCTTTCCGATTTTTGGTTCTTTCACTGACCTGGTTTGTGTTTTGTTTGCAGGCGAGGTTAAGTTTCGGGGGCAAGATCCCCCCCGTTCCGGCGAGTTCAAGCTGAGCAACCGCAAACAGGCCGCGTCCCCCGGAACTTAGCATTCCGTTCTCTTTCCGAACTCTTCCTTTTTATTTATTTTCCTACCTATTCCTTTTTCTTACCCTACCTCCACACTAATTCCTTTTCCTTCCCGTCCTTTTAATACCATTTTAGTTCTCTTGGGAACACCTTTCAGCCACCTTTGTATCTCTTTTTCTTTCAGCGTTATTTTTTTTTCTTATTTTTTTTTTTTTTTTGTAATCTGCGTATCTATAAACATAGTTAAGATTAGTTTCAATATAGTAACGATTTGTAATTATTTTTTTTTTTTTAATTCAGTATACATTTTTTTTTATCATTTTCTAATGTTTTTTTTTTTTCAAAACTTACCAGTAACGTTTTCATTTAATACAATAAAACTTCCATGAACGCCTTTTGGTCCAAAATTCTTGTTGTTTTCTTGTTCCGTTTAGTGCGGAACATGATGTGTTGAAGATGTAATTTTCAGGGGTGTGGAGGGTAGCCTTTTCCAGTCGGTGAAGATGGTGTGACCGGAAGCTGGTAATCGACCTTTTTTTTATCATTGGGGAAATCCAAATAGTGCCAAGGGATTTCATGGTAGGGTGGGTATGGCACCGCTGCAACGTCATCCGCAGCGCCCTTGAAGTGGTGATATATCCGTCCGCAGTCTTTCCGATTTTTGGTTCTTTCACTGGCCTTATTTGTGTTTTGTTTGCAGGCGAGGTAAAGTTTCGGGGGCAAGATCTCCCCCATTCCTCTTGCCATTTGTTGCGAGGCAAGAGGAGGGGAAGGAAAAGGAATTAGTGTGGAGGTAGGGTAAGAAAGAGGAATAGGTAGGAAAATAAAAAAAAAGGAAGAGTTTGGACAGGGAACGGAATGCTTAGTTCCGAGGGACGCGGCCTGCTTGCGGTTGCTCAGCTTGAACTCGCCGGAATGGGGGTATCTTACCCCCGAAACTTAACCTCGCCTGCAATCAAAACACAAATCAGGCCCGTGAAAGAACCAAAAATCGGAAAGACTGCGGACAGATAATATCACCACTTTAAGGGTGCTGCGGATGACGTTGCAGCGGTGCCATACCCACCCTACCATGAAATCCCTTGGCACTATTTGGATTTCCCCAATGATAAAAAAAGGTCGATTACCAGCTTCCGGTCACACCATCTTCATCTTCTGATCCTCGTATCGCTTGTTTCAGAGTACTGGTGGATAACGGCCGAACACTGGGTTATAGCACACTGGATATATGGCACAAACAGGTTCCGGAAATACTTGGGATCCCAAAAGAAAAACAAGATAAGTCTAATCATGTGAACCAACAAAATTCTGTTGTTTTTACATGACCGAGAAGAAAAATAGAAAAGAACCGTTAACTGTCTCTCACCAAGCATGCATTTGTGATTTTTTTCATTGAGAACTAAATAAAATTTCTCAAAAATGGAATGGCGTAATAATTAATATATATAAGAAAGAAAAAAATAAACTTAAAAAATACAAATTTTGTGCGTCTAAGAAAGTGAACCGCACATGATTTAAAGATATTTTTCAACGCCGAATCTAATAAAAGAAAACCCAATCTGATACAAGCACCCTAAAAAAGGTAGATTAATTTGGAAGCAAAACCGACTGTTTTTTCCGATAAGCAGGTCAAACATTACACCCCCAAACAACTCCCTTGGACCTTTGATATGTGTATGGACACTTTTGAGCCTTGGGTGCTAATATTAATATAAAATTTTTGGCAAATTTTATGTGTCGGAATTTGTCCATGTATGTTATGATGGTAATAATCACTCACTTGCATCTCTCCGTCATAAAAACACCACATTACCACAAATATTTTTGGGGACTCTTTTGATTCTTGGTAAACGTGCAAATGAAACATTTATACCAAATTTCATATATATCCCATTATTTAAAAATGGTTTTGGGTAATATTTTACTTGGTGTACCTAAAAAAAAGTCATCATTCAATAAAAAATGCTTTTACTTTCTACAGGATGATACACGTATCATTTCAGTTTTGGTCTCTTCAGAATCAGCGTTGAAAAGCACTCAAAAAACATGTGTCATTATGATTAGATTGTATTATTACAAATTTTTCAGCTTGATAAAGTCCCCCCTCCCCTCCGCCCTCTCAACCTCTTTAAAAGCGTCTATGAAAAAAGCCAATGCGGGGATTTTAGGGGACTTTGGATATGTATTGTTTGAAATTCTGCGTCGATACCAACAATAAAATTTCATTAATTAATTTGTTCCCTTTTTCCCATATTAAATATTCTATCTTTCCTTGACTAATATATAAATAGCCTTAAATAAATGTTTAATTTTGTGGTTTCATTTTTAACTTTCCATTGGAAGTAATTGTAATTGGTGCGATTTGTAGAATTGAAAATGTTGACATATCTTCACGTTTTGAGGTCACTAGAATCAATTCAATTCAATTCTTCATTGAGGCTCTTTGAAACACATAGTTATTTTACAACATTTGTTTAACTTAAATAGTTTGTAGCCGACTTATAAGTTATGCCTGGCAAAGTAATTCAGAAAACTTAGAAGGTACTTATTTTAATACGTATAGCAAGAGTTATCATGCTTGCTCCCGGCATACTTTCTTTATTTTAGTTAAATATACAACTTATAAAATATGACTCAAAAAGCCAAACTAAACATTATAAATTCAAATTATATTTTTTTTTCTTAAACAATTGTAAATTGGTTATCATCAAAGATTCTCTCCAGTAACCGGTTACAAAATTCGAGTCTCTTTTCAAAAAGCGCTCTTACCCAACTGTAATCGTGACTTAACTTGATAATCTGATGAACGAATTTGTTTTTCTATTCTTTTATACCACTTATTTAGTTAGTTTACCCATTAAACATTCATACCCCAAATTTATCTGTCCCTGAGAAGAGGTAAGGTAATTAGGGTTTTGACAGCAAGTCAAGTAGGCATAGGTATGCTTAAAACCCTTTTCATGAGTACATAGTCTTAAAAATTACCTAAAAACTATCAATTCTGCAATAAAAGTTGCAATAAAAGTAGGTAAAAACCCCAAAATTCGATTTTTTACCTGTTTTAGATTTTCCCAAGTATCATTAAATGTAAGGGCTTTTGGGTGCTTTTATCAATGAGTTTTTTTATTATTATTGTTTTGTTCATCAGGTAAAAGTAAGAAAACTTTATGTTTATTACGCATTTTTTGAAAAAAATTGACCTCAAAGTAAAAATTTTGCTCGAGCAAGAAAAATTGAACACTATTTAAAATTGAGTATCTGGCAACCCTAAAAATATTTCAGCTCAACTTAAAAGTAGTTTTAAAGGTTAGTATTGATACTAAAAAAAAGACAAAAATGAGGTGCATTTTTTTTAAATGCATCACAAAAATTACTTTCGCAAAGTATAAATAGTTGATCCTGATCTATTTATTGATATGTATGTGTGTAAATTCGATGTCCAACACATTTTCAATGTCCTTCCGTCTGTAAAAAGCTGCAGTGTAATATTTGGTACAAAAGAGCTTAAATTCAATTACGAAATGATTATTCATGTTCTTATACCTTTTATTAAAGCCTTGGGAGAAAGTGCATTTTGAAGATGCGAAAAATACACCTAAGGGAGTGCGAGTCCATGTGTCGCATTATAGAATATTATTTTTTTTTAAAGAAAACCATTAATTTCATCAAAAAACTTCAAAATTTCGTAAAACTATATTTATTTTCTTAAACTTTAGGGAAGTTACCGAAGATTTGACATTTTAGTCCAAATCTCTGGTCAAGAGCTTTTATTATTTTATTTTTGAAAATCGACTATTTCAATAAATCTACTGAATCTACGTGATGGAATGGAAACACCCTATCTTCTATCTCTCTTTCAACATTTCACTTAAATATATTTCTTGAACTTAGGTCTTTACTTGGAATTATGAAGTGAAAAGAAAATCGCGGAGTCTGCCTACTCAATGCACAACATTACAAAACAATGTTCCATTGAACAGTTTTCACATTTATGTACATATTTGTTTTTTTGCGGAACAACGTAAACCGAAATTTCCGAGCTCCTTTGAATTTGCACATTCATCATTTGTTCTTATAGTAGCCCAATCAAATTATCCAACAAAATCGAAAATGTCTACAAAAATTCGGGAGGAGAATTTTATTGTTTTATTTTAAAGAGTACCTCTTGGTGATTCTAAAACCACAATTTTCCAATAAAAAAACTCTCCGCCTCATCCGCCACTGTGAAAAAGCGTTTACTCAATTTTCTCAACCGGTTTTAGCCGTAGAGTATTCATTTTGTATTACTTCTGTAGGTTAACATTTTCTCCTCAATTTTTGTCAAAAAAAATTTTTTTTGATAGCCTACAAAAATTTATTGTTGAAAAACCAGCAAATTTTCGATTTCAAAAATGGGTTTTCAAGTTTATCTCATCCAATTTCCATCCGAAGCAAAAATCAACTTTTGTACTTTTAATAGAACATTAAATTTCCTACATTTCTGTTTATTTAGATTTCATGTAAGTCAAACAAGTTTCAAGATATAGCACGACAAAGAGTCTCATATTATATAATAAAGTGATGATTGATTTATTAAATCAATTTAAAACTCGATCTAGTAATTGTCGGTTTAATTTTGGAACTTAATTTTTAAAATATCTAGAACTCGAACATTTCTTCACTTTTAAGGCTCTCCCAAACCAATGCGAAACATTCGTTGCGGCAAAGAAACATTCGTCAATCAAAATAAATTCATATGTTTCTCCACCGCGTTGGGGTGGGCTATCTCATATATCACCATATAAATAAATTTTGACATGCGAATGTTTCATTGCCGCAACGAATGTTCCGCATTGATTTGAGAGAGCCTTAAATCATTTCCCTAAAACTCGGTCTAAAATCATTATTGAGTCTTATATCAATAGATCTCGGTATAGTGAAACTCAGTTCTAACGGGTTTTTTACAATTTTGGTAGCACCCGGTAGCTTGTTTTGACACAAATTTCTGACAATGGTAAACGTTTGGTGCAGTTTCCACATACTTAATTGTCAAGTCAAACAAAAAAAAGTTCAAAAATCAGAATCATCAAAACCCACCAAATAAGTATTTTATTTAAGCCATTGCGGAAATAATACCAAAGAATATGATTCAGCTAAATTAAAAATGCATTTCAAAATAAAAGACAAATTGCCGTCGGGGTAGTATCTTTCAAAACGTGGCTCAGTTGCATGTTTAGAGTGGCGAGATGCAAGATTCCTTAAATTTAGAAATGTGTGGCGTAATGTCAAGGCTTCAGGTGAAGCATTTGAAATGATTGTCCTCACAAATTTAATTTTAAAAATATTGTGGTATACATGCACTGTCACTGTGTACTACTACCTCCAATATATCTTCAAGTTCGGCGAGCTTGAGTGCATTAATTAAAAACAATATTTGTGTTGCAATCTACTGTTTATCCGATAACTGTTAAGGGCACCACCCGCCACAGCCGGTCTTGAATACATAAAAATGATCTCTAGATATATCAAACGGATAAATGTGTTCTCCTTAAATTTCGCGTATAATTGATTTTTGGGCATTCATAAATAATGCACCGTAACGGTAATTGTGTTCTTGCCAAATTTATCGCCAATTGATCGTTCCTAGACCCTCACATTTGAGGGTCCAAATAAGAAATGAATCGAAGTTCTGTCTCAAACTGAGATCTAAATCAGAGTTCTAAAGCGTTAAAACTTATTGAAGAAATGAGTAAGAACTCAATTAAGTTTTAATTTTTTGATAAACCGAGTTTTAAGATTTAGAATTTTGTCAAGAAATTGGCCGTTAGTTTATTCGACCTTTGAATAGACTTTCGCAATAAGCCCCTATATATAAAGTTGAGTGGACATTTACACCCACTTGTTGTAAGATACATTTTGAGATCTTTATCTTGAAGATATGATTAGTAGAAATGAAGTTAGGCTTTTTTAAAAGGAAAAAAAAGCCGATTAGAAAAAACTGTATTTTTAAAAATAAAGTAAAGAAAAAACAAATATAAAAATAAAATAAAAATAATTTTTTTCTAATTGGATTTTGTTCCTTTTAAAAAATCGTTACTTCATTTTTACTAGTCAGATTTTTAAGATTCATTTAACCGGCGCGGCGATTGTCATGATATCGATCACTCAACTGCTTCACCTAAGGTGGGGTTCGCCCGGTTGACCTCAGAAAACGTCGACGGTCTCTCGGTTTTGGATTGTTCCATGTCTGAGGCCAACTAAATGCAGGTGTCGTTGCATTTGTTTCGTCCAGGAGTTTTTGAGCCTGCCTTTCTTCCGCGATAGTGTTGGAACGTCTTGTGCTATTGCCTTTTGAACTGTGTTCTCATGGCATCTTCTTTGTACATGACAGTACCAGCTAAGTTGGTCATGCTGTATTTTGTCCAAGATGGTATTTTTGACTGTAGGCTTCCTCGGATTCTCTTGCTTCTTATTAGATGGCGCTTTGTCACTACTGCTATCATGCGAAGCATCTTCTTTTCAGCTGCCGTCAATTTATTCTCATACTTCTTGTACATTGTCCAACACTGTGAACCGTATGTAAGCGCAGCTGTGTGAAGTGGGGAAAATAAAGTCAAAAATTTTGGGTAGGATTTATCAGAATCGTTTGTCAATCGTTTGTCCACGTTTGTCTAACCAAAATAATCGTTTGTCCACCCTCAGAAAAAAAAGTTATTAAGCTTTTCTTTTTTATAGCAACTCCCCAAAATCAAAAAACTCGTCTACTGCCCCTAATTTTTCATTCCATTTTTCTATCACAGAAGATGGCATGTTTTCCCGCCATTTCATCCTCCCTAAACTTACGCGATGCTTGATGTCGTCATCACAAGATCCATCGTTATTGATCATTGATCCAAGATATTTAAACTTTTCGCACTTGGGAAGTACTATTTCATTCAAACAGATGTCCGGAATAGGCCTGTGTGATCAGAAAATGGACAGCATAGGTATTCGGTCTTTTTCGCGTTAATGCGGTATCCATTTGCCTCCAGAACATCCACCAATACATCAAGTGCTCGTTGCAAGGACATAGGATCTTATGATGGCTCCATCATCAGCAAATATTATCTACAAATATGTTGGTAATTTTATATTTGTTAATCTAACGGGGAACAAGTAGGGGCAATTTAATAAAATCAATCAACACTATTATATAATATAAACTTGTTTGACTTACATGAAATCTAAAAACAAAAAGCAGGAAATTTAATGTTCGATAAAAAGTATAAAAAGTGATTTTTGGTTCGGATGGAAATTGGATGAGATAAACTTGAAAAACCATTTTTAAAATTGAAAATTTGCTGGTGTTTCAACAATTACTTTTTGTAGGAAGGAGTTATCAACAAAAATTTAAGACAAAATTGTAGAGAACATATAACCTACAAAAGTAAACAAAAATAACTGCTCTACGACTAATAGCGTTGAGCAAATTGAGTAAACGCTTTTTTTTTTATTTTTTTTATTTTTTTTGGTTTTAGAATCTCCAAGAGGTACTCTTTAAAATAAATCAATAAAAATTCTCCTCCCGAATTTGTATAGATGTTTTTGCTAATTTTAGTGGAGTACAGTCTAGGGTTTAGATCCAAAATTTCTTGGTCAGCCAGCTGGGAAGTGAGGGCTTAGCTCCTGACACGCCACCAAACATGCAAACAAAAAAATGGAAAATGTAAAGGCGTTCGTCAAAGCTGAAATTCTGTAGAAATATTCCTTGGTTAGCTAAGTGAACCCCGTGGCCATCTTTGGTCGGCCAAAGCAAATTGGTTTATTCCCTGTTGCAGCAGTGTAACAACCTGACTAACTTCTATAGGCGCGCCAAGGCGTGGTACAGGTCAATCTATGTTGAAATTCACTTTTAACAGCACACTGAAAACCAAAGTCCAAAAATGGACGCGTTTATTGCGTATTTTATTTTAAGCGTTCCAATGCTTGCCTACTTTAGGCTACGTCCTAAAGCTTTTGTCGGTTGCATCCCTTGTTGGTAGCACTACTTAAATGTGTGTCCTAAGTGGACGCTCATAAGCGCTGCCATGCATCAAAATTGGACGCAGACACACCATCACCTGATCATTCTTTTGGAATTTGAACCAAGTACCAATATTGATAAGAAAAAAGGCGAGCATTTGATTGTGATTGTGCTGTGAAATTCATATTTTTCACTTTTCCATTAAGGGCGGGTCGATTTTAAAATTGAATAAAACAAGTTGTATATAAGATATCAATAAAATTTGTATTTATTTGAGAATCCTATCAATGACATTTGAAATATAACATCATTGAAATGGCCGCCGCGGCTTCGCTGGGTGGCGTGGATTCGAAAGGTTTAGTTTTCGATGACCTTAGCGCATAAATCAGGCTGAATTTGACCGATGGCATCGATTATGTTGTCTTTGAGGGCCGCGGTGGTTTGCGGCTTATTCGCATAGACCTGCGATTTAAGAAAGCCCCACAAGAAAAAGTCCAAAGGGATCAAATCACATGATCTTGGTGGCCAATTCACATCGCCTCGGCGCGAGACAACCATGCCATCGAACCGCTCGTGCAGAATATCGATTGTGTCTTGAGCTGTGTGGCACGTAGATCATCGACCTATAACGATCGCCGTTGACGGTGATGGCCTGGCCAGCATCATTTTAGTATTTGTCAATTCCTCGCAAGAGGCAGTAGCCCTGAAACAAAAAACTTTTTTTTTAGTTTTTTTTAGGTGGATGAGGCTGGGAAGTGAACCCAGACCTCAAGCGTGACAGTCGAACGCACTAACCATTATGCTACGGGCTACTTCATATATGATTTGTCTTAAGTAACTGATTAAAATACGATATTTTGAAAGAAAGTAAAAGAAACAATATGGCCGCCACGAGCTGTCAAAATCAACCCGTCCCTATAGGAAAACCCTTTGTATCTGGCAACTAAAAACTGAATTAGATGCAATCCGCATTTATTTGTATGCATTGCACATTTATATGCATTGCACTCACAAATAGGTATTCCCCGGTCAAAAATTGAGCGAACGAGCCCAAAACGTTATTTGATCAGTATTTGACAGAAAACTATAATATAGAATTCTCTTTAAGATCTCAGATAAACTGACCAAAATATATTTCGTTCTTATTTTTTTTAGAATAAAGCCTAGTACGCAGATCACGCTAAATTCTAGCTCCCATACAAAATTCTCTCAAAAATGTAGCTTGGGTAAAGAATTTTGTATGCGAGCTAAAATTTAGTACGATCTGCGTATTAGTCTTAAGCTAGAAAACGCATTTTTACATTTCTTGAGGGTCTTTGATTAATTTAATTCATTTATTATATATTTTTGTTTGTTTACAGACACATTTAGCATCAAAATAACAGGAAACAAAAAAATAAGACCATATGTCGGCAAATTTCCAATATCTCACCGTGACTTTTTTCTTAGCAATTCTTTGAAATATATGTTTGTATGTAAATTCAATTTACTTACTATTTTTTTTTTTTTTTTTTTTTACTTAATACCAATACTCTCCCACACTTAGTAGTTTTCCCTTCATTTATCCCATAAATTTGGGTTAAAAAACTTCATTTCTAGGCGCGATCAAAAACAAACTTGCTTGATTTTCAGCAATCAATCAACTTACCGCCGCGTGTCGGTCGCGAAAACTCCATTTCTAAATAGGACACCCCTACACTTATTGGGTTTGTTTGTTGAAAGCTTGTGGTAGCTTAAGCGATTTAAAAACAAACATGTGCGACCGTACTACTTCATCGCGCAACCGTGTTCATGTTGTAATTAGGATAAATAGTGGACGTTTGATATTTTGATCGTCCGATGCAGCGATCGTCGCTCATTGCTTGATCGCGCGATGAGTGCTAATTAGGAAGTAGTGAGTAGTCTAACAAGTATAATTTGTTGTTTTCATTATAGTCTAGAGCCCACAGCCAATTTAGGGGTGTGAAAGTGAACCAAAAAAAAAAAAGTATTTGATTCGAAAGGTGTGGTAATGCTTAGAAAGAAATGCAAGTCTTGCAGTCCCTGGAGGCGCATTAAGATGCGTTATAGCAATTTGAGAACCTTAAAAAATCAACTTTGAGGATGATTCTATGAACCAAAAAAAATGTTTATCCATCCCTAGGTATTGAGCCCCTGATTACAGATCCGTATGTCCAAGACCGATTGGAGGCGGCATTTACCCTGCCAGACCGTTTGAAAAACCGTAAAAATCAACTTTGAGGATGATTGTATGAACCAAATATTTTGTTTACCCATTCCTAGGTATTGAGCCCCTGATTACGGATCCGTATGTTTGTCCAAGACCGCTTGGAGGCGGCATTTACCCTGCCAGGCCGTTTGAAAAACCCTAAAAATCAACTCTGAGGATGATTGTATGAACCAGAAAAAATTTTACCCATTTCTAGGTATTGAGTCCCTGATTACAGATCCGTATGTCCAAGACCGTTTGGAGGCGGCATTTACTCTGCCAGACCGTTTATAGAACCCGAAAAATTTAAAAGAAATGGTTAAAAAAAATTATTAAAAACCAACGGTAAGAACTAAAACGCTCTTTCATTTTTGTATGTAAAGTCAGAAGTCATTTCCTTTTTAAATAAAGTTCTTTAGTGAACAGTTTTTGAAATATTAATTTTCAAACTCAAAATTTTGATAAAAAAAAATAAAAATAAATGTTCAAAATACTTTTTTTCAAAATTTCACGTAATTAGGTACTATTTTTACTTTCAAAATTCAATGCTCTTATCAAATCATAGTCAAATACTGAAAACCGGATGGTTCTACGACTTTTACTTTTCAAGATATTACAAAATAAAGAAACCAACTTCTTAGTAAAAATAAGAGAAAACGAAGTTGATGATAATTAAGGTTGTTAAAATGATCATTTATCTGCATTCTTCTTAGTTTTATGAGAAAGTTTTGTTAATATATTGAAAAGTAAAAGTCCTAGAACCATCCGGTTTTTAGTATTTGACTATGATTTGATAAGAGCATTAAATTTTGAAAGTAAAAATAATAAATATCGTGAAAATCGGACGATCCGTTATAGAGTTATCCTAATGAAAAACAAAATTTGCACATTCAGCGCCACCTGTTGAGATTTTTTTAACGGTGACGTGAACTCAAATTTGGCATTATTTCGCTTTAAAAATGGAAATAAGGCCAAATTAGCTTTATTTCAAAATAAGCCCAAATTTTATTTGGAAATAAGACCAAATTTGTTTTTACGAAAACATTCAGTGATAACAGAAGCTTTGAAAGCAGACTGACTGACAACATAAAGTCAAAGTTAAAGGTTGAAGTAATTCGCCTTTAATCAATTCAGGGGAGCATTTTTTATTTCTTCCATCCGTCCATTTTAGAACCATTTGTTAAAATACTCTTTCAGCAAACCAATTGCGAAACACAATTTGCAAGTATGTACCTATTTGTTTTCAAATAATATTTTCTCAATTTAAATGACAGCAGTCAGGGCCCTATTTCATAAACATTGACAGGTGACAATTTGTTAATGACAAATGTCTAAATTCTGTCCCATAACAAAATTGACAATTTTGTTGAATTGTCGGGGAATTTGCGACAATTGTCAATATTTCGGATCATAAAACTCTCAATTTGGGTGAAATTATTTTAAGTTATCACAAATTAGCAAACAAAATTAAAACCTTTTGTATTATCAACCACATCTTAATCTTAACTAATATATAAAAGTTTTTTTTTTGTTTTCTTGTCAGCTTGGCTGTACGGGTGTCCAAACTAACAACAAAACAATCAAAATACTAATTTTGTTTTATGGCATCAACAATGTTTATCCCCCTGCTATCCGATAGATAGCTTCTAAAAAAAATAAACTTAAATTTTTTTAGAAATCTTTAACAATAATAAAAAAATGTTGCCTATATGAAATTTGTTTTTTTTTGGTTTTTTATTAATATCTTTTTAATTAATAGTCGTAGAGGTTTGCAATGTACTAATAAATTATAGCTATATGTCCTAGAAACTTGTCTAAAAATTTATATTATATTCCTATTGTACCGTTGAGCTGAGAAATTCACAATATAATATTGTTCACACATATTACTTAATAACATGTGGGTGTGTGCAGGGATTGATTTAATTTTTTCTTATTTTTAATCTCAATAGTATAGCCATTAATAACTTTTTAATCTACTATATTAGCGTCACAATTGATTTTTTAAGATTTATAAAAAATCGAATAAAATCCATAGAAATGCTCCGCTTTGTTCATTGTCAACAATCGTCTACCAGTGGAGAGCACCGTTATCTCAATTGAATTTCTAATTGGAGTTCTTTTAATATACAAAATCATAACTTCATTTCTACTCAGACGACTATTAAAGTTTTGATCTCAGAATTTAGCTATGAGATATGGCTAAATTTGTGTATAAAAATTATTGAGGGGGGTGAACAATTTCATACTAAAAGGGTGTGTAAATGACCCGTCAAATTTGTATTACATATATTAAATTCAAAACTTGATGAAATTGTTTTTTATTTCAAAAAGCTAATGATGTACGTTTATAGGTGTGACCTTCTTCTATAAATATGTCAACAATTTTGTATTTCTAAATCTAACGGGAAAAAATGTACGGGTAATTTAATAAACAAATCACAAAAAAAGCTACATTTAGACGACTTTAGAGGTTTCAAAATTGAGCAAACCTTAATAGTTCATAATAAATTATACATGAAATTTAAATAGAAATTTATAACTTAAATTTGTGTGTAAAAATTATTGCAATTTTATTTTTTCATAATTTAAATTCAAAAGTTAATCAAAAATTTATGTATTTGAAAAAACCAAAGGATGCACATTTATAGGTGTAGCTTTTTTTACAAATATGTGATAATTTTGTATTTGTAAATCTAACGGGAAAAAAGTAGGGGCAATTTAATAAAATAAATCACAAAAGAGCTCCATTTAGCCAAATTAAGAGGTTTAAAACTTGAGTTATACTTAATAGTTCATAACAAATGATACATGAATTTGAGGTAAAAATTTATAATATAAATTCCAGTGTTAAAATATTTGCAAAATCTTAAAAAAATTCATACTAAAAATGTGATTTAGTGAAAAATCAATTCAATTTTTGGTACTTTAAATGTAAAAGTTAATAAAAAATTAATAAATTTTGAAAAACTAAACTAACACACCAATTGCGCTAATAAAAAAATAAATAAATGGGGTGGCACAGCGGGGTGACTTACAACTCGCAACCATTCCTGTGTGCGCCTATCGACAGGAATGGAAGAGACCTACAATTTTATGCCGAATCCGAACGGCTAGACGAGAAGCACTTATTCGTGACAAGTGATACTCTTGGTGGATTTGTCAATTTCTCGCAAGAGGCAGTAGCCGTGAAAAAAACTTTTTAGTTTTTAGGTGGACGAGGCTGGGAAGCGAACCCAGACCTCCAGCGTGACAGTTGAACGCACTAACCATTACGCTACGGGCTACTACTCTTGCTCTAATCCTCTTCAAAAATATTGCTAATAAATGTTTAGTGATTATTTCAACAAAAACCAATCTAAAATTAGTTTTATTGATTTATTTACCAAAAAATCATGCCTTTTCAACGAATTTTATTTTTATAATTTCACCACGCCCATAAAATATTTTCAAATTTAAAAATTATAAATCCTGAAAATCTGATAAAAATTTTGATATATAAAAAATAAATGCGCTTTGCTCACAAGCTGCACAAAATAATTTCAAATATTAAATTTTTACATTAGAAATATTTTTTACAGATAAAATCCAGAAAAAATTTTAAAATTGTCAATTTCTCTGCATAAAATTGGCTATATATCGGAAAGTACGAATTCGAATTTCAAAATTAAGATGTCGATAGAAAGGTCTCACTATTTAAATACATACAAAACATTAATAGACGTCCATACAATTTTCAAGACTAATACGCTTAAACAGATAAAATAGCATTATTTTGACTAAATAGTGAATATTGTTACTTTTTATTTAACCGATTATCAAAATTTAAATTTTGTAATAATCGATACGAATCAATAATTGTTCTGGTACATAAAACATATTTCTACGATAACCAAAAGCTCTAATATCGATTTTTAAACATAACTGAAAGAAAAATTTTGCAAAAATCCAGTCTATTGGTCGATATATTTTTTTCTTTTTGCTAAAATATACGCAAAATACCTGTAAATAGCCATAACATGGGTAATACTTTATTGATATTTATAAATGAGGTATCAAATGAAAGGTTTTAACACAAAATTATAAAAATAAAAAATAATTCACTTTCATCACATAATAAATTGTTAAAAGAGAAAGAATTTGCCATAATGCAAAACATTCATACCTTTTGAGTGTATTTACTTAGAAAATTGTTAAAAGTTAATGAAAAATTTAAAAATTTTGAAAAACTAATGACGCAATTAAAGGTGTTACATTCTTCTACAAATATTTTAGTAATTTTATATTTGTAAATCTAAAGGGAAAAAAAGTAGTGGCAATTTAATGAGATAAATCACAATAAAGCTCCATTTAGCCAATTTAAAGAGGCTTCAAACTTGAGTAATACTTATTAGTTTATAACAATTGATACACGAATTTGAGGTAGAAATATATAATCTAAATTGCTGTGTTAAAGGTTTTGCAAAATCTTAGAAAAAAATCATACAAAAAATGTGATTTAGTGAAAACTCAATTCGATTTTTGGTACTTTCAGTGCAAAACTTAATACAAAATTGATAAATTTTGAAAAACAAAACCAACCAACAATTGATCTAATCCTCTTCTTAAATATTGTTAGTAAAAGTTAAGTGATTATTACAACAAAAGCTACTCTAAAATTAGTTTTATTGATTTATTTACCAAAAAAAATGCAGAATCGATCATGCTTTTTCAACGACTTTTATTTTTATATTTTCACCACGCCCATAAAATATTTTTAAATTTAAAAATTATAAATCTTGAAAGTCTAATAAAAATGTTGATATATTAAACATAACTGTGTGTTGCTCACAAGCTTCACAAAATAATTTCAAATATTAAAATTTTACATAAGAAATATTTTTACAGATAAAATCCAGAAGAAAAATTTAAAATTGTCAATTTGTCCGAATTTCAAAATTTAGATGTCCATGGAAAGGTCACTGTCTCACTTTTTAAATACATACAAAATATTAATAGACAACGATATAAATTTTAAGACTTATACGGTTGAACAGATAAAATTGCATTATTTTGATTAAATAGTGAATATTATAATAACCGATTATCGAAATTTAAATTTTATAATAATTTCTACCAATCAACAATTATTTTGGTATATAAAACATATTTCTACGATAACCGTAAGCTTTAATATGGATTTTTAAACATAATTGAAAGAAAAATTTTGCAAAAATCCAGTCTATTGGTCGATAAAATTATTTCTTTTTGGAAAAATATACTTAAGATACCTGTAAATAGCCATAACTTGGGCAATACTTTTTTGATATTTATAAATTAGGTATCCAATGAAAGGTCATAAAACATACAAAATTATAAAAATAAAAAATAATTCACTTTCATGACAAAATAAATTGTTAAAAGAGAAAGAATTTGCCATAATGCGAAAAATTCATACCTTTTGAGTGTAGTTACTCAGAAAATTGTTAAAAGTTAATGAAAAATTTATAAATTTTGAAAAACTAATAACACACAATTATAGGTGTTACATTCTTCTACAAATATATTAGACATTTTATATTTGTAAATCTAAAGGAAAAAAAGTAGGGGCAATTTAATGAGATAAATCACAATAAAGCTCCTTTTAACCAAATTTAGAGGCTTCAAACTTTAGTAATGCCTGATAGTTCATAACAAATGATAAAGACTACGGTAGAAATTTATAATCTAAATTTTTTTGTTAAAATTTTTGCAAAATCTTAAAAAAAATCATATTCAAAATGTGATTTAGTGAAAAATTAATTCTATTTTTGGTACTTTTATTAAAGCAAAAGTTAATACAAAATTGATAAATTTTGAAAAACAAAACGAACACACCAATTGCTCTAATCCTCTTCTAAAATATTGCTAATAAATATTAAGTGATCATTTCAACAAAAGCCACTCCAGAATTAGCTTTATTGATTTATTTACCAAACAAAATGCAAAATGGATCATGGATACAAAACATAACTGTGCGTTGCTCACAAGCTTCACAAAATAATTTCAAATATTAAAATTTTACATTAGAAATATTTTTTACAGATAAAATCCAGAAAAAAATTCAAAATTGTCAATTTATCTACATAAAATGGGATATAAATCGGAAAGTACTTGTTCGAATTTCAAAATTTAGATGTCTTTAGAAAAGTCGTTGTCTCACTATTTAAATACATTCGAAATATTAATAGAAAACCATACAATTTTAAAGACTGGGACTGTCTACTGACAGTAAATATTATAAGAGGACTTGTGAATTTCTATTAAAATGAGGAAATCTCAGATTGTCTCAAAGTATTTCAGGTTGTTGGTTAATCACCACTTCGCATATGAAGTGGTGATTAACCAACAACCACTGACCTAGTAATTCCACTTTAATTAAATTTAAAGTTTTTATTTTATATGTTATTTTAATTAACCAATCACAAATTCACAACACATACACAACAGAGTAATGAATTCACTATTTATTTAATTTTCTTCACATTTTTCATATTGAATTAACTATAATTGCTGAATAAACAACTACCACTAATCTTGTGATTTGATAATTGAATTTTCATTACCATTTTCATCGAAAACATTGAACTGATGAATAAACCACATACATTTATGTAGTGAATTCACAGATTATGCAACCATCATGTTTTTCATCATCTGGGTCGGTGAATAAACAACTTCCAACGAAGCAGTGATTTCGTTGGCGAGTTTTCATCGGAATTTCAGCATGTGCTTCCCGCCTAGGACATGCCCATGTTAATTTCATCAAAGGAATCATCTGAAAAGTGGACAGTGCAGCTGCCATTCCTCAAGGAAAAAGCTGATCTTTCCTCAATGAATTTTTCAATTTTTCGCGCTGGGTAAGTGCGTATGAGTTTTTTGCCTGTTTTTGTTGAATGTGTAAGTGAATGTAAGAATGTTGGAAAATATAATAAGTAGTGACGAAAGGCTAAAGAATGGCATGATATAATTCTCAAGTAAGTAAAAATGCGCTGGTTGTTGATTGGATTGTGGTGGAAGGTAAAACCTTAACCAATCATGTTTGATTTGCATGGTCGGTGAAAATTTAGTTATGCTGAAATCAACACGGCGAATACTTTCACAATCTCCCAAATCAGTGAGAAACATTCGCTCCGTAGAGTAAATCATTCACATGTATAACAAAAATGGTAACAGCAATGCTATATAAGAGCAAAAACTGCCGTATTACAGCTCCTCTCTTCTGTGCGTTGCAGGTCGTGTGTCGAAATGTCAAAATCTAAGGGCACCAATCGATTAAGGAGGGTTTTATTGCCTAATGTCTCGGCCAGCACTTTAGCACCAACAGAAAATAAGAAATTTCACTTTTCAATTTGAAAGGTGTCGAAAAGTCAAGATCTGAGAGCGCCAATCGATTTAGGAGGTGGATTTTGCACTCTAAGTCCAATAGAAATCAAAACAATCGCACTTGGCAGTTGACAGTAATGATGGTGAAATGTCAAAAATCCGAAAAATCACACCTTTTGCTTTGACAGTTGATAGTTGGGGCGAGATAGCAAACCATACAAATTTTTCAAATATTTTCTTACAAGTAGGTGTCTTTAGCAAAGATATTTAGAAGTACGGAAATAAGCTTTTATATTTATAATAATTAGCACTTGCACAATTTTTCTATCCTTTGAAAATTGAGAACATGAATGATGTTGAAAATTTATTGATGTCGGGAATAAGTTTTCCTGGGGAATCGGGCGGTCATTTTATCGAATTTATTTCAGAGATATTCACGACAGGAGAAATATTTTCAAGGAAAACTATTCTCCACGGGAAATTTTGTTTTCAAGATTTGTTAACAAACTATCCTTTATCAAAAGGGACCCGGGCAACGCCGGGTGTTTCCGCTAGGTATAGATATGTATATATAAGAAGTTACATTTCAATAAGAAAAAAAACAAAAGGAAAAACACAAAAAATACTCCCTATAGTTATGAAATTAATTTTACTTTTCTTTCTTTTTTGTAAATTTGTTTTGGTTTGAAACAACAAATTTGTGTATTAAAATTTGTGTGAAAAAAATTAAATCCGTTTTTCCTTCACTCTCAAATTTATTCATTTTTCAACCGTTAAGCCTGGTATTAGTTGTTGTGGCCCTCAGAGACATTTTAATCGTCTCAAATTGAGACTTAAATTATTTTTCTTAAACAAGGATACAAATCCGGATTGCAAAATGGAAGTGAAGCTACAACTTTTTCGAGTATTGTAATTTCGGTTTCATCTTTCCACATTTTTGTTTGTATATTTAAATATTGATATTAAAAGCAATGCGTGTTACCTTTTCACCAATATTGCCTAAACGTTTACCAGAGCTGTTTTTTATGAATGGAACTTTAACTGTCAAATATTCTTAAATGATAAAAATCCACTTTTATCGACTCGATTTAAACAATGTCAACGGTATCAAGCCTATTACATACTTGTGAACCATCTCGTGAACCCATACAAATTTCGCTTTTTTGTTCACCCGTGAACGTGCCGTGAAGCTGAGTGGAGAACAAAGTGGAGAGTTTTCGGGAAATTCACAGCAAAATGTACGTGAACCCTTGGTGAAGCCTTGACAGTTGGATAAAAGAAAAAAAAATGTGTAATGTTTCAGTTTGTGCGCATTCCTCATTTATTTTCAGTTTGTTCTTTGCGCAGCGCTCTTTTAGAAAGTGAAAGAACTTCAAAAATTAAAAAAAAAAATGCAACAATAGATTCTTTCATAATGAATTTACACAGCAAAGTTTTATTTTGTGGTAGGCGTTTGATGCATTGATGTTTTAAACGTCAATCGTTCATGAGCGCATTCACAAGTCTGTACCAGTGATAAATGTCAAAAGTTCAGTTTCACCACAGGCGAGAGTTTGACTCTACAGCTTTCCTAATGCCCTAGTCGTAGCTCATTAATAATAACATTCCGCAAAATAGTATACAGTTGACAGATATTTAAAAATATTTTATGAATATTTGATGTTCCAAAAAGTTCACTGAACTCGAAGAAACTGGTTAAAACATAATCAAAGCATTTGACCGCACTAAAAAGTAATAGAAAAGAGAAGATACTAAAAGAGTGTATTATGTTTATTAGTGCACTGCAATCGTGATTTCATTGCGAATTGTTTTTTTTTTTTTTTAATGGGAACAAAATGAAAAAATTAAATGTGTGAAATATCCCTGTGATATACCTGTCTAGTTTTATTTTAATTAAAATTGAAAAATACAGGGTTTAAAAATAACAACAATAAAATTTGAACTAAAAAATAATAAAGAAATTTCTTCGATAATACATGAAATCTTAGCACAGTATGCCATATTGCTTGGGGGGATCAAGCCCCCTTAGCCCCCCCTACGTACGTCATTGGCTGTCCTTACATGCATATGTATGTAAACAAAATGTACAATATGTATCTAGATAAATAATATTGTGGATCAATTCAGTCTCTTGTGTACGTTACAAAAAATTTGTCAAATATGACAATGACAAAATTGTGACGACAAATTTGTCATAGTCTCACAGTGACAAAATTGTCACGACAAAATTATCGTTGCATTTAACGGACAATTATGTTACCTGTCAATACGTTATGCAATGAAAAGCTGTCAGATAAAAGCGACAAATTCGTAGAATTGTCACTTGTCAATTTTTATTTCATAAACATTGACAAGTGGGCCCAGGTTGTAAAAATACTAGCTAGTTTGTAGGCGAGAAGGGTGTGAGGGGAGATTATTTGTCTTCAGTTTACGCCCTTCTCCCCTATAAACTAAAAATTGCCGGCAACTCAGTTTCCTTGTGTGAAAGGGGTCTTAGGTTTTGTTTGATGCCGTTTTCACTGGGCCAAATGAGGTAATTTCGTTGCAAATTTCCAAATGAGATCCGAAATTACCTAATTTCTCATACAAAATCACATTCCGAAATGAGGTAATTTCAACCTCATTTGCACGAAATAAGGTTGGAAATTAGGTGAATGCATCCAGCGGTAATTAGTTTCAAAAGCTCTAAAAAGCTTTTGCATGAAAATATCCATACACTATATACTCCACAACATAAAACAGAAAGATAAAACAACAAAAATAAACGGCTAACTGCCATTCCAAATTCAAAATGAAATGAGATGCCAAATGAAATTAGCAAATTTGATAATGAAAACACTTTTTTGCCAAATTTCGAAATTACCTTATTTCGGCCCTAATGAAAACGTAGTATAAATCAAAATGTAGTGATTGTTCTGTATTAATGAAAGACATTTACATTGGACATTTTTTTGGGGAGTTTAAGTCATAACCCGGGAAAAAACCTGTGACGGCGGGATAGTTGAAATTATGCCTGAAATCCGGGACGTCTGGCAACGCTACCTGGCAGGCGCCTATGTTGTCAGTCGGTCTGCTTTCGTTAAATGCGTTAATGCACTGCACCGAATGAAAATAACGAAACTGCGATTTGTTTTGCAGTTTCTTGAAAAAAAAAAAAGGCAAAATAAAGTCAAAACTAAAATTTGGCGTTATTTCCATATTAAAAGATAAGGCCAAATTTTTGATATTTGGCTTTTTTTCGTTGGACCTTATTTCACGTCACCTTTTTTAACTTATCATTTTCCTAAATTTTTGCGTAGTGATTTCAAACAAACCTGCGGAAGGAAGTATCCAATTTGGTCCAGTCGTTTCCAAGTCTTATAGCACAGGAAACAAAAACATAGCTCCATACAAGTTTCTAAATTTTGGTAATAACTTCGATACTTACATATATTGTACCTAATGCTATTATACAACTTTTCGGAAATATCCCCGAATGTGGCTGTTGATCAAAAAAAAAAAAAAAAATAACCGGATTTTAGCGTTAATTTTTTTTAATTTTTGGGAATTCTTCGTTTTATTAAAGGGGTTATATCTTTGGATATAGTTGGTTTAGAAACAAGATTGGTACGTCAAATTATTGATAATTGTTTTTTTTTTTCTTAAATATTAAAATACAGGGTGTCCCTTAATTCGTCAAGAGTATTTAAGGGTATGATTCTGGGGTATATCCTAAGAAAAAATTGTTCTACAGTAAGGGCCTATCTTCAATTTTGATATCATTTATCGGGAATTTAAGAAAAGTCTTACTTTTGGGGTACCCTGATCCATGTTACCGGTAATTGCGCCGTAAGTACTTATCATAGAAACTTCGTTTAGGCCTTTATTTTTAAAAGAAATACCAGCCTTTGTAATTGCGTTTAAATAAATTTGATACCTTATCTCAGTCTTAAGATATCCAGTTTTTAGCCTGTTTCATTTTTCTTGCCCATGCTAATTTTTTGACTTTGGGGTCAATTTTCTCCAAAAAATGTGTAATCAACATGATGTTTTAATAAATGTTTTGAATGTATGTAACAATACTAAAAATAAAAGTGAGCAACAAGTTTGGCGAAAAACCCATAGATTTTATGATAATTTGGAAAACCAGCGGCAGGTAAAATTGAATAAAAAGGCTTTTGCTTAACGCTCGAATGGCTATGAATAAAAAATGATGTGTGCTTATCGATAATTTTTTTTTTATCTGTAAACTAAAACAGTTATAACAGGTGTAAAAATCCCATTTCCCATTTGATTTTGTATGCATGCTATAGCCAGTTTTTGTATTTCACTGATATTGATATTATTGATCCTAGCTACTGCATCACTTCGGAGAACGCTTTGAGCATGCGCTCTTCTAATTTACTTTAAGTTGCTATTTTGGTTGAATAAAAGATTTATATCATTCTTCCCCATTCAAAAACATCCAAAATCAGGAGATCAGGAGATCTTGCAGGCCATTGAACTGCTTCAACTTTTTCCCGTCCAACGATTACCGCTCACTCTTCATCTTTTCAATTTTAAACCTCTCAAGCAAAGTGGGCGGAAGCACCATCAAGTTATGAATAAGATGAAGCTAATTGAACCTATGGAATGTCCTTCAATAGTTCTGATAAATCATTTTTCAACAACTGCAGATAGTTTGCAGAATTCAACTTAAGTGGCTACTAAAATTAGCATTTTTTCAAACCAAGGAATATCAAAGTGCAACCGTTATAACTGTTTTAGTAAAAAACATACTTAACAAATTATCTTAAACCACACAAATAATTTTTATTCATAGCTTTTCGAACTTAAAACTATAAAAAACATTTTTTTTTTTAAATTTAACCTGCCGCTGTTTTTCCAAATTATCATAAAATCTATGGGTTTTTCGGCAAACTTGTCTGTGAATTTTATTTTGAGTATTGTTACATACATTCAAAAAAATTATTAAAACATCATATTGATAACGCATTTTTTGGAGAAAATTGACCCCAAAGTCAAAAAATTAGCATGGACAAGAAAAATGAAACAGGCTAAAAACTGGATATCTTAAGACTGAGACATGGTATCAAATTTATTTAAACGCAATTACAAAGGCTGGTATTTCTTCTAAAAATAAAGGCCTAAACAGAGTTTCCATCATAAGTACTTACGGCGCAATCACCGGTAACATGGATCAGGGTACCCCGAAGTCAGACTTTTCTTAAATTCCCGATAATGGTATCAAAATTGGAGATAGGTCCTAACTGTACAACAATTTTTTTCTTAGAATATACCCCAGAATCATACCCTTAGATAATCTTGACGTATTAAGGGACACCCTGTATAATACGAATTATTTATACGTTAAGAACTTGCATGCGGAGAAAACCTCGTTTTTAGAATTACATACAAAAATTTATTTAACTGTGTTTGAGAAGATTTTAATTGCACCCTTTCTACACAAAATTCCTTTAGAGACATGCCTCCATACAAAATTGTAAATTACGGTAATATGTTTGATACTTACTTATATTGTATCTAATACCATTATATGACTTTTCAGGAACATCCCCACCTGTGGGTGTTGAGGAAAAAATAATAACGGCATTTTATTGTGATTTTGTTTTTAACTCTCGGGACTTCTTCGTTTCATTAAAATGGCTATATCTTTGGATTTTATAGATAGGAATGAGTTTGACACATCAAATGTTTAGAAATTGTTTTTTCTTAAATTATAAAATATAAAACAAAATAAATTCATGCGTCAAAATTTTTAAAACTACACAAAAAAATCGTTTTTTTGTAAAAAAAAAAAAAAGTAGTAATGGATGTTGGTTTAATTTGGTTTTGCCGTAGCCTAACACACACAAAAATTAATAATTTGCACCCTTTTAAAGAACCAAATTTTAAGTAAGCCTCATTTTTAGAATTAAATAAAACATTTTTGTTAATTAATATCTTGTAACTGCTGGACACAATGTACAACAATATGCGAATGTAGGCGATCAGGAATGTTATGTTCAGTGATATGTGGAACCTGCCAGCGAACATCCTGCAATATTACCATTGGCGAAGAAGACCATCTGAAAAAAGTAGATCCCAATGAGTTTTATTTTAAATTTTTGTATAAGACTAATAAATTTTTGAGTAAAATAACTTTATATATAAACTATAATGTACATAGAAACAAAAAACTAACATATAAGCAGATAAAATATTGATAAAAATCTATGTATAACTGAAGTATGTTCTTTTTCATTGTTTTCTCCGAATATTTTTTTTTCCAGAAATGTCCGCAGAAGCAGGCTTATGGGATATTCGCAAAAAAAGTATGCCATCTAAAGGGTCAGTAAGTGGTCAAGAAAGGTCAACTAGTTTCAGAAATTGGTCAGAAATAGAAAATTTTTAATCAAGGGTTACATTTTTTTAAGGTCACCAACTATTTTTGGCACTTCATTTATGGGATATTCGCAAAAAAAGTATACCATTTGAAAGGCCACCGGCTCGTGATAAAAGGCCAGCTAGTTTCAGTAATTGGTCAGCCATAGGTTTTTTTTAATGAATTTTTAAAGTTTGTTTCAAGGTCACAGTATAAGACTTTTAGCACCTCATTTATAGATTTAAAAAAAAATTAGTATACAGTGTATAGTATATTAGTATATAGTGTATAGTATATAGTATAAAGTCAGTAATTGGTTAAAAAAGGTCAGCTACTTTCAGTAATTGATCAGCCATAGATTTTTTTTAATAATTTTTTTAAAAAATTTCCAGGTCAAAACTATTTTTAGCACCTCATTTATGAGATATTCGAAAAAAAATATACACCATCTGAAAGGTTACCTAGACCTCATAAAAGGTCAACTAATTTCAGTAATTGGTCAGCCATAGTTTTTGTTTAATTGAATTTTTAAAATTTATTTTTTCAAGGACGTATACGACTTTTAGCACCTCATTTATGGGATACTCGCAAAAAAGTTATGATAAAAGGTCAGCTAGTTTCAGTAATTGGTCAGTCATATGTTTTTTTTTAATGAAGACTCTTATACTGTAACCTTGAAACAATCTTTAAAAAATCATTAAAAAAAACCTATGGCTGACCAATTACTGAAACTAGCTGACCTTTTATCACGAGCCGGTGTCTTTTCGAATGGTATACTTTTTTTGCGAATATCCCATAAATGAGGTGCCAAAAATAGTTGGTGACCTTGAAAAAATGTAACCCTTGATTAAAAATTTTCTATGGCTGACCAATTTCTGAAACTAGTTGACCTTTTTTGACCACTTACTGACCTTTTAGATGGCATACTTTTTTTTGAATAAATTCAAAATATTTTGAGAACGGTAAATATTTTATACATAACTACATACTCTAAATAATGTGAAATCGAATAATAAACAAAATAAATTACTTTTTCTTTTATAAAAATCCGTTGACTGTTAAATTGGAACGATAAGAACTGTAAAAAAATTGCAAAATTTTTACTTCTTCAACGTTTAATAAAATTTTTAACAAGTTTAAGACACTTGACAAAAAAAAAATCTTTCGTCTTATGTTAAATAAAATTTTTCGTAGTTTGATGTAATTATCATGTTTTTTGGATGAGCCGTTATATTTTTTTTTTGTAAAAACTGCAAAAATTTAGTTTGAATTTTCACTTTTTCAACACTTACTAAATTTTTTTAAAATTTAAGGTCGTTATATACAGGATGCCTCGTAAGTAATGAATAACCCTAAAATGCCTCGTAGTAGACTTTATGGCCGTCCTGAAAACTGATACAAGAAAGTTCTATCCCAACCACAAAAAAAGATATATGCATTTTTTTGTTCAGTGCATTATTTTTTGCCTTACTTTACATTTTTGAATACCATGACTACAAGAGAATGAATTCCACCGATTTTTTTTCGTAGCAACATTTTACATTATTTGTACAAAAACATTGGTAGAAGAAAATTATAATAACTGTTGGACTTCTTAGAGAAAAAAATTATTTAACTTTGATTTTCAGTACAAAATGTGAAAGAAAATAATTTTTGAAAAAGTTAAATCATCTCTGGTATAAAAAAATGCATGAATACCTAAGTGGCCAACTATTTTAAAAATATGCGCGTTAAATGCGGATTTCAAATTGTTATAACTTGTAATTGTGTCTAGAGTCAATAGCAAGTTATTGGTAAAAGTCTGCAATACTAGAGTCAATTTAACAAAAACAAAAGTTTATTAGGAATTTTGTATGAACTTTAGTCACGCTGCTGCAGTCACGCTGCGCATACAATGATTAACATTGAAAATTTTGAATGTAACAACAACAACTAAAGTGTTCTACCACCAAGTTATTTTGGCTGAAGTTATAGCTATTTCACGAGTGCCACCCTGATCATCAGACTTCTTTGTGTGGTGCTGAGTCCAGTGGTTCCAGTCACAGTTGGTGTCTTAATTCAATCCACATGACGGGCAAAGCTTTTCAAATAAAAATGAACAAATTAAGACTCAGCACCACACAAAGAAGTCTGATGATCGGTGTGGCACTCGTGAAATAGCTATATTTCAGCCAAAATAACTTGGTGGTAGAACACTTTTGTTGTTGTTGTTACATTCAAAATTTTCAATGTTAATTATTGTCTGCGCAGCGTGACTGCATTGTATGAACTTTAGTTCATACAAAAATCCTAATAAATTTCAAATTAAACCCTTGACCAGCGTCAAATCTTTCACTACTCTCCCCCCTTGTATGACCAACGAATTGCTGGCATATGAATCGGGTACGGAGAAAAAAGAAAGAAACCGAATGTGACAACAACAAGCTTGTGTGCTCTAATAAAAATGCTAGTCGTTCAAATGCATTTGATAAGCAACAAAACCTGCACTGAGATGGAGCTTGACATGTGGCTTCGGTAGCGTGATGGGTAGGCCGTCGGCTTCCGAATTCCTGTCACAGTTGATGTCTTAAGTTCAATCCCCATGACGGGCAAAGCTTTTCAAATAAAAATGAACATATTAAGACTCAGCACCACACAAAGCAGTCTGATGATCGGGTTGGCACTCGTGAAATAGCTATAACTTCAGCCAAAATAACTTGGTGGTAGAACACTATAGTTGTTGTTACATTAAAAATTATCAAAAAAAAAGTTTTCAAAATTAGTACAGTAGATGTGAAAATAATGCCATGCGTTGAACATGGTAGATTTTTGATTGATTGCCTGTTTTTATGATGTTGTCCTTATGATGAATCCAAGCTTATAACTTCCAGGGCCGAGTGCAACATTGCTAAAAATGTCAACAAAGTGCAAAAAACGGTTGAATTTTTAGGTTGTTTAGAGTTATATATCTTCAATTGGACTTTAACAAAACCATCAAATATTTTGTTTGTTGCAATTAGTTTATTTGTTATTATTTCCTAAAAAATAATTTCACCCAATTTTCAACTGTAGCTGGCTACTAAGTTTACAAAAAAAAAAAGTACTGCACACTATACTGTTGTGGCAAATCTTAATTCTAGGTACCCAGACAGATGGGTAGGACGTCTGAGACCTTAATTTTATGGCCTCCACGTTCACTAGACCTAACACCATATTAATTTTCTTATTAGAAGTGCATTCAAAAAATCAAATACAGCAAGCCAAGCACCTTCTTTAAGGGGATGTGGAATCTTGTGCAGGCATTAGAAATATCTAGCAAAACCTTACATGAATATTAAGACAATCATTTATTCGGGGGAGCATTCGCCATTCTGCACTAGAGTGGTCGAAAGACTTAGGAGCCAGTTATAGCTATCATTGAAAACCATCATTGAAAATATTAATGGTCAATTTTGAGAGATTTTGAAGAAAAAATAAATGATTATTTTGATGCAAAAGTAGAGTTTATTGACTTAATAAATATTTCCAGGCAAAAACAAAATTCAATTTGGCACAAATTTTCTCATGAAATGACTTTTAATTTTTCAATGATGAACTGCCTTACCAATGATCATTGAAAAAACTAAATGTTACGTTATCAGGACGATATGAGTCAAAATGATTTTTTTTTTTAGGAGAAATAATTTTGAAGGCTATATTTCTGCATTAAAATATTCAATGATTAAATTTTCTAATGGTATCAAAATCAACAAACTAACTTTTTCAATGATGGTTTTCAATGATAGCTATAACTGGCCCCTTATCAAGTGAATAAAAAATGTTGATTTGTATTTTTTTTTGTTAACACAGTGGCCAGGGACAATTGAAAATTGACTGAAATTATTTTTGAGGAAATAATAACAAATAAACTAATTGCAACCAACAAAATATTTGATGGTTTTGTAAAAGCCTAATTGAAGAGGTATAACTCAAAATAAGCTCGAAAATTAACCGTTTTTTGCACTTTTTTGACATTTTTAGTAGTGTTGCACTCGGCCCTGGAAGTTAAAAGCTTGGATTCATCATTAGGACAACATCATAAAAACAGACAATCAATCAAAAATCTACTCTAGTATTGCAGACTTTTGCCAATAACTTGCTATTGACTCTAGATACAATTACAAGTTATACCAATTTGAAATCCGCATTTAACGCACGTTATGCATGCATTTTTTTTATACCAGAGATGATTTAACTTTTTCAAAAATTATTTTCTTTCACGTTTTGCATTGAAAATCAAAGTTAAATAATTTTTTTAAAATACTGGTACCTATCCCCTAAGAACCTTAAATCCAATTTGCATAAAACCGTTTCAATGGTTTAGGCTGCAAGTCGAGTTCAGACAGACTGACTGAGACAGAACTGTGGGACCAAGTTTTTCGCGTTATCTATCATCGTAATGCTAGGAAAAATTATTATTTCGAGCTCGATTTTGTTTACGAATCCAAAACTTTCCCTATAGTAACTATGTATATCGCAATAGTAAAAAGTGGGAAAGAAATGATGTATATATACAGGGTGTCCCTTAATTCGTCAATAGTATTTTAAGGCATGATTCTTGGGTGTATTCTAAGAAAAAAATTGTTCTACAGTAAGGGCCAATCTAAAGTGACCAGATTTATTTGAAGCAAAAGCGGGACACATTTTCAAAACTTCGCAGGGAGTAGAAATTATGATTTTCTTAGTTATCTTTTTCTGCCTTACAAATATTGATGCAAGACTTTATGTTGGTTTAAAGTATTTTAAGGAAAAAAATTCCCAATATTCCTTTAAGATTTTCAAATTAGTTCATAGAACCGCTGGCGTTTCGATTACCCATACCGAATGGTCAAAGTTGTACAAATCAATTAAACGAACAAATTTTATTTATCCTAATAGTCTAAGAAAATAGTCTAAGAGCCGACAGCAAATTTTGGGAGTGGATTGATAACCAAAATATGAGTATGAGGGTTTGTAGGTGCATGTATCGTGGTATCGAAAATAATAGTCTGGCAGGCTTTTTTTCAGCCGTTTGTAGGGGATGGGGGTTTGAAAATAGCTATTTTCCAGTTTTCTTGACAAATAAAAAAAAAATATATGCTATGATACTCTGTCATTTTTTTAAAGTCCAAACGTCATAATCTTGGCAATCCAACCAATAGAACTCAAGATATTAGCTTTTTAAGCGAAGCGAAATCGATTTTTTTGTTTTTGACTTTTTTTTTATTGTGTTTTATAATTATCCAAGAAAAAGGCGATAAGGTCCTCTTAAAAATTTTAAAGCTTGAGTTTTATTGGTCAAGATTATGACGTTTGGACGTATAAGGAAAATGATAGAGCATCATGGCGTATTTTTTTTAATTTTATATAAGTGGTAATACCTCTGCAAAAATTGTTATTTTCAAACCTTCACACCCATCAAAGGCTGAAAAAAACCTGCCAGACTTTTGTTTTCGATTCCACGATACATAGATCTAGAAATCATCATACTCATAATTTTGGTTATCAATCCACTCCCAAAATGTTCTGTCGGCTCTTGATCTAATATAGCCCAGTCAAAAAAAAACATAAAAATCTCAAATCCTGAACAAAATTCCGATAACGCTTAAACTTGGTGGGGGCCTTCCAGTGACTATAACGCATCAATGACTAAAATTCCCCGACGATCCGACTTTTAACCATTTAAAAGCCATTAAAAAGTTATTTCCTAAAAACTGATTTGTTCGACACTTTACCATGCTTAAAAAGTTATGCTCCTGTCGGATCGTCGGGGACTTTTAGTCAATGATGCGTTATAGTCACTGGAAGGCCCCCACCAAGTATAAGCGTTATCGGAATTTTGTTCAGAGAAATGTCTATTTTGACTGGGCTATAGCAAATGCGCATCAATAGAGTATTGCTGACGCATCAAAGCTTTTTGGAACTCAGCCAAACTTACAATTCATTTAACATGGAATATACCTATGCAGATGTGCTCATTTTCTTCCTTTAGACGCTCTAACGTTTGTTTAATATGCGCCAATTTGTATGCACAGTGATGTAAAATAGCATAATTATATAATTGCTGCGTTTTGAGGATTGTAGAAGCCTACACACATTTTTACAAACGTCGTCGTAGGAAAAACGGGACGTTTAGCTGGACAGAGACCTCAAAAACGGGACTGTCCCGCTAAAAACGGGACGTATGGTTACTATAGGCCTATCTCCAATTTTGATATCATTTATCGGGGATTTATTATATTATCTAAAACCACACAAATAATTTTTATTCATAGCTTTTCGAACTTAAAGCTAAAAAAAACATTTTTTTTTTAAATTTAACCTGCCGCTGTTTTTCCAAATTATCATAAAATCTATGGGGTTTTTCGGCAAACTTGTTACTGACTTTTATTTTTAGTATTGTTACATACATTCAAAAAAGTTATTAAAACATTATGCTGTTTACGCATTTTCTGGAGAAAATTGACCGCAAAGTCAAAAAATTAGCATGGGCAGGAAAAAATGGAAAAATTGAACAGGCTAAAAACTGAATATCTTAATATTGTATATATTGTACTATTTAAATGAAAGACTTGGTCTTATTTATATATACAGGAACAAAGTTTTTATTAAGATTAAATTGAAAAGAAAAAGTTCATTACGACAGAAAGATATTTATATAAATTAATTTTCAATTAAACAAAATAACAAGTAAACATTAAACGAGTGTTGAGTATCTAATAAAGTTTAATTTAACATATTCAAAACTTCAATACTTTCCCTTGTTACATTAAACTATTTTTCAAAACATCTTGTATTTAAACATCTTGACTCATTTTCTTGCACAACATTTTTAGTCGTGGACTTGCTAATGGCTTAGTCATAAGATCTGCCAGTTGATGCTCAGTTGAAATTTGTTGAACCTTGATTTGACCCTCAATAACTTTTTCTCTTATGAAAAAATGTTTTATGGCAATATGTTTCGTTCGTCGATGAAACTCTGGATTTTGCGAAAGTCTCACTGCCGCAGAATTATCAACTTGGATGACTGGAATATCTTTTAATTCGAAAATGTCCTTAAAAAGTCTTTTCAACCAAATGGCTTCTTTGGCTGCTTCATTTGCCGCAACTATTTCTGCTTCAGTTGTTGACGTAGCCACCATAGCTTGCCTTTGACTTAACCATGAAATAGCTCCACCAGCATGCTTAACAACTACTCCTGAGGTTGAACGTCCAGTTTTTAAGCAACCTCCAAAGTCTGCATCACTGAAGCACTCGATAATTCTCTTCTCTGCATCGTGTCGATAAGTGATTCCATACTCAATTGTTCCTGATAAGTATCGAAAAACTCTCTTCACTCTTGTTATATCTTCACTTGATGGATTTTCAAGAGTTCTTGATAAAAATCCAATACTGTAAGCAATGTCTGGTCTTGTACCAAGCATAAGGTACATCAATGTCCCAACTGCTTGTCTATATGGAAATATATTTTTGATTTCTTCTTTCCCTGGTTCTTGATTCTTCTCTGATTGGTTGTTGTTTTCAATATTCTTGATCATAGGTGTAGAAACTGACTTGCAATCAGAAAAATTAAATTTTTCTAGAATTTTCCTTACATGTGCACTTTGTTTGATCTTTATGTTCTTATCTTTATGTTCTATCTCTAGTCCCAAAAAATATAAGGCTTCTTTAGAAACAATCTTGAATTCTTGCTTTAATTCGTTTATAAAAATTTCTAAGTCCTTCTTGTCTGTTGCCGCAACCAAACCATCATCAACGTACAAAACTAGGATTAACTTTTTTCCATTTCTTTCACGTATGAACAAACATGGATCAGCTTCACTTATTTTAAATCCAAGATCTAAAATATATTTACCGAAACATTTATTCCAGCATCTTGATGATTGTTTGAGACCATATAAACTTCTTCTCAGTTTACAAACCTTGTTTGAACCATCGTTATAGCCCTCTGGTTGCTTCATAAATATTACTTCTTCAAGTTCTCCATAAAGAAAGGCTGTTGATACATCAAATTGTGCAAGATGCATACCTTCGCTTGCAGCAATACTTAGGATTGACCGTATCGTTCCCAACTTTGCCACTGGACTGAACGTTTGACTGAAGTCTATACCATAACGTTGGCTAAAACCTTTTGCAACTAGTCTCGCTTTATACTTATCTATAGTTCCATCTGGATTCTTCTTTAAGTTGTACACCCATTTACAAGAAATTGGTTTAGACCCTCTTGGTAATTCTTCTAAAGTCCATGTTTTATTTTCTTTTAGTGATGTAATTTCTCTTTCCATTGCTTCCTTCCACTCGTGTTTGTCCTTGCAGGTGGTCGCTTCGTCGTAAGTTTCTGGATTTTCCAAATTATACACAAATTCTTCCGCCGCCATAATAAAATCTTCATACTGTTTTGGTTTTCTTAACTGTTCGCGATTTCAAAAGCTTCTACTGGATGTTTCAAAATGTTCTTCATGTTCCAAATCAGTGTCATTTCCGGTATTATATTCATCACTTTCAGAGTCATTGTTAGTGTTGTATTCTTTCTTCTCTATCATTGTTGGTTCTTCTTCTATTATTGTATCTTCAAATTCAGGTTCAGGTTCTTTGTTATCATTACTGTTTTCTTCAAATCCACGCAAAGGTAGATTGACGGTACTATCGCATGACTTGATCTTCTCTACAAATTGAACGTCTCTTGATAGTATCACTTTATTATCTTCTTTAATGAATACTCTATATCGTTCATCACCGTCGAACCCTACGAGATATCCTTTCACAGCTTTCTTGTCCATTTTCTTTCTTTTCTGAATAGGCACGTGTGTAAAGCAAGTAGATCCAATTATTTTTAAGTGCTTTATTCTCGGTTTCTTTCCAATCCAAAGCTCGTACGGACTTACTTCACTGATGGATGACTTTCCAGTTCTGTTCAAAACATATATAGCAGAATTAACTAATTCTGCCCACATAGCATCAGGGAATGTCACTTCAGAATTGGAAAATTTAAAAGTTCTTGCCATTTCTATAATCGTTCTATTTTCACGTTCGCTTCCACCATTTTGCTGTGGTGTGTATGGAGCTGTGAGTCGCTGTATGATTCCATTATCTCGAAGAATCTTCTTGACTTCTTTATTATCAAATTCACCACCGTTGTCACTGAGTATTTCCTTAATATTATGACCTAGGCATTTTGCATATGCTATAACTTCACGTAAAGCGTCCTTAACATCTGACTTATGTTCAATTGCAAACCCATAGCGATATTTCGTATAACTATCTTTGAATACAACTAAATAACGCTTATTTTTGAACGAGACACTAAAAGGTCCGCAAACATCAGTTGACATGAGTTCACCTGGCTGATTTGTTTTTCTTCGGGTACCGAATGGTAATCGATGCATTTTTCCATATATACATGGTTCACAAATATTCTTATCTAGCTTAACTTTGATATTTAACTCTCTTTCTAACAATGATTTAATATGACGTTTGTCTTGATGCCCCCATCTCTCATGATAAAGTTGTAGAGTATTGCTGTCTGTTATTGCTACATGGCATCCTTCATTGATTGAAACTGGTCTCAAATCAGCTTTATATAGAGACCCATTTGTCTTACGATAACCATATAACAAAACTTGGCCATTTACTTGAAGCCAACACTTATTTGTTAAAGACTTAAAAATACTATTTTGATTTCTATCCTGTGATGCTAGAACAGAAAACAAATTTCTACAAACATTGGGTACATACCATACATCTCTCAGAGTGATTTCGATTTCTTGACTGTTGACTCTTGATTTCATTCGAATATTACCTTTTCCGATAGCTTTCAAAGTTTCTTTTCCTGCAGCTTGTATACAGCATGGTGTTTCAAATTTCTTGAATTCTTCAAAATAATCAGCACAATGTGTTACATGTTTCGTTGCTCCGTTGTCAATCCACCAGTCGTTGGGATTGCTTTCAAACGTAAGTACTTCTCTACATACTGAAACTAATGAAGCATTTATGTTGACATCACCTGAGTTGTACTTTTTGTTGAAACACGATGACTTGTTCTTATTGGGACGCCCATCGGCTATCCACTTTCTGCAGTCTTTCAGCCAATGACCCTTCTTTTTGCAGTAATTGCAGATGTCTTCATTTCTTGAAAAATTTTTCTTGATCTTACTTTTGTCGTTCTTCTCTCCTCTTGCTACCAGAGCCTCTTGAGATTCATTTCCTTCTTTTTCAGATTTTTGGAAATTTCTTTCGAACAAACAAAGCTGTGATGTTAATTCTTCAAAAGTCTTTTCTTGTTCTTTCGATAATAACATCCAGCTTGATTTGAAAGTATCAAATTTGCTCGGTAAAATGTGTAATACCTTGCAAACAAGCATCAAATCCGGTAGTGTTTTATAGTTCTTTGCAGCAAGACCATTGTTTAGTTCCATCCATAAATTTCTTAGCTGAGCGATGTGCGTTGATACATCATCGCCTGTCTTCCATTTAAAACTGAAGAGATCAGTGCAAATTTTGAAAAGTTGGTCCTTCGCAGTTGCTTCAAATTCATTCTTCAAAGCATTCCATGCTTCAAATGCTGTCTCTTTATCCATTATCTTTTGATAAACAACATCAGTAACTGAACTAGTTATCATGGATTTTGAATAACTGTTCGCCTTTCTGAATAAGTTGCATTCCTTCTGGTGTACTTGTTTTTGAATTTCAGACGCATTCCCTGCCAATGCTTCTGGCTTAACTAGAATGCCATCAATTACATCAATGGCTCCTTCATGATAGTCAAGAATATCCCTTATTTTTCTCTTCCATATAGGCCAGTCTGCTTCACCATTTAAGAGCTTGATATTCTTAACGAAGTCCATATCGAATTGTTTTCTTCTGAATTTCTTTTCTTATTAAAATTCTTTTCTTCTATTTTGAATTCTTTTCTTCTAAATTCAATTTCAGAATTATTTTGCATTTACTTCTTAAGCGAAAACTGGTCCCATAACCTATTGTATATATTGTACTATTTAAATGAAAGACTTGGTCTTATTTATATATACAGGAACAAAGTTTTTATTAAGATTAAATTGAAAAGAAAAAGTTCATTACGACAGAAAGATATTTATATAAATTAATTTTCAATTAAACAAAATAACAAGTAAACATTAAACGAGTGTTGAGTATCTAATAAAGTTTAATTTAACATATTCAAAACTTCAATACTTAAGACTCAGAAAAGATACAAAATTTTTTTAAACGCAGTTACAAAGGTTGAACTACATTTATTCAGATACCACGAGATTCATCATGAAAAATTGAAGAGTATGAAGCAAATAGTTCTTAGCATGTCTTTTCATTTTGTCTCACGAACAAATCAATGTAAGGGTATTCATGCAACGAAATAATTTTCCGCTTTGTAGAATGACATAACTTTCCACAAGATGTTTACTTAGACCACTTTTAAATACACCTTAACAATACTTGCGTTAAACGAGGGAAATAATCAAATTTCTGTTTATTTAAAACTATGAATTGGGGTTAGGCGTTTCATTTTCGACGGTTCTTTGTACCTTAAGAAGTAGTGGAGTGATTTTCGGGGCAAAATGGCGCCAGCTCTAAATCTGACAACAGTCCACAAACAAAAAATATTGGAACTTGCCCGTCAAAACATGGACCGCAATTGGAAAAGCGTAATTAACATTTTATTATTTAACGCTTTAACTCTTCTTATTTTCAAAATGGTATTAATGCCACAATTTAATGCATTTTTGTGCCAATAACCGCTAAACCACCTGGCGCATCAAGGCTTAACTTTTTTCGTTGTCACTGAAAACAATCTTTGTAAAAAAATGCACCAGATTGTGGTATTAATAAATTTTACGAACGAATTTCCCTCAAAAAATGTACCGAATAAGATGCAACATTGATTGTTCGGCTCTTATCGTGGACCCCCGGTTTTTATTTTCTTTTCTTAAGATTCTCGATATTGTATGAAATTACGGAAAAACGACCCGATCTCGAAATTTTCCTAAAGAACTACATCTTAGGATACTTGAACGAAAGTCTTCAATTTTGGCCTTTTCCGTATCACTTAAATTTATGCCACGCGGCTTCGTTGTTTGTCATCTCGAAACTCATAATTAAATGAAGCTTAAACGAGATTAGCATGATGTGTTTATACTTTAGTGCCGTGCAATTATAATCTGACCCAGCAGTTTGTAGACCCAGCAGTTAATAGAAAAATTTTAATAACTTTTTTATTTACTGAAATACAGAAAAAAGTTTTATGACAAAACTGTTCGAAATTTTGAGCCCAACAAACTTGTCGTAGAAAGTTTTTCAAATTTTTAATTTTAAATGACCCAAATTTAGGAAAATAACAAATTTTGTTTTTTGTTTAAAAAGTATTATCAATAAGGACAAATTTTTAACACATAAAATAGAAAATTTTAATCTACGCATTTTATGTTTACAAGTTTTTTTGTAGGACTAATATGAACCGAGATATTTAGTAAAAAGTAAAATCCAAGATGGCGGCAAAACGGTTATGATCAACTCTCTATAGAATAAAAAAAAATGTTGGGGGTGGTACAAACTGCTGGGTCCCCCATATAAAATTTTATAATTGAACTGGACTACTTCTGCAATACGAAAAAATCTGTATTTATTTTCTAAACAACGCTAGGGAAAATAACGGGACTTTTTTTTTGCTCAACCACTTGTTTACTGATACCATTAAATAAACAAAATAGTAAGGTGCCGCTTCTATTTCCAGGTATCTATAAAATTCATTTTTTACAGGTGCGTTTATACTTAATACTTATTCAAAATATATTTTTGATAACATTGTTTTGTTTTTCGAATTAAAAACGTATTTCTTAAGTATGCCAAAAAGTTTAGACTTATTCGAACTAAAAAAATAACAAACAAATGCACATTTTTTAAAGAAAAAATATTACATTGCTAATCGTTGGAATCTTTATTTTAGTTTTTTAAACAAAAAAATAAAATAAACTACAGAACAGAACTTATTTATAAAAGCTTTTAAGATAAAAACTAACTTAATAATTATTTAACAAAATTATAAACCTAACAAAAAATTCATTAAAACTGTAACAGCCTTATTTATTGGATTTCACTAATACTCGTTTCAACCTCGGAAAAGTTAAACCGAGTCGAAGCACTTACTCCGGGTTTAAAGAATTTAAATGATTTATAAATGCAAAATAAATATCCATTTTCTCGTGGTAACAAAAAGAAGGCAAAATTGTTTACACTACTTTTTATAAATTTCACACGATGTAATTTCAAAATGCCATTTAGATACTAAAACGGTTTTACTCCAGCTTTAAACCTCCTATGAACCAGTTTAAGCTTACTCCGCTTCTATTTCTGGTATATATATATTTTTAAATAAGCTTTTCAGGTTCAGAGGCGTTTTAAAGTCGGAATAACTACGCCATCGTCGCTAAAACGAGTTAATAAATAAGGCTGTGCCAATTTACAAACAAAAACTTAGGCTGGTATTCGTTGAACGCTCATAACTAGAGCCTCATAAACATGGACCATGCTCATAAACCTATTCACCAAGCAATAATAGTGAACATTTACGAGCTCTCACAAAAGTTATCAGTGGTCTCGACCACTCCTAATTTATGATGAGCGCTTTCTTCGAAGTTGTTTGAAAACTATGCAATAAAACATCCCTTCTCCCCAAGGGACGTAACATCTCACTTTATCTTTTGTTATTATTTTCTGTTTAAAGTGAAATCATAATTAAGCATTCAAAAGAATTATTTTAAGACGATTATAGAAAAACATAATATTTTAATGTTAAATTCTTTAAAAAAAAAAACTGCTACCTGTTATTTTTATTCAGAGATTATACCTTTTACAAACAAAAGTAAAAAATGATTTGGGTTTGTTTATATTCTTCTGTCTGTCTATCGTTTCCAAAAACAGTTTGGTTTTATAGTTTGGGAATGCTTGGTTGGCTCTCTTTTTCGAACATTCGCTCTCATTTTCGAACATTGGCTCTTTATTTCGAACATAGAAAAATACTTAGTTATGAGTGGTTGGTGAATAGCAAAAAATGTTTAAGGTATGAGGCGCATAAAATTAAGAGCAGTTTATAAGTGATCGGTGAATACCTAAGAAGAAAGAATAGAGAGGAACTGCTCTTTTTGGAAAAAACTAAAGCAGTTTTTAAAATAGTGTGAGCTGTCAAAAAAAAAAAATGCATTACAGCAGGGACAGAGTGCTCTTTTACGGCAACTCACTAGGGCGCCATCAGAATTATAATTTTTGTTATTTTTCGAAGTTGTTTTAGTGGTATATTCTTAGAAGAAGAAATAGTACGAGATCACTCAATTTTTTTCAGTCTGAAATGTCTTATTCTTCGTGTTATTCTAAAAAAAAACTATAAAAAAGAGTTACAAGTTAAGATACATATACTAAAAACTTTGAAAAAAAAAAACTTTTTCGAGTGAATAAATTAGACATTGTGGTAGTCTAGTAATAAATAAAAAAAAAATAACATTAAGCGCGTTGTGAAATTGTGTAAAAACAAACAAACGACAAATGAAGGTAGAAGAAGTAAACATGAACTGATAGACAACTTATTGAATACACAAATTAACATTGAAAAATTAACTAATACGCTGACGAAGAAACAAATAGAACAAAATTTAAAAGATATAGGTATTTTATTACTAACTTAAAACGTACAAAATCGATTCAATAACAAAAACTAATATTCTCGAAAGAAGGGCGCTTGACATATAGTTGCGCCTTACAACCGCCAATATAATCACATACAAGCATTTCAGTTTGACATATCTGGTTCTTTAATTCTAACATACAAATTATGTGCACATTTTCAACTAAATAATAATATATTTGACTTTATTTAAAGTTTAACCCATTCTTATGTTGTTTAAATAAATTAGGTGGTGCAACGGCTCGTGAAGAACCAGGGTCTAGTGACTAACAACTCGCAACCATTTCTGAGTGCGCTTGTCGACAGGAATGGAAGGGACCTACAATTTTATGCCGAATCCGAGCGGCTAGACGAGAAGCACTTATTCATGACATGAGATACTCCTGGAGGATTTGTCAATTCCTCGCAAAAGGCAGTAGCCCTAAAAAAAAACTTTTTAGTTTTTTAGCTGGACGAGGCTGGAAAGTGAACCCAGACCTCCAGCGTGACAGTCCATCGCACTGACCATTACGCTACGGGCTACTATACTACTTGTTTAATATATCATCAAATTAAATACAAACACTTTACAGCACTTTCTTCGAAAAAAATATAATAAAACTCACCTGTGAAAGGAAATGCTTTTATCCACCTTGTTTTGTCGATTCCCACACTTCATGTTTTTTTTTTTTTTTAATTTATAAGATCACCACAATTATTGCAAATTAAAATTTTTCTTGGTACAGTAGATGACGGATATAAGAAAGTCTCATATAAGAAAAAACACGCTTATAAGACTGACAGCATGCACATTCCCATAGAGATACTTTTTTTTTTTTTTGAGCGCGCTCTGAATATTAAAATGGTCGGGGAAGATAGAGCCGGGTAAAGCATTCCACATTCGGGTAGTGCGGCTAAAAAAAGAATCTCTATACTTGACAGTACGTCCGAAGTTGGACTCGAGGGTAAACTGATGTGCATTCCTAGAGGTACGAGTATTACGGTTGAATTGTCTTAGGGGAGGAATGCAGCTGGCTATTTCACTAGAACAGTGTTTATAAAAGTAACGGTAAAATAATGTTAGACATGAAACATGGCGGCGGTGTTCGAGTGATGCAAATGTTTCTGTTATATTTCTGTCACCTATCATTTTCAAAGCTCTTTTTTGAATCCTATCTAAGATACTCAAGTGGGTTATTGGGGCACCTGCCCAAATATGAGAATTGTACTCAAGTTTCGGACGGATAAATGCTTTATAGATCACAGCCAGATCAGAAGGGGAGAAAAATTTCTTACATCGTCGAAGAAAACCTAAGCACTTAGCAGCATTTTTGGCAACGTCGAATATGTGTTCATTCCACAGAAGGTGGTCTGTGATACACATACCGAGGACTGAAAGCGTTTCGGTTTCCTCTATACGAGTGCCGCTCATGGATAGCGGCATGGGAGGTGTGTTTCGTTTTGACGACAGAAGACAGCATTGAGTTTTCGAAGCATTAAATTCTACGCGGTTTTTGATTCCCCATTGGACAATGCTGTCGAGATCAGAATTTAATGAGCTAATCATACGCTGCCGTTCTAGGTCCACATCCGAAGGACATGGATGTGAATCTGAAAACGAATATGAGAAGCTGAGTGTGCTGTCGTCAGCGAAACAGTTTAATGGATTAGAAGTTTCAGACAAAAGATCATTTATGAATATAAGGAAGAGAGTCGGAGACAAAACGGAGCCCTGGGGCACACCAGCATTTATTTTGTGAATTTCAGACTTGAAACCGTCCAATACAACTTGTATTGATCGGTCCGAAAGGTAATTTCTAATCCAACGAAGAAGAGATTCATCGAAACCAAATGAGCGCATTTTCGATAAGAGAGCTTGGTGCCAAACTCTATCAAACGCCTTAGAAATATCAAGCGCAATAATCTTACTTTCGCCAAAGCGATGTAAAGATTTGTTCCACTGTTCGGTGAGATATACCATCAGATCACCAGTGGACCTATTGCTACGAAAGCCGTACTGCCGGTTATTAAGAAGCTTTCGTTCTTCAAGATATTTCTTGAGCTGAAAATTAATCAGCGTTTCCATGACCTTGGAAAGAAATGACGTTAATGCAATTGGCCGATAGATAGTACAATGGGAGGGATACTATCCGGGCCAGCGGATTTGTGTATGTCGAGGTCTTTTAGAACTCTAGCAACTGCACGAGTGCGAAAGAAGATTTGACCCATAGAATCGTTTACGCTCTCAAGTACAGGCGGAGTTCTATCACTTGCTGGCAGCGTCGAATTAACAGCAAACTGTGCTGCAAGCATGTTATGCCGCGAAATAAAAGATTGTTTGCGTTCTAGTTTTATATTAAATAAAGAAGGTATCTTTATTGGTTCGAGTTTTACTTAAGACTAACTTATAAAAATTGAATGTGAAAATATCAACCACAGATTTATTCTTATACTTACATACATATATATATAGATAAACAAAATGCATCAAATATGAGATTCATATTGGATGCTCAAGCAAAATAAAAAAATGATGTGCTATGCATAAACATTCTGTCTTTGATTACTGTGAATTTAATGATGAGACGTTTCGGTCCTCACTTGAAATATAAACAAAGTTGAAACAACACTTGAAGAGTATTATGTTACTTTGATTTGAACAGAGAACTCTAGGATGAAGAATAAACATTCAAAACGAAGAATGTGCAGACTAATATAAAATTAAATTTATTATTATGCTTATGCATAACACCTCCCCTCTTAAAATGAAAATTATATTTTTTTTTAACAATTAATTTTCTTCAACTTCAAAATCGTTTACTTTGAATACATTTGAATTTGGTCTTCTTATTACAGTTTTATTTTTTCTATTATCATAGTAATGTACAATTTTTTCTCTTTCAATTACAGGTTGTTTATTCTTTTTATTAAAACAATTGCGAAAGATGGTTATACCACTTCCCTTAATACATTTTAGAAAACAGTAAATTATTGTTACAATTATTATTATTCCGCTCATTCCAAATAAAACACCTTGAGTATGAGGTGGTATGTCTTTCAATTTTTTAGATATATAACTTTCTTGATTTTTTATTTCAATTGTAAAATCTTGTAATTCATTTAAATTTTTAAGCTTTAGTTTTGGTAAATTGATATTTTCATAATCTAATTCTTTTAGTTTTACATTAATACAACAGTCCTCGGGTACTGGACGATATACATCTTTATTTTCTATTGTAATTTCTTGATTGGCAGTTTTAAGTCTTGTTTCTATTGTTTCGAAGGTACAATCATTTTTTAAATTTATAATTCCAATATGATTTATAAATCCTTCTTCATTATATTTGCTTTTTGAACAATTACATTTATATTTTGTTTCTTCGCTTAAGGCAAATAAATATTTATTTTCTGCGAGTTTATGAAAAATTTCGATATGATTGGAAACTTGTTTTAAATTACAATTACTATTTATTCTATTCATAAAAATAGCCAATTCACAATCTTTATCTAGAACACTATTTTTGAATTCTAATTGATTACAAACAAAATATTTATCAATTTTCTTACAATCCTTTAAAATATTATTACTTAGGATATATTCTTCTTTATTTTCTTTGATTATAAAATATTTATGTTTCTGTTCTAAAATATAAAAATTTCCTTTTGGTTTACCATATGGTAAATTAATCATCTCATAAACTTCTGATTTTGAACTCTCTAGTAATGGAACTGATAAAATTATAACAAATCTATCCTTCTTTAAATAGGCGTTTGGATTTATTTCTTTCATTATATGACTATATGATTCTAAACTTGGTGTGAATAGCATTACGTTTTCTTTATCACTTTCTTTCAATAATTGTATGAAATGTTTCGGTTCGATTATAATCGGGTGGATAACATTATCCTGCAGGAACAGAATTGCTTCCGTTATTTGATTGATTGTCGTTTCAGTTTGACTTATTAGAAAATAAATTCTAAGTTTAAACTCTGTAAAATATTCTTTTAATGCAAAATACTTCCTATCTTTATTAATTTTGTTCGAAATTACCTCTAATGTTTTACTTAAAGTGTTTGTTAAGTTTCCCAATTCATAATATGCATTCTTTAAAACCATATTCTGTTTGTTTAACCCATCTAAAACTCTTATTTCTTCTTGCTGACTCTTATGTATATATTCACTGTTTTCTTTGGTTATTATAATAGCATCTTCATAATGTTTAGCGTCTTCGCTATCTAAAGTTCCGAATAGAACTTTAAGACCTGACCCTACTATGTTTAATAAACCTCTTTTATACCTTTTATAACTTGTATCTACCCCAAGTAAATGGTAAATAGTGTTAAAATCTTTTCTTAAGCTTGCAATCTGTATTTTAGTTTTCCTTATAAAATCTACGTATTCTGGAATTTCAATAAAACAGTTATCATTTACATTGGCCACAAAGTTAGTTATTACATCTATTTGATCTGGCACTTCACGAAGGTTAATATTGTTTACTATAGAGATTTTTCCACTTTGTTGTCTCAATTCTCCAATATTTTTGAAATAGATGCCATTTGAGGGAAAGTTCTCCCATATATTACTGAATACGCCATTTAAAATGAACAAAAATCTGCAAATAAAACTTGTCAGTTTATAAAATGTTTTATTTTGCTTTTATTATATTTAATAAATTGGTTATTTCTTTTTATGACTACGGAGTCTCCTATAATTCTAAGTATTTTAAAGGGTCCAGAGAATTTTTCTCCAAACTTATCCCTTTTGTCATTCTCTACTAAAATTAAATCCTTAACTTCAAAATCTTTAATTTTCCTACCTAAATTTTGGTCGTACCTTTGTTTTGATTTTAATTTATTTTGAAGCTGTGTTTCCTTTACTTGTTTTTGGATTCTACATAATTTTAATTGAAGTTCTTGAGTGTAATCTGTATTTGTTTTATATTTAAGAGTTCCGAAATCACTAGGTGGATTTGCTTTTCTACCAAATACAATTTCGTAAGGTGTAAAACCTGTACTATTATGCTTTGAAGTATTATAACAAAATGAAGCGTATTGAAATAATTTTGCATATTCCGGTTTAGTTCTATTTTTTATCATTGTTCTTAAATATTCTCCTAGTCTGGCATGTGCTCTTTCAGCAGATCCATTGCTTTGAGGGTAAGCACTACTCGTTCTCAAGTGCTTTATTTTAAACATTTTACACAGATCATTCATTACCTCATTAATGAATTCTCCTCCGTTGTCGGTTAGAATTATTTTTGGAATTCCGAAATACAATATCCAATGATCTATAAACGCTCTGGCTACAGTTTCACTTCTTTTATTCTCTATTGGGATAAATTTTATATATTTACTTAAGTCGTCTTGAATTGTTAAGCTGAATAAAGTTTTGTTCCCTTCTTTATATGGACCAGTAAGATCCATGTCTACTTTTTCTAATGCGTAATTAGCAGTAGACGTTATTTTCATGGGGTTTTTCCCGGGATGCCTATTAATTTTCTGTTTTTGGCATTGTACACATTTAGTTATGTAATCAATTACATCTTTATTTAATCCTTCCCAATTAAATCTATCTCTTATTTTTGCTATTGTTACCTTTTGTCCTCCATGACCTCCCAAAAAACTTTCATGGTTTTCTCTTATAATTTGTTTTCTTACCTCTAAATCATTTATAATTTGTATATCTTCTAAAAAATTTTCGTTTATATTCTCTTCATTTACGTTTCTTTCAATTACTTGATTATTATTATGTCTGTTGACATTTACTTCTACTTCTTGATTATCAGATATTTCCCTTTCACGTAATAAATTCTTATTCAGTTTCTCTGTAACCACTTTACTCGTGCATGGTTCTTCTAACCCATATTCTTCTTCATATATTTGTCTTAGAACGTCTTCATTTTCTTCGTCTGAGGAATCATTACCAAAGATTTCTTCAATTAACTCTTTAGTTTTTTCGTCTTCCCTAGTCATTACTGGGTACGTATTTTTTTCGTCTTGAACTATATATACATTTCTACTTAGTTCATCGGCAACAACATTATCAACACCTTTCTTGTATTGTATTGAATAATCATATTCTTCTAATTTTAACCTCCATCTAATAAGACGACTTCCTGGATCTTTTACGTTGAATAACCATGTCAAAGGACGATGGTCAGTTTTTATTTTAAACTTCTGCCCATATAAATAAGGCCTGAAATGTTGAATCGCCCATAAAATAGCTAAGCATTCTTTTTCCGTTGTACTATATCTACTTTCTGCTTGATTTAGATTTCTGCTAATGAAATGAATTGGCAAGTCTTTATTTTCTTTTTCTTGGGACAATACTGCCCCTATGCCATTATTGCTGGCATCTGTAGTTACGATAAAAGGTTTTTCAAAATCCGGATATTGTAACATTGTGAAATTTTTCAATTCACATTTCAATTTATCAAACGCGATTTGCTGTTCGTTGTCCCATTTCCAAAATGAATTTTTCTTCAATAATTTATATAATGGTGAAGCTATTGTGCTAAATCCTTTAATGAATTTTCTATAATAACCTATCATACCCATAAATGATTTTATACCTTTAGCATTCTTTGGACTTTGTAAATTATTTATTTCTTCGACCTTTTTTAAATTCGGTGCAGCTCCATTACTCGTTATATTATATCCCAGGTAATCTACTTCCTGTTTAAAAAATTCAGTTTTATCAATTTGAATCTTCAAATTACTTTTCTTGAGTCTGTCAAATATTACTTTAAGTCTTTCAGAATGTTGTTCTATTGTTTCTCCAAAGACAACAATATCATCCATATAAACAAAACAGTCTTTTCCCTGTAACCCATCAAGAACGTTATTCATTAACCTCTGAAAACAAGCTGGAGCATTCTTAAGACCGAATGGCATCCGAAGAAATTCAAAATGTCCATAAGGTGTAGAAAATGCAGTTTTCTCAATACTATCTTCATCAAGTGGAATTTGATGAAACCCAGACTTCAAATCTAAGGTTGTAAAGAATTTCGCATTTCCTAGCTTATCTAAAATGTCCTGTATGTTGGGAATAGGGTAATTGTCCGAGACAGTGATTTCGTTCAACTTACGAAAGTCTATCACTATCCTCCATTTTGGAATTTTACTGGCATCCAACTTTTTTGGAACTACCCATAATGGACTTGACCAAGGTGAAATACTATGTCTTATAATATTTTCATCTAAAAGTATCTTGATTTGTTTATCAACCTCTGCTTCATGTACTTTAGGATATCTGTACGTTTTTGCATTAATAGGTATATCGTTAATAGTACGAATACTATGTTTTATAGCATTATTTTCAGATAGACTTTCACCTTCTAAACTAAAAATATCTTCATATTCCCTTATTATTTCTTTTAAAGAATCTATTTGTTCTTTTTCTTTTAAATGTTCAACCCTTACTTGACTCCATATTTGTTTAAATTTTTTCGCTTCGTTTTCCTCATTATAAAATACACCTTTAGTATAATTTTCTTCAATCTGTTGGCCTTTGGTGTTTGAAATAACTAATGCTTCACTATTATCTTTGATGCTATCAGAATTCAGTGACGTTATAGACGCGCTTAAAGAGTTACATCCTTTAATCTGTTGGTCTATGCAGTTTGAGTATTCTTTCATATTGTTTTCATCTTTATATAATAACTTTATACACTCATTTTCATTAGTGAGTGTTTGTTCTCTACAATTGATTATGTATTTAAAAAATTGTAAGAAGTCACTACCTATGATTCCATCGTAGTAATTAATCACATCTATGGGAATTATGTGAAAACTAAACTCATTTAAAATACCTCTGGTAAATTCAATTCCTATAGTAGCAGTTCCCATACTGTATCTGCTACTTTTACCTATTCCTCTTAAAGTTAAACTTATATCTGTACGTAAATCTTTTTCGAAAATACAATTCTGTTTCAACAAGGATACTGCTGCTCCAGTATCGATTAACATGTTATATGGTTTATTTTTATAAATCATTACTATATGAGGACTTCCTGACATAATCGCCGAGATAGTTGCCTCGTTAACTATTCGGGTTTTCGAAAATTTTGATTGTTACTAGTTTCTTTACTTTGAAATGGATTTCCCTTACTATAATCTTGTTTTTGTTTTGGATTTTGATATTTATTGAAATCCCTATTATTCTGGTAAGATTTGTTGCTTTTTTGATTATAATTTTTGTTTCTAAAGCACTCTCTGGACATATGGCCCAATCGACCACAACTATAACATTTAACCGAAGTATGGTTAATTTTAATTAAATGCCTATCTGTGTACTCTTTAGTGTTAAATTCTTTGGATTTAACATTATAATACCCTAATCTGATTTCTTCCTCCATAGCTAATTGACTTGCTTCGGAGAGGGTTTTTGGACGCTGTGTATTCACAAAAGTTCCAATTTCTCTTTGTAAACCCGCAATAAATGCGTTAAGCATATCTCTTTCAATGCCCAACATTTGACCGTCATAAGTTGGGTCTTCTGACTTTTCAGTAAAGAGGGCTTGAATCCTTCTTCTCGTTTAAGTTTCACATCTTTGTGTGAATTGAATTACGCTCTCATTTAAATTTTGACGAAGTTTCGTCATTTCTAAATGAAGTTGCAAGCTAGAATGAGTTTCTCTGAAAACTCTATTCAGTTCATATTTTAACTCTTCTCAAGTATTTATTCTTTTGTTCATTAAAAGAATTTCAGCGTTACCAGAAATTTTGCTTTTTATTACCGCAAGAAGTAACACTCTTTGTGACGGAGATGCTAACTTCATTGCATTTTCGCAATTTTGTATAAAATTGTGTGCTTTCGTAGCTTCACTATTAAAATTCGGGATAATTTTTATAAGGTCACTTAGATTAATATTATTTATTGGAGTTGGGTCGGTCGAGAAATTATTTGAATTATTCAAATAATTCCTATTATCTGTTTCTAACCGTTTATTGATCGGGAAATTATTTGGGTTTATCAAATAATTTTCCTCGTTGGTCATGTTATAACTTCTTTCATGCTTATTATTATTTCCTAACCGGTTCCTTGATCTTTCTTTTTCCTCATCTTCTAATAATATTTCTTTTATATTCTTTCTTTTAGGAATAGCTCCCGTTTCTTTAATTTCCATATCTCTAATTTTCTCAATTGCATCTTCCACTAAAGGTGGTGTTTCTTCTTTATTTAAATTTTCTTGATCTTCTATTACGTGAAAAAATAACTGTCTTCTATAAATATTATTTTTATAGAATACCATGTATTCTTCTTCGATTTCGTTTTGGCTTATTTTATTATTTTCCAAAATCTGAGTTAAAGTGAAGGATAATATAGTTCCACTTTCTTTAGTTATACAAGTAAATTCCCTACCAAGTAATTCCTCGCTAAATTCAAATTCAGATCCTGACTTTGCCATTTTTATAAATTTTATTAATTTTCGTTTTTTTTTTCTTTTTTTTTTTTTTAGATTTTATTCGTTTTTATATTGAACAAGGCGTTATGTGCTTCGTTTTGTGCCTCTAAAATAACCTGTTTGATTTTTATGGCTTTATTGACCAAATATTTTTGATTTTTTCTTAATTGTAATACACTTTTATTTTTATTTTCCTGCTCTATTTCTTCTTTAGTTAAATCTCTTTTCTCCTGTTCTGACATTTTTTTTTTTTCACTTATTTTAACATTTTGTATACTTAAATAACTTACATTAAAATTTTCATCGTTGTTTTTCTTGGTGTCATGCTCTCCTGTTTTATGGCTGGTTTTCCTTTAAAGTTCTCTCGAAATGATGGAAATGATGATGATCCTAATCACTGAATTATTTTAGTTGTACAGTCTAATAGGATGGTGGGAGTACAAATGTATATTATTTTTTTCTTTTCAATGGGACTTTATTTAAAACTTCCGAACACAACTAGTAACTTTTATTTCTTTTATCGATTTATTGATACACCCAAAGATTTTAGGGTTGTATTTCGACTGACATGTTTTTAGTTCTTTTATTTCTATCGATTTATTGATACACCCAAAGATTTTAGGGTTGTATTTCGACTGAAATATTTTTAGTTCTTTTCACGATTTATTAACTCACTCAGAGGAATTTAGAGTGGAGTTTCGCGTATGAGCTAAATAATGTTTTTTTTTTTTATTGTGTTTTTAAATATTTAATTTAAAATTTCACCGCTGCCACCAATTTTTGTTATGCCGCGAAATAAAAGATTGTTTGCGTTCTAGTTTTATATTAAATAAAGAAGGTAGCTTTATTGGTTCGAGTTTTACTTAAGACTAACTTACAAAAATTGAATGTGGAAATATCAACCACAGATTTATTCTTATACTTACATACATATATATATAGATAAACAAAATGCATCAAATATGAGATTCATATTGGATGCTCAAGCAAGATAAAAAAATGATGTGCTATGCATAAACATTCTGTCTTTGATTACTGTGAATTTAATGATGAGACGTTTCGGTCCTCACTTGAAATATAAACAAAGTTGAAACAACACTTGAAGAGTATTATGTTACTTTGATTTGAACAGAGAACTCTAGGATGAAGAATAAACATTCAAAACGAAGAATGTGCAGACTAATATAACATTAAATTTATTATCATGCTTATGCATAACAAGCAAATTGGCTTTATCTTGCGAGCTGACAGCAGGTGTGTCGTTGAAGACGAGCGTAGGAACCGAAGACGAAGTAGTGTTTCGAATATTTTTTACAAATGACCAAAAATTTTTACTACTATTGGGACATTGTAGTATTTTTTGCCTTAATTTTTGGTCATGCAAAAATTTGGTTCGTCGAATATGAGCGTTACTGGTCTTCCTGGCTTGTTGAAACTTCTTCCGGTTTTCCTCAGTATGGTTGGCTTTGTAACTACGGAAACTTACTTCTCTAACCCTAATAACCTCTTTACAGCTCGAATCAAACCATGAGTTTTCTTTGGGTTTGATAGATTTTAACCTATTCGGGATAAAATTTCTCATTCCACAAAGAATTAAGTTTGTTATCATATCTGCACTGGCATCTACGTCACTATCGAGGAAGCATAGTGACCAGTTAAAGTTACTGAAGAAACCGTTGAGACCGTCCCAGTTGGCTTTCTCGTATTGCCAAACGGTTCTCGTTGGTACATTCTTTTTAACTGAGTTTTGTTGGCACGAGAAATTAGCAGATATGACACAATGGTCTGATGTGCCTAGAGGCGATAATACACTAACAGTGTATTTATCAGGGTCAGAGGTAAGAAACAAGTCAAGTGTGTTGGCGGATTGACCTGCAACATCAGGGATTCGAGTTGGCTCGTCAACAAGCTGAGTCAGGTGGTTTAACTCAGCAAAGAGCTCAACATACCTTCCTTCGGGTGTTGTCTGGCCAGAAAAGCGAAGCCAACTAGAATTGTGTACATTGAAATCGCCCGCAATGACGATTTCAGTGTGAGGATAATGGGCAACAATTCTTTGAATGGAGTCGGACAGAGCATCAAACTCGTTACAAGTTGAATTTCTGTCCAGATTGGGGCTTCGATAAACGAAACAAGTGTGAATGATGTGCTTATTTACCGTGAATTTTAACCACATGAAAGTTTGTATTAGAACACAAACCATATTGTGGTTGAAGTTGGTATGCAACATAATTTCTTATATAAACGGCAAGACCATGGTGGGGAAAGAATAATGGCACTAAGTTGTACCCAAATAAATTAAATTCCGAATGATCAGAATTTTCACCAATCTGAGTTTCACTCAGTGCCAAAACAGCTGGCCTGTTTTGCACAGTATAGACATACGCAGCATAGAAATTTTTCCTAAGCCCACGAATGTTGTTATAATCAAACCTACACTTACCCGCCATTAAAAAATTCAAAACTAACTAAAAACCAACTCGGACAATTACCTAAATTCAACGTCACATCTAAATTCCAATTTGAACTTTTCAATTACAATTTATCACCAGTGTTATGCCTTAGTGACAAATTGCACTGAACCGCCCCTGGTTATTTAGAGAGACGAACAATTATCTATCCGAGATCATGATAACTTAATCCCTGCGCGCAGTGTGCGTTGGTTACACGCACAATGCTGCAACGATTAAGCTAACTCAACTGCGAGAGAAGATGGGAAGGAAAGGGAAGGATTAAACCACTCATTGTGCACTCGCTGTGTTTAGTTTTTTTTTCTTTCTTCTTTGCACATTGCACTGTCACATTAACTGATTTTTTTTTGTAATTTATTGTTATATGTTGTTTTTGTTTTCGCGGCGCGAGTATTACATGTTGTGTGGGTATTATTTTATATATTTTTTTTTTATTGAGACCTTTTAAACATTGAATTTTATTTAATTTTTTTGGGGGTATTGATTTTAAATATTTTCTTTTATGAATTATTGATGGTTGGAGTTAGGACGAGAACAACAGGCAACAAAGATAACATCGATGGAGGACAGTTATTGCACAAACAAAAAAAAAAAAAAAAACTTTCACAAACACACGAAGTTGATGTGCACGCGGTGATATGCAGATCGGCACTTGTTAAATAAACCTCATATAAGAAAAAGGTTTAAAAGAAAAACATATATATATATATATACATATATATAACTTATTCTGATACAAATTCCATTCACTACATAGAAAATTAAACTTTTATAAGAAATTTTTCCGTGTAAACTTTCAAATGATGCGCCGTTTAATTTTCACAAAATTTCTGAACCCACCATTATTAAATGGCCAAAGAAATGACAGATTGAAGATCAGCGACATTTTATTTCTTATGTATTTTTATTGATACCTATAGGAAATGTTCTTTCTTACATACATATTATTTATATAAGAAATTTTCATTCTTATGTACAATTTTTTATATAAGAAAACACGGATAAAAGAAAGGAATTCTTTGGATTTTTTGAGTTTCTTATATCCGTCATCTACTGTAGAAGGAGTGAGTGTGTGAGTGCAATTTGACTGTTGCCGCACAAAAACAAAGAAGTTGTGCGCGCTAAACAAATATTAAAGTGTATTTTATTTTTCGCGTTGTTTTGATAATTTAAAACCAAATATATTTCGTCTGAAAATTAAAAAAGAACAAAAACAATTGTGCGCGTAATCAAGTAAAAAAATTACAATACAAAATCCATCCAGACACAGCAGCGAAGATCTATTCTGAATATTTAACTAGGGGACGAAGAAAAATAATTTTGTTACGTGTTTTTTTTTTTTTGCGAAATGTATGTTATTTTAATGGAATTTTTGTTTCTTGAAGATATACGAACAGTTATCTTTACTTTTTTTTTGATCATTCACTGAAACATTAAACAATTTAAAACACTTTACATTGGATTTCTTTTTTAACATCGTCACAAATTGTAATCAGAACATTTAATTCCATCTTGATGCATGGAAATGTCAAATGTTGATAGTGTGTGTGCGATTTGGTGTGAAGTCTAGTTAAACACGCAAGAAAAAATTCGATTTGTTCAGAAAAAATTTGAATTTTTTGGTTTTAAGGAATTCGACATAAAATATTTGTTTTTTTTTTTATTGGTATATTAATTTGGGTTTTGACTTTTAACTTTTCTCAATTTTTTTCTTTTATTTTCTAATTCCACGCTTACGATTTGTGACAAATACCTCTTCCTCTTTTTCTTCTTCTAAGGTGAATACCAGCCTAAAAGCCAAGTACAGTAAAACCCGCTTAAGAGAAACTGCAAAATTCCAGAGTCTTTCTTTCACTTAAGCGGGTTTTTCACTTAAAGGGAAAAAAAATGTACTTAAGCGGAGCATGGATAAAAAAAAATCACTTAGGCGGATTTAAAAACACCACAAAGCGGAGATGTTCAGCTAGAAACAATTGTATTTATCTTTTTGGGTTTTGGGGTTTAAATGAAATAGTTTCAATAACCAACAATGGTTATATTAGCTCCAATTCATTATCATTATTTTTTCACTTGAGAGAGTTTTTTTTCGACAAAAAATATAAAATTTAACTAAAATTATGTTTAAGTTATCCGGGTTTTTTACTTAAGCGAGTTTCGCTTAAGCGTGTGTTTTAAATGTAATTGTTCGAAAAGAGTCTGTAACACAAACGCTAAAAACTCGTGTTCAAAGGTAACATGTAAGATAGCATCGTGCGCAAAAAAAAGTAGGTACACAGAGCCAAGTGCTGGAAATAGAAATGTATTATACAACCGTTTTAGGAAACTACACAACACGAACATTTCGTGCACGAAGACCATTGGCACATAAATTCTGACACTACTATTATTGCTTAGGCATTAAAGCTGATACTACTATTTTTGCATGGCTTTTGAGCTGGCAACAATAAAGGATAGTAATGTGAACAGCAAATATAAGAGTAGGGGGTATTGAAAACTAATTGGTCAGAGAAAAATATAAATAATTATATATTGCACCATTGAAACAAATTGTTGATGGGGTTCTCAAAGGGAGATGTATGCCTAAAAAGGCGTTAGTAGGGCAGAGTGCGTGTATGCGTAAGAAACTTTTGAAATAATTATGGAGGATGATGATTATTATTGATGAAACATAGAATCAGGTAAATAGATGGAAATTGTTGATGGGGTCTAGAGGGGCGGATACATTTATAAACAGTAAGGACGTATTAAGATATAATTTAGAATACTAGTTGTTATTGGTCAAGTGCCTATAACGTAATTAAGAAAGTAAATACATTTTGTTGATGGGGTCGCAGATGGGGACGAACACGGGGTTGGAGTAGGATATAACATGTAATAAGTACCAGGCGGATAATGCTTCCTTAAGAAGAATGTAAATCTAAAAATCCACAATTCTTAGACTTTCAAAATAGATTTCTTGACAGCTATTTAAGGCATTGATTTCGAAAAAATTGCGGGAAAGATTAGTTTTAATTTTTGCTTTCTCTTGATGGTTAAAGAAGCTTTCAAAATTTCGTACATGAGCAGTGTTTTACCAGTTAAACGTGAAAATAGCTGAAATTTGGTGTACCTGTAGGTATTCTTCCTGTTACTGTTCTTAAGAAACGTTAAAAATTGTCCTTCGATAAAATAAGATTTTATTTGTAAATCGCATTTAAAGACAAAAATATGTCGATTTTGATAAATTAGTTTTCGTATATAGTGCAATACAATTACTGAAAAGTGTCACTCCCAAGATTGAGCCTCAAATCAAGTTTGAAAGTGCCCACTTTGGGGGGTCTACGACGTTTAGATTGCTCGCAAATTGAGTTTAAAGATAAGTCATTTTTCATATCATGCAATATATCGATTGAAAGGCACCACTTCCTAGATTAAGAATATCCATTTTTAAGCCGCTAGTGCGTTTAGTTTATCCGCAAATTAAGATTGAATGTGCAGACTTTGATGGGTCTACGACAAATAGTTAGGCCGCAAATGGGGTTTAAAGATAAAAGTCGGTGTTCAAGCAAAACAAAGCAAACAAAAAAGGCTATTAAGTCGCTAGTGCGTTTAGTTTAGCCGCAAATTAAGATTGAATGTGCAGACTTTGATGGGTCTACGACAAATAGTTTGGTCGCAAATGGGGTTTAAAGATAAAAGTCTGATTTGCTTTTAACGCGATCTATCGATTGAAAGGCACCACTTCCTAGATTAAAAATATACATTTTTAAGTCGCTAGTGCGTTTAGTTTCCATTTTTGTAAATCGCTACGACGCTTAGTTTAGCCGCAAATCAAGATTGAATGTGCAGACTTTGATGGGTCTACGACGAATAGTTTGGCCGCAAATGGGGTTTAAAGATAAAAGTCGGATTTTTATATAATGCGATACATCGATTGAAAGGTGTCACTTATCATTGATTAAGTCGCCAAAAGTAGTTTATCCCCAAATCATATTTAAAGATAAAAAGATGTCAATTTTGAAGACTCTAGGACTTGGAAATCCCCTCACTATTTTTTTTTTTGTCTTATTGTTGATGGTTTATCGTCTAATAATTGAAGACGATTTAAGAACTCAATAAATTGATTAGTCGTTATTATATTTATTCAAAATTAAAATCAAAAATCTTTACTTACTATTTTTTTAATTTCAGAATTAATTTGACACGTATCTGGTTCTTATTTCTTCGCTAAACAACCTTGTTCGGTGGTTTAGCTAAGTAAACGTCAAGTTTTGATTTTTTTAATAACAGCTTGCATTTTAGTCTACGGTATAAGGTCTAACCATTTCCTATTCCACCTTTATTTATTTGGCTGTGGGAGATTAAATTTATTTTTTTTGTATTGTTTGTTTTTCTCTTAAATATTTATTTTTTCATTTATAAGCAATTGAAGAAACTAAAATAAGCCCAGCCCCCTGCCCTGGCATATACATAAACATAACATGTATACTTACTCATTATTTCTCTCAGTTTTATCCGCCATTTTGTCTCTCATCGAACAAAATATTCAGTGCTGTCATTTATTATATTTTTAAGGTCCTTAATTTGCATATATTTTTGAACAAAACAAGGTTGCATTGAGACATAATTGCCTTGGTCGAACCCAACATTCTCAGTTTAAACGATTTTAAATAAATTTATAAACAAGATAGCGAAGAGAAAAATTAAAAAATTAGCAGTATCAAATGACAGTGAGTAGACATAGACAGGAGCGAACTTGATGTAGTTTGTATAGCATTTTTTAGATTTATTATTTATCAAATTGATACCTAAATATTAATGATGGTTAGCCAGCTTAGGAACTAGATAACATCAATGGGAGACGAAGGGTTAATAAGACCAAGTCACACATTTCAAGATGAACAGTATGCATGAATAGGTATTCTTTACGATTAAAAAAAAATTCTAAAAGTACCTAAATAACTTTGTAGATTCAAAAATTGAAGAAAAAAAGTACGTATACGCCCAAGTGTACGAAATGATAAAATGAATGTAAGGTAAATTGTAATAAAATAAGAACAAATTAAATAAAGTATGTATATGAATCACGTTTAATAAATAATCACCCAATCTAGGAAACTTGTTTTTATATATAATATGGCTGATATGAATAATCATCAATAATTTAATCGAAGAATTATCTAAAGAAAGGCAAATAGAAAATGGAAACAATTTAATCGATTAATATGGCTTTCACGAGCATAAACCTAGGCATATATTTCTTAAGATACGCACCTATGATTGTACGGGATAACAGAAAATAGGGTGGCCAATCTAAAAGTATTAAAAAAGTATACAAGAAACGTTAAATATTATACTAACATATTAATACATCTTCTAATATACAAATCTCATGTCCCGGTGTTTGTGGTCGAACTCCTCGGAAAGGGCTGGACGTATTTGTATGAAATTTTGTGTATTGGTAGGTATGACGTATGAGAAAAGGTTTTTAAAATATATTTCATACCTCTAACTCGAAAAAAAAACTGGCTAGAATGTCTCAATCCCGATTTTTTTTATTTTGTTGATGATTTTTTTTTTGTTTTTCTTGTAGAATTGTCATCAAAAGCAATGTAGGTATAACCCCAGAATTTCTCCCTATTACGACAACAAACAATTTTTCATCGCGATTTATAAAACAAAATCGTAACATCTACAGCATTTATAGCTCTAGAACGACTGGACCTATCATTATGTTTAATAACAGAACAAGTATAATAATATTTTGGAAAAAATTCACGGACTTAGTTGCAGTTACAGTTATATGTGCAGTTTCAGTATAAAGACATTAAATATATTTTAAGATAAATGTATTTTCCAGAAAGCGTACCTAAATTAGCAGGATGCACATGACAATCAATAGTTGCAGTAGTATTTTCGGTAATAGCTTTTTAAAATCTTACCACTGCATAGAATGACTTGAAATTTGCACAATAATTCATTATGGGGCCGCGAGTATGAAGATTGAATAAAAGTAGATGGTAGTTTTAGTTGCAGTTTCAACTTACAATAATCCATAGCAATAAGTTCGCCGAATGATCATAAAAGACCAACACGAAAACCAAAAATGAATTTGCAGTTGCATTTTAAAATAAAAAAATGGTTCGCACTGTCGCTGGGTGCACGTCGCACGCGGCTTTCCCATATTTTCGTCCTTTAAACTAGAAAATCGATAAACGCTGTATGAGTTTTGGGGGTAATAATAGTACTGTGAAGTTAATTAAATGCGCGTCTTTGAAAAGTCTCTATATTTGTTTGTAAGAGTAGGTTAATCACAGAAACCATAACTCCGATTTTAAAAATTCTTTTTTAAAAGTTTATACTTATCTATATACGATGTTCTTAAAAATGTGAATAATGTATAGCCGACGCGTTAATGATGGTAGTATTCTTAGTTTGTATCTATATATCATCGCGCTACCTACTGCAAAGGGCAGAACAACGTCTGACGAGAAAGCTAGTATAAAAATACATTTTAATTCCGTTTTAAGGTTTTTATAATTCTTTATATTTTTTTTTTTTTTTTTTTTTTTTTTTGTTCTAAGGCCTATAGGGCAGGTATTGATTTCGTTACCAACAAACGTTGAGATTCTGTTCCTCCACAGAAGTGTGTTGGCTTAATTTGATTCACATTTAAGATCATTTGTATCAAAGTATTCTGACTCAATACATTAACCAATAAAAGGCTGTTCAACTAATAGTTCGTACAAGGGCAGAAATAGGTTTCAATTAATGCTTCAATTTCGAAGAAACCCTATTTGAGATAGATACTTTTAACAGTATTTAAACTCATAAATACAATAATGCATTTTTTTAAACACACATCAGTGATAAAACTTCTGCACGGTAATTTTAAAACTAAATTGAATACAGCTAAAATAAGACCTGTTTTGGCTGTTCACGAACACGTTCCACACAAAATTGCCCATTTACCATACCAATATTATTCATATTAACCATATAAAAACAAGTTTTCTAGATTGGGTGATTATTTATTAAACGTGATTCATATACATACTTTATTTAATTTGTTCTTATTTTATTACAATTTACCTTACATTCATTTTATCATTTCGTACACTTGGGCGTATACGTACTTTTTTTCTTCAATTTTTGAATCTACACAGTTATTTAGGTACTTTTAGAATTTTTTTTTAATCGTAAAGAATACCTATTCATGCATACTGTTCATCTTGAAATGTGTGACTTGGTCTTATTAACCCTTCGTCTTCCATTGATGTTATCTAGTTCCTAAGCTGGCTAACCATCATTAATATTTAGGTATCAATTTGATAAATAATAAATCTAAAAAATGCTATACAAACTACATCAAGTTCGCTCCTGTCTATGTCTACTCACTGTCATTTGATACTGCTAATTTTTTAATTTTTGTCTTCGCTATCTTGTTTATAAATTTATTTAAAATCGTTTAAACTGAGAATGTTGGGTTCGACCAAGACAATGATGTCTCAATGCAACCTTGTTTTGTTCAAAAATATATGCAAATTAAGGACCTTAAAAATATAATAAATGACAGCACTGAATATTTTGTTCGATGAGAGACAAAATGGCGGATAAAACTGAGAGAAATAATGAGTAAGTATACATGTTATGTTTATGTATATGCCAGGGCAGGGGGCTGGGCTTAGTTTAGTTTCTTCAATTGCTTATAAATGAAAAAATAAATATTTAAGAGAAAAACAAACAATACAAAAAAAAAATTTTAATCTCTCACAGCCAAATAAATAAAGGTGGAATAGGAAATGGTTAGACCTTATACCGTAGGCTAAAATGCAAACTGTTATTAAAAAAATCAAAACTTAACGTTTACTTAGCTAAACCACCGAACAAGGTTGTTTAGCGAAGAAATAAGAACCAGATATGTGTCAAATTAATTCTGAAATTAAAAAAATAGTAAGTAAAGATTTTTGATTTTAATTTTGAATAAATATAATAACGACTAATCAATTTATTGAGTTCTTAAATCGTCTTCAATTATAAGACGATAAACCATCAACAATAAGACAAAAAAAAAATAGTGAGGGGATTTCCAAGTCCTAGAGTCTTCAAAATTGACATCTTTTTATCTTTAAATATGATTTGGGGATAAACTACTTTTGGCAACTTAATCAAGGATAAGTGACACCTTTCAATCGATGTATCGCATTATATAAAAATCCGACTTTTATCTTTAAACCCCATTTGCGGCCAAACTATTCGTCGTAGACCCATCAAAGTCTGCACATTCAATCTTGATTTGCGGCTAAACTAAGCGTCGTAGCGACTTACAAAATGGATATTTGTAATCTAGGATGTAGTACCTTTCAATCGATGTATCGCATTATATAAAAATCCGACTTTTATCTTTAAACCCCATTTGCGGCCAAACTATTTGTCGTAGACCCATCAAAGTCTGCACATTCAATCTTAATTTGCGGCCAAACTAAACGCACTAGCGACTTAAAAATGGATATTTTTAATCTAGGAAGTGGTGCCTTTCAATCGATAGATCGCATTAAAAGAAAATCAGACTTTTATCTTTAAACCCCATTTGCGACCAAACTATTCGTCGTAGACCCATCAAAGTCTGCACATTCAAACTTGATTTGCGGCTAAACTTAGCGTCGTAGCGACTTACAAAATGGATATTTGTAATCTAGGAAGTGGTACCTTTCCATCGATGTATCGCATGATATGAAAAATGACTTTTATCTTTAAACTCAATTTGCGAGCAAACTAAACGTCGTAGACCCCCCCAAAGTGGGCACCTTCAAACTTGATTTGAGGTTAAATCTTGGGAGTGACACTTTTCAATAAATGTATTGCACTATATACGAAAACTAATTTATCAAAATCGACATATTTTTCTCTTTAAATGCCATTTACAAAAAAAAATCTTATTTTATCGAAGGACAATTTTTAACGTTTCTTAAGAACAGTAACAGGAAGAATACCTACAGGTACACCAAATTTCAGCTATTTTCACGTTTAACTGGTAAAACACTGCTCATGTACGAAATTTTGAAAGCTTCTTTAACCATCAAGAGAAAGCAAAAATTAAAACTAATCTTTCCCGCAATTTTTTCGAAATCAATGCCTCAAATAGCTGTCAAGAAATCTATTTTGAAAGTCTAAGAATTGTGGATTTTTACATTTACATTCTTCTTAAGGAAGCATTATCCGCCTGGTACTTATTACATGTTATATCCTACTCCAACCCCGTGTTCGTCCCCATCTGCGACCCCATCAACAAAATGTATTTACTTCCTTAATTACGTTATAGGCACTTGACCAATAACAACTAGTATTCAAAATTACGTCTTAATACGTCCTTATTGTTTATAAATGTATCCGCCCCTCTAGACCCCATCAACATTACTCGCATACTCGCACTCTGTCCTACTAACGCTTTTTGCAGGTATCCATATTTCTTTGAGAGCCCAATACAATCCCGACCTGCAACAAATAAGAATCATCATCCTCCATTGTTGTATGTAAATAAGTCATACTTATACACGCACTCTGCCCTACTAACGCCTTTTTAGTCAACCATCTCCCTTTGAGAACCCCATCAACAATTTGTTTCAATGGTGCAATATATAATTATTTATATTTTTCTCTGACCAATTAGTTTTCAATACCCCCTACTCTTATATTTGCTGTTCACATTACTATCCTTTATTGTTGCCAGCTCAAAAGCCATACAAAAATAGTAGTATCAGCTTTAATGCCTAAGCAATAATAGTAGTATCAGAATTTTCGTGCCAATGGTCTTCGTGCACGAAATGTTCGTGTTGTATAGTTTCCTACATCGGTTGTATAATACATTTGTATTTCCAGCACTTGGCTCTGCGTACTACTTTTTTTATATATAAGCGGGTTCGTCTCTTAAGCGGGTTTTACTGTACATACTTTGTGAACCATGACGTGAACGCATTCATATTTCACCCATGAACGTGCCCGAGAAGCTGAGTGCAGAACAAATTGGAAGGTTTCCGTTCACGGAAATCGTGTACAGTTTCAGTTTGTGTATGTATATTACTCATTTTCAGTTCGTTCTTTACACCCCGACTCCACAGGCCATGAACGATTTTCATAATCCAATCTACAATCCAATCCACAATCTGATTTGTATGGATATGTCACTGCTTGGACATGAATTGTTGACACTCTGGTCATCGTTCATGGTCTGTGGAGTCGGGTTGTCGGAATTTGAATCAACTTGAACAAAAATGAAATGATAATTATATTTTAATGAATTCGTTCACATCCAAAGATTAATTTTGTACTAGGCATTTGATTCATTGAGGTTCCAAACGTTTACAACGCATTCACAAGAGTGAGTAGGTACCACGTTAATGTGAAAATGATTTATTTATTCGATTCATTTGTCATAGAACAAGATAGGCACCCTGTTTGGAGCAAGACTTTAGATCGCGGCACAGACAATAATCCTTTATTTCTCTGATCATATCGGTGCAGATGCATTGAACCAAATCCTATTTATTGATCTATTTTCAGTCCGGACCACTGTTATACAACGTTTCCACCGGGCAGTAGCACTAATCCGAGATCTAGTAAGATTTATAGTAAATGAATATCATACCTTACCTTACACATTTAATAATACAATTTTATTTTGACTAAACGTGTTTAAATAACGTCTAATAAAAGTCACGATAAGAAGATATAAGGTATGCTCATTGCATTTTGACAGTTGTGGTGCGACGTCATCGTCATCTGGTTCCTGGTTCGAATAAGATAGAAGAAAAGAATACCATTTCATTGGATTATTTTTATAATTTTTCTAATTTTACAGTTAATTTCACCTACAAATAATTTGTTTAAATGGTTTATTCTAAAATACAGTCTACACTTAAGAAATAGTCTTTATGCATTTAGTATAGATGCACAGCTTCAGCATTTTTTAAATGGTTTTCCCAGGTACTTCCCTTTTGTATAGATGATAATTCGTTTATATATCTTGATTCGTTTATGACTTATGGTCATTGTTTTTAATAAAAATGTTTTCTAACCCCCATATTAATAAACGGATCTAGCGGCCAGTTATCATTAACTCGTAGTGGACTAGGAGTTAAATTTTTGCCACTTACTAGCTAGCTAAACCAACAAGGAAGGTATGGTTTAGCGAAGGGTTAAATAAGATAAGTAAATATACGATTTAATCCACTAATTTTCTCTAAATACATGCTCACACGAGAGCTCCAAAGTTACAGGTGAGTTAAGCGCTGTTTTTATTAATATGGCTTTAAAAGTCTAATGTCGATTTCTTTTCAACTATTGGAGATCAAATCTTTTTTTTTTTTGTTGTAAGGAACTCGCAAACAAAATAAATTTTTTTCTGTGATTGTATGTGTGTGTAATTTGACAAGCCCGAACGCACAGTTCTTACATTTTTTTTTTTGAAAATGGAACATTGTAATTCTATCTACATATAGTAAATTTTATTTAATTTATTTTATTTTATTTACCGCACAACGTGAACTTTATACTTTTACACCACGGATATAATTCAATTGAACAAATTGACGAAAAGACAAACGTAAACAATAGCCAGAGAAATGTCAAGTCTTCCTAGTTTGTGTGCAAGTCGGTGTAAATCTTAAAGTCGAATTCCTTACAGCCATTTGAAGTCGATTTCATTTAAAAAATTTTCTTGGTAGAAAGAATTTAAAAAAAATTCGACTTTTTTTTGTGTGTGTGAGTTCAATTTGACAGGAATTTTGTTGCCGCACAAAAACAAAGAAGTGGTGCGCGCTAAACAAATATTAAAGTGTATTTTATTTTTCGCGTTGTTTTGATAATTTATAACCAAATATATTTCGTCTGAAAATTAAAAAAGAACAAAAACAATTGTGCCTGTAATCAAGTAAAAAAATTACATTCCCAAATCCATCCAGACGCAGCAGCGAAGATCTATTCTGAATATTTCACTAGGGGACGAAGATAATAAATTTGCAACGTGTTTTTCTCGCGAATTGTATGTTATTTAAATGGGATTTTCGTTTCTTGAAGATATATGCACAATTATCTTTACTTTTTTTGATCATTCACTGAAATATTAAATAATTTGAAACACTTTAACATTTGTTTTCATTTTTAACATCGTCACAAAATTGTAATGAGAACATTTAATTTCATCCTGATGCATGAGAAATGTCAAATCTTGATAGTGTGTGTGCGATTTGGTGTGAAATCTAGCCAAAAACGCAAGATTTGTTTGACAGCATTAAAATCGATTTTGTTTAGAAAAAATTCGATTTGTTCAGAAAAATTCGAATTTTTTTGGTTGTAAGGAATTCGACATAAAATAAAAGATTTGATTTGTTTAGAAAATTTGATCTTTTCTTCTAAACAAATCAAATTTCCCCTTCACAGATTTGATTTTTTTGTTGAAAGGAAATCTACATAATATTTTCAAAGAATGTATCACTTGGTTTCTAAGACCACCTTTCAACTTTTCATCCACCAACTAAAGCTGCAGGATGTATAAGCGGAAACACAAAGCTACTTTTGTGTTAGCGTTGAGTGACGTCTAAAGTTGAACCATAGGAATCGCTAACAACCTATCACAATACAGCTTTCTCGCTCAACCTTCAATTTGACAAACGTAAAAAAAACGTAACATACACGTAACGTGGCAAAAGCAGTTGCAAAAGTTGAAATATTTTCTGTCTGTCAGTCTGTTGCATCTGTATGCGTGTACTAACGTACACTAGTGCAACTTACTTATAGATGTCAGTCAAAGTAAAATCAAAGCTATTCTAACGTAACGAACACAACGCTAACACGAAAGTAGCTTTGTGTTTTCCACTATAAGGTTCATGGTACTGATGCTTTCTTTAAAGCTCTATAAAAGTACATTATATATCCTTAACTGTATAGTAACTCTCAAATAATGTCCTGAGCAAACACGACTGTTTTAAAGTATAATCGTTTTTTTTCCCCACAAGCACTAATCCACAATTTGTACATTTTAGCGTCTTTCAATTATAGTGATATGTATTTTGATGTTTGTTCACTGTTTTTTTCTGTCCGGTGTATTATTACGCCCCAAAACAGCACACACAACCATTTTCAAATTTTAAAATTTACTTTTTAAACCGAAAATCAAATAAAATAACAAAAAACATTTTAAAATTTCCAATTAACAACCTCGCTTGCCAAACTCGCAGATGATGATGACGTCACAACATAAGCAAGTTGGCGAATTGGGTGTATCTAATAGCCCTTCCACACTACCCCACTGTGTATTAATACTTGTCAAATTGAGAGTGGGAAAGAATTTCACGCGACTGCCAAATTTGTGTGAAAGAAATGACTTTTCATATTTTGCTTCCACACTTGCTTGTATTAATACATTACCTTAACCTAAAAAAAAGTGTGATTGAATGTGGGATAGAACTAGAACCATTCCTAAAATTATTCATGTATTAACACATGTCAAATCGTGTGGGATAGAATGTCGGGTTGTGTAGGCTGGGCTTTCATATTTTGTTTCCACACTATTCTACATTATTTGTTTCCACTTTTTTGACATGTATTAATACACAGTTGGCTAGTGTGGAAGGCCTTTAATGAGCATACCTTATTTCTGTTTATCATAGGCGTTTTTCTTTTTTAACTCAGAAAAGAGTTCTGAACAGAGTCCTAGCATGTCGAGCATGCTCTGAACCTCCTCTGAACAAAGCGTGTTCTGGTTCTGAGCGCTCAGAATTATTTTTGAAACACACCGTAACACTAAGCTGTGACTTTTTTTTCAATTTCACCTATCAAATGCTTGTGTTCAGCATTCAACTCGGTCTGCTCAGTTATTTTATTCTGAACTCATAGAGCATGCTCTGAGCGAGCTCAGAACACGTTCAGAACGAAAAAAGAAACACAAATTTGAAGCTCTAAAAAAGAAACACAATTTTTGTTTGACAGTTCAGGCTTTGCTCTCAACTTAAAAAGAAAAACGCCACATGATAAAAGTAAACGTAAAGTGTCATCACTTCAATAACTAAAATCACCACAAGATGGTGTGGTTGGCTTGACTGTCATTCGCATTCCATCGTTGTTCGCATTAAGTCGTGCTTGAAAAGGTCGCTGTAAACCGAAGTTAAAAATTATTGTTTTTTGTACATCATCTGTATTTGGGTGTGGTGTGCTTGTGCTTGTAAAGTTGTCTATTGTTTGAGAAATTAAGTTAATTTTTATTTATTTCAAGTGCAATATTATATTTAAAATGATAAATGCTTTAAGCTTGTCAATGATACTTGCATTGTTTTGCTCGTTCAGTTATGCGCAAAGAACACCAACTATATCCTACATCACACAGGAGCAAATCAAAGATATTGGTGGCACCGTCGAATTTGACTGCTCCGTTCAGTATGCGAAGGAGTACTCGGTGGTTTGGATTAAAATGGACAGTGAACCCGTTTTTCTGTCAACGGGTAGTACTCTTGTAATAAAGGATTCAAGGTTTGCCCTCCGATATGACCCGAACTCATCAACTTATAAACTGCAAGTCAAAGATATTCAAGAAACAGACGCGGGAACATATCAGTGCCAGGTTGTTATTTCGGTTGTACATAGAGTTACCGCTGGTGTTAAGCTGTCCGTGAGAAGGCCACCTGTTATTTCGGATAATTCAACCCAATCAATTGTGGCTTCGGAAGGCAATGAAGTCCAAATGGAGTGCTATGCTGGTGGCTATCCAACCCCAACAATAAGCTGGCGTCGCGAAAACAACGCCATCTTACCAACAGGTAATAATACATAGATACAATATACCTACATAATGTATTTCGAAATTGTTTAATTACATATTTTTTTTTATAATTCGATTAACAAACTCCCGAATTCTTTCTAAGTTAAAATGTACACTAATTGATATAAAAAGCTTGACTGTCTGTACTTCAGATGGGTTGAAAATCATTTCATGCCCCATCTCTTACAATTCTCTTGATGTTATTGTGACGAAACAAAACACTTGTCATTCATATTATGAATCATCTTAAAAGACGTAAAAGAGAACCCAGTTTAATTGTATCTTTTTTTTCGATAGAAAATTATCAAGCTTGTTTTTTTATCTGAGTTAATAAGCATCTTGGAAGCAAATTGCTATCACAAATGTTTTCACATTTGTCGTTCTTTTAAAAATCAATATTTTCCTACAGAAAAAAATCTCTTGAGACGTTTGGTTCAAAACTCAATCTCACCATTTTGACATGTTTTGTTGTTTTTCATATAGAAAAACTGCAGCGATTTCAGGAAACAGTGTATGCGCAAGAATAAGATGTTGTTTGCTTAATAATGCAGGGTACTTTCTTAATCTTGTATTTATTAGGGTGCTTCTTATTTAGATTTATTTCTATTATTTATATTTTAAAAATAAAGTTCAAAACCAACCCAAAAAGTAAAAAAAAAAATATTTAAAAAGGTCATTTATATGTATGTATTTATATGTGAGTGAAAATTTAATTTTCTTATTTTGAGGCCGAAGAATAGCCAAATCTAAAATATTTGTTTGCCAAAGTAAAATCCTTAGTCATTGCAGCATGTGCTCCTTAATTGATATTAGTATTAAAATTATTACTATAATTATAAATATTTATAGCCAAAACAAAATTCATTAGGATCCATAATTTCTTTTTCGATTTTATTTCTAAATATGTAGGTACCTACATATCTGAAAATAATTTTCAGTGATGAATTTTATTGATAATTTCAATGAAAGGTTTAAATGTGAATGTGTCAATTAACAGACATTAAATGTGTGTTTAAATAAAATGATAAATTTGCTCAATATCTAGTTTTTTGTCCAAATGAAAAATAAGTATGTTATACCTGTTTATTACTTTAAAGGATCAGACTACCTATTTACATATTCTAGTCACCTATAAGGCCTCGGTACGTTATCTAGTTTATATTACACAAACTGCAACCCTTAACAAATTCTTTAATGGCAACAAAAGATAAAATGTATTTAAAAATGATCACTGATTTCCAAATAGAATAATTTAAGTGTATCACATAAAAGAAATGAATTGCATTTCTACTTATAGGTACCTATTCAATATTTATTCAAATTTCAGTTCTTTCAGTTCTCCAAAGCCATACATATATAAATACAAATATTGCAAAAGATGTTAAGAAACGGATTGTTGTAATGTTTCTCAAATAATTGTTGTAGGTAGTCATACCGATTTTTGGAAACTGTAATTTAAAAACACAATAAAGTTACTTTTAGTAAATATCTACCAAAATTTAAAATTGTTGCTGTTCAGGTATATAAGAGTTTTATTACGATATTACTTGGAACGGTGCGTGTGAGCAGGTGCGGAAAGGAAGTAGGTATACATGGTAGGTTTTTCCAAAACGTAAAAGAGAAAGGTGCTACAAAACAGGTACATGCACGCAACCACTTCTCCAAAGAAAAAGGATCTGGTTTTCCATTAACTATGTACATTTTGTACACAAATTATCTTATATTTATGCACATACCTAGGTCTTTATGTCACCTAAGTGAATTTTGTTTGTATGTTTTATACCTAGTCATGTATACCTTATCATTATTCTTGTGAAAGTCTTATACATCAATGGCAAGAAATGTTTTAATTGGCATTTTTAGATACAAAATATATTAAAAAGCTTAAGTCCGAGTTTTCGACCATCAACCCCTTGTAGGGTTTCCGCCATCTTGGGTATATGTATATAGAATGAACTTAGTTTTATGTATTTTCTGACCGGGTTTGGGTAGAAAAAGAATTTGCTTTGTGATCTACATATATATTTTCTGAGTATGTACATTAGGGTGGTCATTATCTTATTTTGAACGGTGAAACCTCTAATTTGTTCTAAATAAATATAAAAAAAATCCTGTCTGTTATAATAACGTTAACCCGGCCCCCAAGACGTTTGAAGTTTTTTATGGAAAATCTCATGTATTTTTGTAAACCCAATTCTTAACTTTGGTAATGATTGATAACAAAAATGAATTGTGGAACATATGTATGTCACTTTTGTTATGTTCATAAAATTGTATCAGAACAAAATTTACAACAGTTATTTCCCTACTTATAGACATTTAAAACAAAAATATTTTTTTTTATTTAATTGTAATAAATGTTGAATGTTTTCAAATAATTTTTTTCTAACATGAAAAAAGTGACTACATGTTGTGTGCCAAAATTCAATTTTTTGAATATATTTACAACAAATCAGAGGGTTTGTCATTCAAAATGAGACAGTGATCTTTATTAGGACCACCTTAATGTACATACATACCTATGTATAATGGGTGTTTGAAAATGTTAAAAATATCAATATTTTATGATACAAAATATTATCAAAACACAAATAGAGCATTATTCTATTGAGATTTTTGATTTTTGAGATTCTGGCTGATCATTGCACTGGTATAAAGTAGTGCTAGTAACAAAGGGTCTGGTTCACAACTACAAGTTTCATGAACACGAATATACACCAATATCATGACAACAAAACTCAATATAAAATCGCATTCATTCGCCACAAAAAAAATCAAAAGCCGAATCGTCAATTTACCAAAAGGAAGTTGTAAATAGTACAATAAATTCGAAAAATCTAAGAAATGAGATCTGCCCGTTTAGAATTCGAAAACGAGAAAGTTGTGCAGTAAATCAAAATGACTGGAGCGAATTTTATATTTATTAGAAGGTAATGAAAAATATTTTTCATTTATTCGTCGTTCTATTTTTGGCGTACATGTTGAATTTTTTAAAAACACTGTTTTTATTTTTACCTTTTCAATGTTTCAAAACACTAATATTTTTAGGGATAGTGGAAATTATTAATTTTTTTTTAATTTGAGGATTGGATTCACCACCTCCCGTTGGGCCCTATTGCGGTGGTCGTTCGATTGCGTTAAAAATTGTGTAGGGATAAAAATGTGAGTGTTTTTATTTAAAAAAAATGTTTTTTTATAAGTAAAATATATTTAATTATTATTCGAAACAAGTTTCAATGAAAAAATAGATAAAAGCCATCAATGCACCCAATAACTCCTGGGATTACATTTTTGTTTTGGTGTATTTTACTTTCGTTTATTTTGGACATACATAGTGTGTTTCTTTTACACTTAGCACTTCTTTTAAAATTAAGGATACAGTGAGCCAATCCAATAAAAAAATCATTTTCCACACTTAATTGACATGATCCATAAAGGCTGGCTTGGATAATCAAAAATAGTTAACAAAGCTACAAAAGACAAATAAATGAAAAGAAAAAAAAAAATAAATAATCAAGTCAATCCGTACAATTTATCATCTAACTTCAGGGGTTAAATATATCACTAACTTATATTGGGCCGTTTTCTGATGGCCTCTTAAGTTCCATTTCTTGTTCTGAATCTTTTTCACTTCCCCATGCTTTGATTGTATTCTTTTTTAATTTTGATATATATTTTTATACAAATAAACTATTTTATTGCAAACTTCACGAAACGAAACGAAATAAATAAATAAATAAAGAAACAATCCAGTCTGAAAAATCAATCTGTCAAACGTTAAGGTATGAATTCACAATTTATACTTTTTCATTCACAATGTATACTTTTTCATTCACAATAACTCATATACTAGTCGATCAAGTTACGCAATACCGATTGAGAAATCATTGGATGGTGATGATCGTTGAAAGTGCGATCGCTGATCGACAACCGCAATAGGCCCAATGTCTATAGTAAACTGTAGCATAATTGTTATAGAAATATACTTCAAAAATGTTATGTGTTTATAAATACCATATAAACTTAGAAAAAATACTTTGTTATAAAATTCTCCACAAGATGAAATCTATATAAAACTTTCTGGTGTTATATTTTTGTTGCTATACAGCTTTGAAGTCAGAAAAAAGCTGTAAAAAGCAGAGTCGTTTTGAAGCGCTTAACTGATAGATAAAAAGTGGTAAAATTCTACTATAAATGAGGACTCAAGTACTCTAGGGACTTACAAAATGAAATATTGAAACGCCATTCAAATCGGTCTCATAGGTTCGGCATTAGAGATAATGCTAATTAAGTGCACCGCGAAATTTTCGCGTCAATGCAGTGGCCAAAGTCAGACATTTAAGCTGGCGCTAGTTTTACAAGAACAAAAATCGTATAATAATCTACCTCTACTATCAGTTATATTAAAGTTAAAGTGAACGCAACTAAACCACACTGCGCTTACCAAATGATAAAGAATAAGCCCTGGTTGAAAATTCAACCAAAAATGGCTATACGTGATTTATTAAATAGCATAGTATTTGAAATACTTCAAATGGCTACGAAATTTCCAGATTTATTAAAAAAAAGGATGCAAGAACTACGTTATTCGATTTTTCATTTTTAAAACATACATACATATGCTATTTCTTCAACCTTTGCTGCGCAGTTATTTATGCTGCGCAAATTATTTATCATCTTCAGATGCTCTGTGTGAACTCTTAAGTTTGAAATCGGAATGAATTTCATTATTTTAAATAAAGCAACTGACATTATAACACAAAATTCGTTCCTATTCTATACACATAAGTACTATGTTTGTCTACTACCAGTAATTTTTTAAAATTAAGGTGGAAGCGATTCAACCTCAATGCGCAAATAAAATGATAAGGAATTGGTGTACTCTGTTTAAAAATTTAATAAACAAAAAGTTTTTTAAATACCTACCTTGTATGTATTTGAAATACATACCTATTCAAATGTCTTTCAGTTATTATAACAAGATACGTACTCGTACATATACTTGATACAAATTTTAAATGAAAGCCCATCTTGCTTTTTTCTCGCTGATATGCGTAATTCATAGTAACTAATAAACTTAAGGTATTACTTAATTATAGTTTAAGACAAAGGATGATAGGCAAATTGGTCGTTCTTCCAACAGAATTAAAATATATCTCGAATGAAAGGTCTTTCCCAGTACTTTATTTTATTATATGGCGACAAGAACCAAAACTACCGGAGAACAGGGAAAATGGCCACTTGAATATGAGTATTTCAAACACCATATTTCAATTTTTTTTCGAAATAACTATTCATAACTTTTCATATTAAACACGTAGGAAAATAATTTTAGTGCCAAATGAAAGGCAGTTTTCTCGTCTTTCAAATAATTGCAAAGTTATTATGCTACGTTTTATACACGGAGATATTAAGTTTAAAAGTCACACCAATGGGCCCTATTGCGATTGTCGACCGCATTTTTGTGATCGACGGGGTCTATTCAACAAGTAAAAAATTATGTAGAGAACAAAATGTGAGTGCTTTTATTTAAAAAATGTTTGTTTATAAGGAAAATAGGTAGGTATGTTTAATTATTATTCTTAATGCAGGGCGAAAAAAGTTTCAACGACAAAACAGATAAAAGCCATCAATGCACCCAATAACTCCTGAGAATCCGAATATTTCAAAGAAGTACATTTTTGTTTGGCGTATTTCACTTTTATTTATTTTGGACATACATATGTGAGTTTCTTTTACACTTAGCACTTCTTTTAAGATTAAGGATACAGTAGATTGAGCCAACCCAACGAACAAATCATTTCGCACACTTAGTTGATATGATGCTTGGCACAGAATTGTAACGCAGTACCTACACAATTTAAGGATGTTGGGAATCGATGATTTTCTTATTCCCAGCTTAAGTTTATCAGCTTGATTTATCAAAAATAGTTGACAAAGCTACAAAAGACAAATAAATTAAAAGAAAAAAACTACAGAATCAAGTAAATCCGTACAATTTATCATGTAACTCCAAGGGGTTGAATGAATTTTGTATATGATGGCCTCTAAAATTCAACGCATCCATTTCTTATTTTAAGTAATTTATTTTTTTATAAAAATAAATAATTTTATTGCAAACTTCACAAAACGAGATAAATAAATAAACAATCCAGTCTGAAAAAAATCATTCTGTCAAACGTCAAAGTATGAATAATTCACAATTTTTACTGTTTCATTCACAATAACTCAAATACTAGTCGATCAAGTTACGCAATACCGATTGAGAAATCAGTCGATGGTGATGATCGTTGAAAGTGCGATCGCTGATCGACAACTGCAATAGGGCCCAATATCTTAAAAACTTCAGTGGTGACATATACTATTTTAGCACCATCAAAAGGCTTTAATTAAATATAAAGTGTCTTTTGCTCGATAAATACTTGCTTATAAACAAAAATTGTTCAAAAAGTACATTATTTTGCTTAGACCGGGAAAAGAAGATTCTAAGTTAAAAACAAAAGCAAATGTACAGTCTTAAGACTGGTATCGACGTTTAATTTCACACTGCACTTTTGTCTGCCTAATTAATTGAGATTAATTAAATACAATTATGATTCGAAAGAGGAGAAATCTACCTTTCATTTGGCACCAAGATCATTTTCCTACGTCTTTTATATAAATTGAAATGAACAGCTATTTCGAAAAAAAAAACTGAAATATGGTGTTTGAAATCGCCAACAACAAGCTCAAACATCTCACATTTCCCATGTACGATTTTGAAAATATTGCACTTATGTAAGAAACTCAACATTACTTTTCATTTGATACCAATTTCATTAGTGTTGATCTAACGACCAGATCATACAAATTTTTCCATAATCCTTTGCCTAAAATACAGGGGGGTCATTCCGTAATTCGATTATAGCCAGACAATACCGTTTTGACGAAAGGCTTGCTTCACGTAAGCGATAATCACTATAGACTGGAAGATTATCGTTTTGGCGATCAAAAATTTGCTTTCTGCAACTCTAAAATCGTCAAAACGATAGCGTTTGAGAGATAGCTAATTAGATATCGTCTTGTTACTTTTTTGCATGGACTTTTCGTTTTTGGAAACAAATAAAAGTGGGAAAGGAGCCTTATTACTTTATTTGATATAGCTTTACAAAATTCTTCAAATATAAAACGCAATATGCAATAAAAATCATACTTTTTATAAAAGCGATCTGATTCACCAATAAAACCTTATCCAATGAGGGCATGTTTTAGCTTTATTTTGGTTCCCCTTATTTCTAAATACTAGTAACGCCTATCGGCCAAAATTTTACCTTTAAACATTATTACCATTAACGGTTACATACCCACATAATGGCGTGTGCACATCTGTGAGACAAAACCTTTCCAACGGTACATAATTCATGTATAGTTCCGTTGAGGATTTTCGGAGAAAGTCACTGGACAAAGTTAGGCTACCACGTATTAATATTCCTATACTAGTAAGACTATATTAAGGGTGAGTTCAAAAATGCAGGAATGCTGCATGACTGCAAAATACAATTGTAAAAAAATGGCACCATTTATGCATGTTTTTAGTAAAATTTGATGTCATTGTTGAGAGGAAACATTAATTCTTCTAAGACAGTATTAATATTTTCTAACTGACAGTATTTGTCTGTAGAAATGGAAAGTCAATTTTGCAGTTTTACTGAATTCCTGCATTTTTGAACTCGGGGTAACACATAGAAACAATAATGCATTTTATTACAACGCACCGTACAACAACAATCTAGTGAATAAAGAAGAACGACCCACGTTAAGCAGTAAGCTGGGCATTATGCGGGACATTTTTGTAGTCTTCACCTGGAAGATGGGTATGTTGACATGCGGAACTTGTTCATTAAATTGCAAAAAGCTGGAACGTTGCAATGCATTTAAATAGTTTAGTTGATAATAAACAAGATCGGAACTAGAATTAACAATAAATTTTGTGGAATCAAAACTAATTGAAGATATTAGGCGGCGTCATATAAGTGATTCCTGATGTGGCTTTATTGATATGACCTACATATACATATGATGTATACATACATATGTATGTACACACATATGTATAAACGATTTTTAATAGTTTATTTTTTATATTTCACAAATAAATAAGAGAGAATTAAGATACAATTTGCAGTTTCTGTTCCACACATCGGCACCAAAACCGAAATCAATGGGTAGGTTCAGAGAACTTAGGGGACTTGCAAGTAATTGCTCAGCTGTCGAAAAATTGTTTCAAATTAAGGGAACTTTTGACAGCTGACCAATCACATTCTAGAAATTTGCCTTACTTGCAAGTCCCCTAAGTTCTCTGAACCTACCCAATACAAAATTGCAAAATAGTCATTTATGACAGCGAAATTTATATTTCAAATATTCTCAAACTGTGATTAAAATAAACGATTGTCAAGACGATAGTGATTGAGTTACGTGAAGCAAATTGATGAATATCACGCTCACGATTATCGTTTTTATAATTATGGAATGACCCTAAGGCATTTTGTATTAAAAAATTAATGAATTAATATTTTTGAAAGTTTGTTAATTTGTTATACTACATAAATAGCTTTAAATATATTGAATTGGGATTTTTGTGTGATAACACACTTGCAGTTAGGCTGCATAGCTTTCGCTCCGTAATTTATATTATTGAATGTTTGAATTTTTCAACAACCACTTGAGTGGGCTACCACCATTGTATTTGGCTGGAATTATTGCAATTTCATGGCTGCCACACCAATCATCAGATTCCTTTCAGTGGTGCTTAGTCTTTATGTTCAATTTTAATTTATAAATTAGTGCCGTCAATTGGAATCGAACCTAGACCAGCTACCTCTGAGGCCTATGCACTACGCATTGCGCCACCGAGGTCACCTGATCATGCCCATCCAATGTAAGGTTTTGTCTTTATAAATTGCATATTGAGACAACTAGCATTTTTTACTAGCCGCATACAAGTTGGTTGTTGATCATTCGGGTTCTTTCTCTTTTCTCCGTACACTGTTTACAAACCAACAATTCGTTGGACAATTGTAAGGTGGGAGATTGTATGAAAGATTTGACACTTGTCAAGAATTGATTTAATTAAATTGGGATTTTTGTGTGATAACACACTTGCAGTTAGGCTGCATAGCTTTCGCTCCGTAATTTATATTATTGAATGTTTGAATTTTTCAACAACCACTTGAGTGGGCTACCACCATTGTATTTGGCTGGAATTATTGCAATTTCATGGCTGCCACACCAATCATCAGATTCCTTTCAGTGGTGCTTAGTCTTTATGTTCAATTTTAATTTATAAATTAGTGCCGTCAATTGGAATCGAACCTAGACCAGCTACCTCTGAGGCCTATGCACTACGCATTGCGCCACCGAGGTCACCTGATCATGCCCATCCAATGTAAGGTTTTGTCTTTATGATTTGCATATTGAGACAACTAGCATTTTTTACTAGCCGCATACAAGTTGGTTGTTGATCATTCGGGTTCTTTCTCTTTTCTCCGTACACTGTTTACAAACCAACAATTCGTTGGACAATTGTAAGGTGGGAGATTGTATGAAAGATTTGACACTTGTCAAGAATTGATTTAATTAAATTGGGATTTTTGTGTGATAACACACTTGCAGTTAGGCTGCATAGCTTTCGCTCCGTAATTTATATTATTGAATGTTTGAATTTTTCAACAACCACTTGAGTGGGCTACCACCATTGTATTTGGCTGGAATTATTGCAATTTCATGGAATCTGATGATTGGTGTGGCAGCCATGAAATTGCAATAATTCCAGCCAAATACAATGGTGGTAGCCCACTCAAGTGGTTGTTGAAAAATTCAAACATTCAATAATATAAATTACGGAGCGAAAGCTATGCAGCCTAACTGCAAGTGTGTTATCACACAAAAATCCCAATTTAATTAAATCAATTCTTGACAAGTGTCAAATCTTTCATACAATCTCCCACCTTACAATTGTCCAACGAATTGTTGGTTTGTAAACAGTGTACGGAGAAAAGAGAAAGAACCCGAATGATCAACAACCAACTTGTATGCGGCTAGTAAAAAATGCTAGTTGTCTCAATATGCAATTTATAAAGACAAAACCTTACATTGGATGGGCATGATCAGGTGACCTCGGTGGCGCAATGCGTAGTGCATAGGCCTCAGAGGTAGCTGGTCTAGGTTCGATTCCAATTGACGGCACTAATTTATAAATTAAAATTGAACATAAAGACTAAGCACCACTGAAAGGAATCTGATGATTGGTGTGGCAGCCATGAAATTGCAATAATTCCAGCCAAATACAATGGTGGTAGCCCACTCAAGTGGTTGTTGAAAAATTCAAACATTCAATAATATAAATTACGGAGCGAAAGCTATGCAGCCTAACTGCAAGTGTGTTATCACACAAAAATCCCAATTTAATTAAATCAATTCTTGACAAGTGTCAAATCTTTCATACAATCTCCCACCTTACAATTGTCCAACGAATTGTTGGTTTGTAAACAGTGTACGGAGAAAAGAGAAAGAACCCGAATGATCAACAACCAACTTGTATGCGGCTAGTAAAAAATGCTAGTTGTCTCAATATGCAATTTATAAAGACAAAACCTTACATTGGATGGGCATGATCAGGTGACCTCGGTGGCGCAATGCGTAGTGCATAGGCCTCAGAGGTAGCTGGTCTAGGTTCGATTCCAATTGACGGCACTAATTTATAAATTAAAATTGAACATAAAGACTAAGCACCACTGAAAGGAATCTGATGATTGGTGTGGCAGCCATGAAATTGCAATAATTCCAGCCAAATACAATGGTGGTAGCCCACTCAAGTGGTTGTTGAAAAATTCAAACATTCAATAATTTAAATATATTGGGCAGTATTCATACCCATTTTTTAAACTGTTACTAAGATAATTTTTAAGCAAACCTCCAGTTTTAGATATTCATAGAGATACTTAAGCTAATACTAAGGTAAAAAACTGGGGTTTTATTTTAAACACAGGGTGATTTGTGTTTAAAAAATGTTTAAATCTACTGAATCTGAAAAAATCTTTTTATTCAATTTGAAGGCCAACAAACAATTTTGCAGAAAATGTACAACACAGCAAAATCCCAGTTGATGTTGATCAAGATTTTCATTAACCTGAAACTGGGACTGTGCCACAAGTAGGAAAAATAAAAGTATACAAGAAGTGTTTTAAATTCGTATAAATATGTATGTACATGTTATTTTGAGTTTTTTACAAGGAAATTGAGGAAGATCCAATTCCCATAATTATCATAAAAGAAAAAAACGTTCCATGTCTTCTTGTCCTTATTATTCACCAAAATTGATTTTTTTTAATTCCCATGTGGATTTGCAACAACTGCATCTTTTCATTTCTTGTTCGGTGTTATATTCGAATGCAGTTCTTAATTGTCCCGGGTTAAGAAGAAAAAAGTTTTCAGCGCTTTTGAAGAATATCGGCTCCTTGATTGTTAGCGCATAGTTTCGCAATTGCCGAAGTCACCGAATCGGTGTCTCTTTACAAATATTTGTAACCTATTCTTTGAATTAATCATTATCCCGTCATTCCACTACAAACACTCATGTTGAGTGTCCTCTCTAGAGCAAGTGTACTTTTTCTAGTATCAAATGTTATTTGGTGCTACTGACTTTTCAATTTATTTACGTATGACCTTCTTTAAGATATCATTTTCTGGTTGCGAACGCTTTTTTAAGCTTTAAAATATTTTCTATATATCATCTAAAAATATGAAAAGATGTATGTACATTATGGGTACATATCCTTTGAAATATTTTTCGTATTCTTACCATTTTTATCAGAAATCTTGATCAAAACAGCAAAAAATTATCATTGTCAAATTTATTCTCCGCTTTGAAGTTTAAAATTTCGAAATTTGGAAGACAATAATTGTAACAGATTCCTTTGATAAACTACTCTTTATCTACAGGTAGACAAAAATGTCTATGAATATTTAAAATAAACAGGACCAAAACTGTGCGTTAGTAAAGCGAGAGTTTAGCAAACAACTATGAATGTGGCCCATTGATATGATAAACTAAAAAAATAGAATCAACATTCGAAAATACGACCAAATACATACGTACATATATCCCAAGCATTCGTCTTGGTTCTGCCCAAAAATGGTCATTCTTTGATGAAACCTTGCCAGTTCAAAAATGACACAGAATTTGAAATGAAAATAATTATTTTGAAGAAATTTTGCAGCCTATTATTTTAAACTAGTATATCGCCCAATGGCCGAAATTCGACCTGCAACAACACGAAACTCCCATTCACAGACTAGAGGTAAACAATTTGTTTTAAAATTAAATCACAAAACCCTTTTTTAGTTTTAATTTGATCGGTAGTGGAAAAAAAATGACCCACAGTGTGTAAATGCGTGTCTCAGTTATATTCTGCACATCTCCGCACCTACAGCTTTCCAACCATATAAAATTTATTCATATCGGTTGTATACTTTTTGAGCAAATGGTACCACACATTTTTTTTGGGGCTATTTATATATAGACTAGACTGTTTTTACATTTTTCTATTATTTTGACATCGCTTATAATACGCATGAATTAAGTTTGCGAATTTGTTTTTTTCAATATTGAAAATATTTAATTTATAGTTTTTTCTTGAAGTACACGCTTTTTGAATGATTTGTATAAAAGTTTTTGCTTCCTTAAAACTTAGGAAACACTTAGCTTGGAACACTCTTATAAAAAATAATTTGTTCTTCAATAATTTGATTTAAATATTGGCTATACCGATTTTTTTTTTAATTTAATCTTAATATGCGGAAAGCATATTTTAGCGGGAGGTCAGAATCCTGGAAATAATTAATATTTAATTTTTTTCGCACAGTTTAAAGAATGATAGTTTTGTGACTATATTGACCAGTTCTAATTTAAAAAATAATTCGAGGCGTAAATGTATTTTACTATGAAAATACATACGGTAAAACTTCGAAATGAGAAAATTCTAGAACTACCGACAAAATTTGTATTTTTCAGTGATATTAGCAGAAGTCTGAAATATTTTTTTTTTTCATTCCGGACTTTTTGCAACATTTTCTATTGGACAACAGTACCTTTGATGACCTACATTTGATATGCGGACCCAAGGTACTGCTGTCCAAGAAATCTATTTTCATTGGTGCTTGCCTGGCGACTGAACATACCCTATAAGCGGAGCAACGAAGTCTCCTTAGTGGAACAGAAGACCCAAGGTGAGAGTTAAAACTCTTGGAACTCAGAAGGTAGCCTCTGAGGGTAATGTTGTCCTACAAACACTATTGGGAAAAAGTCCTGAATGAATTATGAAAACAAAACATTTCAGAATTTTACCAATGTCACTGAAAAGTGCTAAGTTTTACCGAAAAAGCATTTCCATTAACGTACATATATCAATATATTAGTCCAACCTATTAAGTATTGGTTCACCAATTTAAATAAATCCCTTTGCTGCACTATTTTGGATGTTGAAACAAAATTTTAGTTCATTTTTAAATTATGAAAAGAAGTAAAGCGTGTACTTCTAGAAAAAATTGCATATATGTTTGTTAAGCTAAGCATATACACATATATTTTTTGCTTGAAAAACACTTTTTGAATAATTTATATAAAAAACACAAAGGAAATATTTTTTTTTACAAATGTCAAAAAACTTTTTTAAACTGTTTTTCTTAGACAACAGTACCTTCGGTGGACTAAATTTAGTAGGCTGCCCACCAAGAAAATCTTGACATTGGCAATGGCTTGACGATCAAACATACTCTTAGCAGAGCAACTACTCAATAAAAGAGTTAAGAGTCTTAAAACCCACGTATCGGGTCTCGATTGTACATTTTATGATCTATATAAAGGATTTCCATTATCTAAAATGTCCATCGCATAGTCTAACCAGCGGTTCCCAAAACTTTTTAAGTCTTGGAACCCTTAACAAGGTCAACATATATTTCGGAACCCCAGCCCATAACGAGAGCAAAAGATGAAAAACAACACAATAACATTTCAATATCAAATTTTTTTTTTTATATTTTATGTGAGTGTGGCTCGTAATTTTAATTTTTATTTGCTTTTTGTAATTATGAGAAGCTCAGACTTCGATAAAAAATGTCTACGTCAAACATGTATGTAATTACGTACCATGTAGCTATAGGTAAATTTGGGTGGGTAGGGTGAATTTGGCCAATGAACGGACATTTTCTCTTATTTTTTTTTGTAATAAAAAGAACTTTTATTATATTTTCAGCTTTATTTCTAAAAATGTATAATCTTGTCGATTAATGAATCCGAAAAATTTTATTCCTGGGGACTTTGGTGTGATGAGGATGGACTGCGTATTTAACATTCCTGCAATTTTTTACATCGGATTCTCTAACAGAAAAACTGAAAAAAAAAAAAAAAAAATTGTCGGAAGCCATCCGTAGACCATTCATCGGATTCTGTAATCGGGGTGAATTTAATAACATAAAAATGATTGCAATAGCTTCATTAGGATAAATTAAGAAAAAAAGTTATAAACTAAATAATTTGCATTAAAAAACCTTAAAAATGTTGAAATACTACAGGAAAATAATGGGCCCTATTGCGGTTGTCGATCGTCGATCGATAATCGCTAACGAGCGATCAACGATCGACAAATTGAGAAATCGGTATTGTGGTTGTCGATTGCGTTCGAGAATTATCTAAAATCCGATCGCTCGTTGTCGACCGCATTTTTGTGATCGACGGGGTCTATTCAACAATTAAAAAATTATGTAGAGAACAAAATGTGAGTGTTTTTATTTAAAAAAATAATAGGTAGGTATATTTAATTATTTATTCTTAATGTAGGGCGAAACAAGTTTTAACGACAAAACATAAAAGCCGTCAATGCACCCAATAACTCCTGAGAATCCGAATTTTTCAAAGAAGTACATTTTTGTTCGGCGTATTTCACTTTTGTTTATTTTGGACCTACATATTGGGCCAACCCAACGAACAAATAATTCCCACACTTAGTTGATATGATGCTTGTACACAGTATCGTAACGCAGTACACAATTTAAGGATGTTGGGAATCGATGATTTTCTTATTCCCATATTAAGTTTTCTATCAATTTCAGAAAGTAAATCCATAAAGGCTGGCTTGGATTATCAAAAATGGTTAACAAAGCTACAAAAGACAAATAAATTTAAAGAAATAAAACTACAGAATCAAGTAAATCCGTACAATTTATTATCTAACTCCAAGAAGGGGTTTTCTGATGGCCTCTAAAATTCTATTTATTGTATCTTCTTTTGAATCTTGTTCATTTAGCAACGCTTCGATGCATCCATTTCATATTTTAGGTTATATTTTTATAAAAATAAATAATTTTATTGCAAACTTCACGAAACGAGATAAATAAAATACAATCCAGTCTGAATAAAATCAATCTGGCAAACGTCAAAGTATGAATAATTCACAATTTATACTTTTTCATTCACAATAACTCAAATACTAGTCGATCAAGTTACGCAATACCGATTGAGAAATCAGTCGATGGTGATGATCGTTGAAAGTGCGATCGCTGATCGACAACCGCAATAGGGCCCAATGTTTACTCAGTTATTTGGAATATTATGGAAATAGAATTTGCTTTACTTTATTAATGAAACAATAAAACAAAAAATTGTATTTGTACTTTTTATCAATAATTGCATATGATGGGGTGACATGTGCGAGCGAACGGTTTGACTAAAATTTACGATACTTTTGGAAAAATATTTACTCTGTATGCAAAAGTTAATCATATTTTTATTTGAAAATGCGCAAAAGTCACCCGGTTTCAGCGTACTTAAAAATTGTTTTTACTGTTTGTACTTCGAGAAAGTCGCGGAACCTTGAAAACTCTTTGGGAACACAGTTTGGGAACCGAGGGTCTAAACTATTGCGTATAGCTTCACCAATATCACCAAAACCCTGTTTTCTGCATTGTTGCACTTTTTAAAATGTTTGAAAATAAATAATTAGCCTATGTTTATTCCCTACATCCAAACTCTCGTTCCATAAAGTGGAACACAAACACACTTTCACATTTATAATATTATTAACAGCCTTATTCTGGCAACCTCACTGATGTCTTACAGGTCACAATCACCTCATAACTCGAGATGAACTTACCTCATAAAAACTTAAAAATTATGATCTGCTCCTTGGCAGATCACAACTCACGTTGTTCTTGTGAGGTTTCTTATGAGGGCTTCCAAAGAATACGAAATTGTGACCGCCTTATACAAAATCAAACTCAAACAAAATTGTGACCTGTGAGCCTCACAACGGCAGGATAGGGCTGTAAGATTTAGATTCTCACTATTTCAACATTTTGTGTTTGCAATGACCCTTGAATATTTACAGATAAATTGGTCTAAATTAAAAATAAAACCTTTTGTTGGAATACCATATTCATATCACATTCTTCCTTTATTAAACAAATTATGTACTCGTAAATTAGGTACTTAGGTACATGAATCGGAAACATTATAAACGACTCAAAACCAAAATAAACTGTATAATGACAAAAGGTAATAAATATATTTTTTTGTTTATAGAAATGCATGTATGTATGTGTTCTCACGTGTTGCAAAATTTAATTCAAAATGAATGACTCATTGTTATTTACCATAGACAACAGGTGTTCTTGTGTATTTAAAATGCTACCTAAGCACACTTCTGATGTCAAAATAAATGTATGCAAAAGAAATTTCCAAGGTAACTTTACTGACCTGTTCCGCAAATCAATAGGCGACATTAATTTATAAATGTATGTAGGAAGGTAGTGTTGAATTATGTCTACTTTTTCTTACGGATATTTTCTGAGAACGTCGGACTTGAATAAATGAGATAAAAGGTCATAAATTTTTGTCTCTGAGGCCCTACTTTGTCCATATAAATTTGTATGGGAATTTTGCACTACTATTATTGATGCTGGCATATAAAATATCACTACTTAAAATAAGATTTGGTTATCAACTAATGTTTCCGTTTAGCATACCTACATATTTATAAGAGAAAACAAATTGATAAAAACAAATATTTGTACCTTTACAGATAGCGCAACTTACACCGGCAACATACTCAAAATAAACTCGGTGAAAAAAGAAGACCGAGGAACTTACTATTGCGTAGCTGATAATGGTGTAAGCAAGGGAGATCGACGTAATATTAACTTGGAAGTTGAATTTGCCCCAGTAATAACGGTCCCACGTCCACGTCTCGGTCAGGCCCTTCAATACGATATGGACCTGGAGTGTCACATCGAAGCTTATCCACCACCAGCAATTGTTTGGATGAAGGACGATACTATTCTTTCAAACAATCAACATTACAGCATTTCACATTTTGCCACGGCTGATGAATTTACAGATTCAACTCTGCGAGTTATAACGATTGAAAAGCGACAATACGGCGATTATGTTTGCAAAGCTGTTAACAAACTAGGTCAAGCCGATTCAAAAGTAAATTTGTTCGAAACAGTCATTCCAGTTTGTCCACCCGCTTGCGGACAGGCATATTATGGCGGGGCTGAACATTTAACCAATATCACATTCGCTTCGATGGCAATCTTGTTGGTAGCTCTATACGCTAGATAAATAACTAAGTTATATTCTGCTTAAATATTGTTTTTTTGACTTTTAATTTTGTTTTGAGCGTAAATTATTTTTGTTTACAAAAATTTTCAAATTTAACTGTTTCTCAAACATTCCCGTCCACTTTGAGTAACTTACTTTATTTTGTATTAATAACTCATTCCAATGAACCCCGTCCACAAACCTTGATACAAATCTTAAAAATTATAATTTTTTATGAGAATCTCAAGTACATACACATTCCAACTTTTTCACACTGTTGTGTTTTTAAGTTATTTGTTTATTATTTTATAACGGACCAATCAAAGTTGTGAGACTCGACATTGCAATTTATTTTACATCACAATAATAAATGATAAAATTATTAAATAAAACAATTGTGTAAGGTAACACTAGTTTTAAGTAGTTTACACATACATTATATTTAAGATAAAAAAATTAAATTCAAATTTAAAATTTTGTTTTTAAATTAAACATCTGTGTTCAAGCATATCACAACTAAAACAAAAATACATGTCGAACGCCATTTGATCGTGTGTGACAAAGAGAAAATTGAAAAGGAAATATATGTTAAGTTTTGCCCCGTTTTAGGCTCGATTGATTTTCATTCTCAGGAATGATATACATTTACAAAACTACAAAATGTGTTTCCTGTGAAATTTAACATTCGCGGTTTAAATAATTTTAAAATATGTAGTTTATTCAGACCTAGTTAATGGTTGTGTTTAAAGAAGAACAACTAGATCAATACATAGCAGTTCGCAAAAGTGTGTTTAATAACTGTCAAAAATGTTTGAATTATAAATTTTGTAGTTTTTTTTTAAACTTAATTACACTTTCATTTTCTTTATACTATTTTTTGGTTATTTTGATTCCGAAAATTTAAAAAATGTACTTTGTTATATTTTATGAATATGTTTTGAGTCATGCAAGTTATAAAAGTTTTTCGCCATCAAAATTACAAGTAAAACAACAAATTTCGCGTGGCTTGAAAAAACTTAATACCCGAAGCATAAACATTGCTTTTATAACTAGAACAGTTGATGTTGCATGTTTCGAGACACTCATATTTTATTAACCTTACCTAAAACAATCAAATCAGCTGAAGCTTTGACACTCACACTCACTTGCTCACTAAAGTAGGTGCACATAATGTTGTATAAAACTTTAAACACCTGTTTTATGTTCTGTACAACATTTCTTGCATCTACATTAGAGGTAACATGAAATTTCTAAACAATTATAAAAATAACATACAAAATAAAAACATATCTGTGAAGACAGGAACACAGACTGCTCTACTTTTCTGTAGAAAACAGATTCATTAAACACACTTATGTACATATGTATGTAATAATAAAATAAGTTACATAATTGTATGTTTTTAGAACCTCCATTAAATCAATTATCAAGCCTTAAAATTTAAAATTATATACACATTTTATAGACGCGTTTATCTTATACAACTTTTTATATACATTGCTATAAAAATAAAAATAATTATTGTGAAAATTCGTTGTTTTATTTGTATGTATGAGGTTGTATGAAGTGAAGGACATCAATGAACTTGCATTTAATAATAAATGTATATACATATCTATTTAAATGAATATCGTCACATATGTATGTATGTACATTAGACTGATTCAAAAATTTAAAAAAGTCCGATTTTCAATGCCAGTACATGGTGTCCGCTAAACTGGAAAGTCAGGGAACAAAATTTGGTCAGGGAAAGTCAGGGAATTCGGGAAGCGTTCAGGGAATTTTTTCTATATCAATTTTTAAAAAATTCACTGAACTCCTTTTTCACTTTCTCTCATAAGAAACTTTTTTCTGATCAAACATTTCGGTTTTGATTACATCTATGTTTAAAATTATTCATTTCGTATCTTTTGCCATACCTATGAATGTGTCAACAAAATGAGTGAAACACAACTAACTTCACTTCATTGTATTGTGTTATTTCGTACAGTAATGGCCGCGATCGGTACCAGAAAGGTACGTGTTGTTGGAATCCCGTGTAAAAACAGCTGATGACAAAACAGCTTTTGCTGTTGGAAGCTATCCATGTTATCTGAATTGTATCCCAAGCGAAGTCAAAAATAATCAATCCGTTCGAAAACCTATGGATATGAAACTATCTTAAGATCGATTCACAATGCGACGAAAAAACGCAACGTGACGAGAGCTCGTCGTAGTTGGCAAACCGATTTCAAACCATGCAAGTATACGAGGGAACGCCAGGGTATGCACAACGAAACGTTTCTCGTCGTCACGTCACGCCAAAGTTGGGAAAATTGAAAAAAAAGACGCTCTCGTCGACGATTGAATTTTGTGAAATTGTAGAAAAGAATAAAGAAAACAAGAGATAAGCGGAAATTAACAAAAAAAAATTAATTTTGTTGACAATGAAATTATATTTATAGATCTATTTATGTTGACAATATTGTATTGTATTGTTTTAATTTATTAGGATTTTTAGCCGAAAATCGTTTCCCCAGCCAGCTATGGACAAACACAGTTATGGAAAATCTGGAGTAAAAGGAGTAACTCCAAACCGTCCACTCGAAACCGACATTAAATTATAAAAGTAATTTCATTTTGATTTTTTTCATTATTTTAAAAGCACACTGCACAGCAAGAACAATAACAGTAAATAATTAAACGCTGTCAAAAACCTCGTCGTCAAGAAACTCGTCGCATTGTAAATTGGGCAACGATTTTATGACTAGAAAAAATGACAGCGAATCACGTCACGCTCTCGTCGCGTTTACTCCTTGCATTTTGAATCGACCTTATAGGCTACCGCATAGGTTTCCGATCGCGGCCAATAAAAGAAAAAATAAAAACTGTTAAATTTGACTGAGATTCAACTAATAGACGCGTCCAAGTTTATATATTTTAATTACGATTATTTTTTCATACTGTTTCTTCATACCTGAATTAATACATTTTGATTTATTTAAAAAAAATAAACTATTAAATTTTAATATCGCAAAGATGTATGATTTAAAAGGTGACGTGAAATAAGGCCCAACGAAATAAAACTAAATATCAAAAATTTGGCCTTATTTCGTTTTTAATTAACGCGAAATTTTAGTTTTGGCTTTATTTCGCTTTAGAAAACGAAATAAGGCCAATTTGGCTTTATTTCGTTTTAATTTCCGTTTCAAAAAACTACAAAACAAATCACCGTTGTTCTTTTAATTCGGTTTAGTGCATTAACGCCAACGGAACTACCCCCCGCGGGTGTAATTTCCCAAAAAAGAAACCGCGGGGGTTAAAGACTTTTACCCAAATCACTGTTTAGTACAAAAACTTTGAAAGCAGACCGACTGAAAGCATAGGAGCTTGCTAGCCGACTGAGCGTTCCCTTAGCGGAGTGACGGAGTTCCCAAAAAAAAGGAATTAATCCCCCAACTGGCAGGCATCTAAGTTTCAAAGTTTTTGAACTAAACAGTACTTCGGGTGGCCCGCTTCGCGAGTTCAAGGATTTTAACTCCCTTTTTGGGTCCTCTCTTCCGCTCACGTGACTCCGTCTTTCCGCTTAGGGTACGCTCAGTCGCCTGGAAAGCGCCTATACTTTCAATCGGTCTACTTAAAGCTTCTGTTATTACTGAATTTTTTTCGAAAAAACAGATTTGGTCTTATTTCCAAATGAAATTTGCCCTTATTTCGTTTTGGATATAGAAATAGAGTCAATTTGGCCTTATTTCCATTTTCAAAGCGAAATAAGGCCAAATTTGAGATTTGGTTTTATTTCGTTGGGCTTTATTTCACGTCACCATTTAAAAGGATTTTATTATGTTATGAATTTGACCAATTTTTTTGTGTCACTTTTCCACTGTGATTATTTAGGCTATTTTGGTCTATTTGTAAAAAATGCGAATAATAACAATATTATTCCATTATTTTCCCAACGTTTCGTCAGTATTCCTCACTTCTTCAGGGGTTATACCTATATTTTTTTAAATTTGATTGTTAAAAACTACATAGGTACTCTGCTTCTTGTATCCTACTATTGCATCATTCCCGGTGACGGCACTGACACAAAATTGAACATAAAAACAAATAAATAATAAATTAAGAACAATCTAGCAAAAAATAATCAAATACAAAATTAACAATGACACTTATATCACAGTTGAGCTTAGGTACTTAGGTACTGCTAGATTGTTCTTAATATATTATTTATTTTTTTTAATGTTCAATCCTTACTGATACTCATTGTAGGGGTGCAGTAGTCAGTGGGAGTCGAAAACATTTCCATTGGAATCAAGTCTGTGATATTGCTGTGACCATAGGGATTGGCAAACCAAGAGTTTGATTCTTTAAGTCTTAAAGCGCTGCAAGATACTAGATATTTAATATGTAAATCAAGTGGTAGAAGGTGCAGAAAAACACTTAAGGCATCAGTCGGGCATGATCTTATAGCCCCTGTCGTACCAATTCTAGCAGTTCGTTGAACCTTCCTAAGTCTATCGATGTTATTTTTTTTGTTAAGTGCAGGCCACCATACAATCGAACCGTATGTGAGGAATAAGAAGCAGAGTATGTAGTTTTTTTAACAATCAAATTGAAAAAAATATATAACCCCTTAAGAAGTGAGGAATACTCACGAAACGTTGGGAAAATAATGGAATAATATTGTTTTTATTCGCATTTTTTACAAATAGACCAAAAGAGCATAAATAATCACAGTGTAAAAGGATTTTATTTAAATGGTCATTTATCATTATACTATGAACTACATTGCAAAATAATTTTTTTTTTAAATTCATGCAGTTATTATTTTTCACTTTCAATACAATCGGTAATGTATACCTTCAGATAGATCTTTGAAAAATACAATTTGAGTTCTTTTTGCCTAAGGTTTTATTAACTCCATTCAAATATGTACATGTTCTACCACTTTGTGCAATATTTATTTAATACGTACCTTCTCATGAACAAATATTTTTTTTTTTAATTTTTTGGTCAGGGAAAATTTTGAAAGTGGTCAGGGAAATTTATTTTGAAAAAATAGTGGACACCATGCACTAGCTTAAGCAAAATATTAAATCCTGTTAAAAATTCAGCCCTTTAAATTAATTTTTAGAGGCCGCTCATAGCTACTTTTCTATTTTCCATACGATTTGTATGGGGAAAAACACATGTTTGTATTTGGAAATTTATAACTTTATAATAACAATTATTTAATATATATTCTTTATTTAGAAAATTGGATGCTATAAAATAAGGTCTAAACTTTTTATCTAATAAATGTACTTCTGGTTAATTTCACAGTTTTTTGTATTTCCTATTGAGAATATCAGCTATTATACAGAGCAATTCACCGAAGGTGTGACAAAAAGTTTGAACATGTAGGTTCGGTCGCGAAAAGAAAAAAGCATGTGGGAGGGGGATCAATTCCCCCTCGTTTAGGCGGAAGGGACAGTTTTCTTAAAAAAAATTGAATTAAAACAGAAAACAAATTATTAAAAAGCAACGGCAACACTTAAAATGCCCACCCCTAACATTTAATAGATAAAAGGTTTAGACCTTTTTTTTATAGCATTCAATTTTCTAAAAAAAGAAGATATGCCACTCATTTAAATACTTGCTATTATAAAGTTATAAATGTCCAAGTACAAACATGAGTTTTGCGCCATACAAATCGTATGGAAAATAGAAAATAGCGATGAGCGACCTCTAAAAATTAATTTATAGGGCTGAATTTTTAACAGGCTTAATATTTTGCTCAAATCTAACTAATAAGCTAGTGGCAGGGCCGTAGCTACAGCTTGTGGGGCCCCGGGGCAAAACCAAATATGGGGCCCTATTTCCGAATGACTTCCTAAATAATGGTTAAATAAATTTCAGCAAAAAATTCTAAATGTGTTTTACAGAAATAAAATGTTAGGTAGTTAGGTACTAAAATAATTTTTATTCCGGATTTTGCAGAAGCTATCACTTTTCTCAAATCATTTGCCATGCTCTTAGATTTTTGATCGATATCAATGATAAATTGCTAAGCCTTTTTTCTTCCACTTCCGCTTTTGCTATGGTAACAGGAACATTTAAAAACATAAGAGCGATTGGATAGCTCGAAGACGTTGAAGAATTTGTAATGATCAAAAAAGATGCCAATGTGATAATTTTTTTTTCCAATTTACCCAAACTGGGAGACTTGATCCCCTCGATTATGGGTCCCCCAAGGTATCAAGGCTCCATATTATTTTTTATTATTGTACTCTTGCGTAGTTATGGGGGTTTCTATTGGTAAATTAAGAATTTGATGCGGAATTTGATTTTGTTCGTAACGAATGGAATGATATTTGAATTGATTTTTCTTTGGTTGATTGGTGTATTTTTGTGTATGGTATCGGCTGACGAATACAAACAAAAAATCAGTCAACAGTTTTTATACATTCAAGTTTGTTTTTTTCATTTGATGGTATTTCAATTTTTAAATAATAAATAGACGATTACAAGGTAGTAATTAATGATGCTGGATAATATCAATTCTATCGACTCATTTCAAACTGCTTCCATTCTAATTCAATTATTACTTTTTAGTCCTTATATTTTCACAAAAAATTTCTTTCTCTACTGAAATGAATTAATGAAAATATGCACTTGTCAAAATAACAGCTGGCAATTGTCCTGGTGTTAGTGAAAGGAGGGGTAGATCCACCTAAAAATATGGATCTGCAAAATTGATTCAGAATCAAAAAAATTATCAATTTTGTTTGGACAATGGAAGGTTTTATTTGTCAGAATCGGTGTTTTGTCAGATATGTATCAAAAAAGTATTGAAATTTTGTACCAATGGAAAACCCCATTAAGTTTTATTTAACTCAAAATGTGTATCCGTCTGCTTTGAACGTTTCACGTGATTTAAGACAAATATATTATGGTTTATAATATTTATTTAATTTAAGGTGTTTTGACCAATTCAATATTTAAAATTTGAAAACTTCAAATTTTAGATTTATAATATTGGGTAGGTTCGGAGAACTTAGGGGACTTGCAAGTAAGGCAAATTTTTAGACTATGATTGGTCAGCTGTCGAAAAATTGTTTCAAATGAAGGGAACTTTCGACAGCTGGCCAATCACAGCCTATAATTTTGCCTTACTTGCAAGTCCCCTAAGTTCTCTGAACCTACCCATTTACAACTTTGTGATTTTTCTTTGAAAAAATGGAAGCTAATAAATGTGTCTTTATTTTAACATAGGAAAGGGGCTTCTAAAAAACGTAAATAAAAAGTTATGATACAAAAACTGCAAAAGGTATCAAGTCTCTTGTCCCCTATAGTTTCATATAAAAAAAATGAAATTGTAACTCCACTCAGCCTTACGACATGATGAAATAACCGTTTTGTTTTTTTCCAGGTAAATTGGTTGGCAAACATTCAAAGACAGTAACATTATTGCGTTCTTTTATTTACAATAGTTAACTATGGTTGTTATGTCAAAAAAAAATTGTTGAAGTGTCATTGTTAGATTTAGTTGTAAATTGTTACATTTCATTTAGGAACGATTTATTAGGTCCGATCCTTTTGCATAGAAAATCACAAACTGTCTGATTTTGGAGAGCAACGTTTAAATATTCTCAAAAATATCAAAACTGCAAAAGTACGGTAACGCAAATTCAAAATTACCAAATTCCGTATTACCTAATGTGCCAGACAAGTACGGCACGATATTTGGCTTTCATTTCTTTTGACATTATGTCCGTTCGTTTACTTTAAATTTCTGTAATTTTCTGAGCAATTGTGTGATTTTCAGTCCAAAGCCGTCCGTACTCGAAAATTTGTCATTTTTTGACTAAAGACGACAGAAAATCACAGCACAGCAAAATGGCATTTTGAGAGTAAAAGAATGAAACCAAACGTCGTGTCGTACTTGTCTGGCACATTAGGTAATTCGGAATTTCGGTTGAATTTGCGTTCCCATACTTTTGCAGTTTTGATATTTTTGAGAATATTTCAACAAACAGTCTGACTTTGGAGAGCAACGTACTTTTGCACAGTTTTGATATTTTTGAGATTATTTCAACCTTGCTCTCCAAAATATGACAGTTTGTGATTTTCTGTGCACAAAGTAAAGGATCGGATGCTTTGCTGTGATTTTCTGTCCGAAGAAATTTCTCGGACAGAAAATCACAGGTAGGGTAAATTATTTACTCTCTCGTAAGCGTTGTCTTTTGCCAAAAAACTGCCAAATTTTTGAGTACGGGAATGGCTTTGGACTGAAAATCACAGAAATTTAAAGTAAAGGATCAGACATATTGTTAGATATTGTTGATCTGTCAAACGAACATTTTGGAAAACTTTATTTCATCGTTAATTACTATAAAATCATGTTATTTTCTACAGTATACTCTCCTTTTTCATTAAAAATTGTAGAAAATTCAATTTAAAATTCATTTCACTTCACCAAAAGTCTTGTTTTTATTCCACATTTTTTATTTTTGTAAACAAACCTTCACACTAGTGTTTCAGAAGATCAAAACTTTCAACTCATATCATGAAGATGAGTTGGAAATAGTTACGAATTGTAACTACATATTTGAAACTGAATTTAGGAAAGATCTTTGAGTATACATAATATGGAGTGCTCGTTTCTATCCCTAATTCATTGTAGTACTTGAGCCTGTGATAGGGGGCGTGATTTCATATAGAGAAGGTATTTTGACAGCTGGCAGCTATGTGTTGTTGTAAAAACCCTCTGAAAATTGAATTACCGCATAGATTACCGCGCCCCCTATGATGGGAACGATGTGATGACGTCCTATAGTTAGAAATCGTAACTATTCTGTAATAAAGTAACGACCATTGTTAACTTTAGTTAACCATAGTAAACTATGGTTAATAAAAGAACGCACCACATGTTTTTTTCAGATTATTTGCCTTTTCTACCCCCATTAGGCACGTTTACGAAACAGATATATCAGAGATTTTGCTCCGTCAAAAGCTAAGCAAGCTGAGGTATCCTGTTCGGGCAACTGAGATTAGTGAGTCCCTCCGATCTCTCCCTTTCCTGAACACGCATATTATATGAATTTTCTATTTGATCGTAAAATAAATTCGATCAAGAATTTCTGGTGGACTTAAGGGACTAGATTTTTTCCTATCGAGTGTTTTAAAGCGGAGGTATTTGCGGCTTATGAGGCAGCAAAGCATCTTGCCACATGTCAACTAGTAAACAAGAACATTGAAATTTTCATAGACGGCCATCAAAGTCATCTACTCAGTTGTCACAGAGTCAAAACTGGTAGAATTTGTCGTAGAGTTAAGATTACTTAGCGCAACAAACACAGTTACCCTACGTTGGACGACACTGTGATTTATGTACATGGTAATGAAAACGCAGACGAATTGGCGAATCACTGGTCATCCACTGATCCGATCCAAACCGAATCGTCAGTAATTATGCCACTGGTGCTCGAAAAGAGCAGAATCCACCAGAGCTTCCTCGGAGCCGCCAACGATAGGTGGTAACAGATTGACACGTGTCGGGTTTCGAGAAATCTTTGGCCGGATATTTCATAGAAAACAATTGAATACCTATTCTCGCTAAGCAGGCCTCAACTATCCCTATTGGTTAGAATCCCAACTTATCACAACTCAATGGGAACCCACTTTAACAGAATGGGCATCAGCGCAGCTGACCCTTGAAGAGGGTGTCAAGACGAAGAGGCGGAGGAGGGCTTATTTCTTTCCTTTGCGAATACCCCAGTCTAGCTAGAATAAGAAGTACTCGGAGAATACTTTTTAAACAAACTGGGCGATATATCGTCTCAGCCACTAAGGAACATCCTGAAGTTCATTCGGAATTCGGGATGGTTCAAGGAGGCACCCCTTACCTAATCATCCACTTACTCGTTTCCTTACCCTTCCCTTTTCCTTCCTTTTTCGCAAATCCTGGGGAGCGCAATTTTGAGCCGGACTAAACTGGGGAAATGAAAGTTTGTAGGCGAGGGTGGTGAAGAGTGAGGAATGAAAGGACTTAAACTTGTCATCCTTGTTTCGAGCGGACTAACAAAATATAATTACTAATACATACACAGTTGTTCGTTTCTAGGCAAAATTAAAAAATCTGTTGTCATGCAAACATGAAAATTTTAAAGGAAATTATTTTTTATGAATCTCATTATGTACATGGTTACATTATGTATTGGTTCCATAACATTATGATATTTAAAAAAAGAACTTTCAGAAAAGTATGCCATCTGATTTGTTTGATAAATACGAATTAATGAAAAAAAAAATTCAAAAATCGTTAGAGCGGTTTTCTTAAAACAAAATTTTTTACATATTATGTATGTACAGTATAAAAATTCTTGAACTTTTTTAGAAATACAATTTGGTATGCCAACTTTTAGACTTCTTCATTGTACCGGCGATTGTCATGATCTCGAGGGGGACCACAACTTTCCCACTCAACTGCTTCGCCTAAGGTTCCACTTGTGGGGTTCGCCGGGTTGACCTCAGAAAACATCGACAGACCTCCCTGTTTTAGATTGTTCCATGTCTGAGGCCAACTTAATGCAGGTGTCGTTGCATTTGTTTCATCCAGGAGTTTTTGCGTCTGCCTTTCTTCCACGATAGTGTTGGAACGTCTAGTGCTATTGCCTTGTGAACTGGGTTCTCGTGGCATCATCTTTGTACATGACAGTACTAGCTAAGTTGGTCATGCTGTATTTTGTCCAAGATGGTATTTTTGACGTGTAGGCTTCCTCGGATTCTCTTCCTTCTTATATGCCAACTTTTAGTATTTATTAAAATACAATTTGGCACAAAATTAAAGAAATGTCCGTTAACACGTTTTCAAGATATTGAATTTTCAAAAAAAAAAAAAAATTTAAATAAAACTCCAAAAATATTTTTTTTCAAAAATTTGTATATGCAAAATTGTATACAATTTGGTTAAAATCGGTGAAGCCGTTAACGAAAAATACAAAAACCAAAATATTGGTTCTATGAAAGGTTCCGTTAATAACCGTTGTTTCTTTTTATCAAAATATTGATGATGCTCAATAGTAATTCATATTTTTTTTATCAAAATCGTTAGAGCCGTTTTCGGATAAATTACTTTTTTCACGGATAGAATTGCGGGACCCACTTTTTCGCGTTCTCCATTATCGTAATTTTAGGGAAAATTACTACCTCGAGTTCGATTTTCTGCACGAATCCTATTGCCTATAATACCTATGTATATCGCAAGTAAAACTTGAGTCTTCGTTGACTCGACTATAAATAGGTATTTTTAAGTTGGAATAATGGAGTAATTTAGACACTTAACTTCAGTTACGGCAAGTCTTACTACGCTTTATGATTTGTATTCGCTTTTTGAACTATGCATTATAACATGAATGCATTTTATACTTAGAAAACAATTCATTTTATATCTTCGTTATCATAAAATGATGAGTAAGATCGATAAAGTCAGCTAATTGTGACTCATTGTATTTTTAAAATTAATTTATTTGAGTGCGAAAGGTACAGATAACTAACTACAAAAATATATTATATTGCTATCACAATTTTTTTTTTGATTTCGGGGTAGAAATAGTTTTTAATTCTACCCTTCTAGTGTTTTTTCGCTCCGGAGTCCCTTGAATGCTATTGGATTTTTCAACTTTGTCAGTTTTTGAAGGATCTTGTTTACTATCGAGAACTGATAATTCTTTTGGAGTTTCTTGAATAGATTCTTCGTAAACCAGGCGAATATTTTCTGCGCAATCAGTTGATGGTAGATTTTGATTTGGAGTTTCATCAATAGTTTCCTCGTAAACCAAATGAATATCTTCGGTACAATCGTTTGATGCTTCATTTTGATTTTGAATTTCTTTTTCTGCGAAATTTGTTGTTCCTTCATTTGGCTTCAACTTTATATCGATTTTATCATCTAATTCATTTGATTGTTTGATTTCAGGTGAGTTTATTTTAGTTGGCCAAGCATCCATTGCCTCTTCAACAATGGCAGTTTTTTCGATAACTGTTGGAATGAGAACACGTGGTTGTCGACGAAATGCAATAGGTGTTGCTTGTTTTGTTATCCCTTTTTCTAAAGTTGGTGCCGATATTTTCTGGGTTGAAACTGGACTGAATTTCAAAGGTGAACCATTCGATTTTGTATTGGTGGAAGCCTTTGTATCAGCTGTACTATTTGGCGTTCTAGGGTGCCGTCGAACTACAATCGGAGTTGCTGCTCGCATTTTTTTTTCTGGGGATTCAAACTTTTCTTCGGAACTGATGATATCCTTCTCAATAATGATTTCATGTGAAATATTTTTTACGTTGTCTCCTATCTTTTTAATCATTGCGTCAGTGTTATCTGAATCTAGTTTTTTGATGCCAATAACATTGTCCTTTAGTTTATTTTTACTATTCTTTTTATCACATATTGGTTCTAAGAACTGCAAAATACTTAAATCTTCATATTCTTCACCTAGTTCACCATCATCAAAAGTTATTATAGAACAAAATCCATCCGTGCTAGAAACGATCATTATTTTACCATCATTGGACCAAGCAATATCTGTAAGACGAGTGTAGTGTATGTTAGAAATTAGGCCAAATGGAACTTTCTGCTGAGTATCATAGAGATACACAGAGCTTTTTGTAGCTATAGCAAATATCATCCGATATGGCAGCGGAATCACAGCAGAGCTGGGATCAGCTTTGTTGCGTAGTTTGAATAAAATGGGGCAGCATTTAACAGCTACTGTATACTGATCGGGTGAAGGTAAAACCAAAGAAGGTTGTTTTAGCGAGAAACGACTGTAGACATAAGTAGTATGAAGAAGATGTGGAGCTCCGTCGTAATCAGCAACTCCAGCTGGAGTAAATAAGAGTTTCCCATCAGGAGAGAAGCATAAACGACGAAAGAATGTTTGCAGAGTATCATCATGATACAAACGAACTTTTTTGTCATGCAAATCATTTTCTATTGGCACTGGCAAAACAGACTTACTTACTCTGTGAACAACCTTTTTTGTTTGTGTGTCGAAAATCCTTAAAATCCTGAAAAATAAAAATTACCATTTGAAGCAATAGGTTTAAATATACCCTTTACCTATCAGTGCTCAGTGTAGCAATATACTGGTTTTTCGGATCCCATGCCACTCCTTGAACAAAACCTTTATGGTCTTTAAGGATCGATATCGACTTTCCTTTTTGAACATCCCAAATGATCGCCGTGTTATCAACGGATCCACTGACAAGAAATTGAGAGTTTGGAGCCCAACTCAAATCATATATGTCTTCCATATGACCACGAAGAACTTTCATAGTTATCCAAATTTCTTTATCATGCTCGTTGGTACTGTCTAATATATACATCATTGGCTCACTTTCTTCCTTTTGCTTCCAGATAAACACAACACTTTCGTCATCCCCAGAAGCTAAAAGCTCCCCATTTGGAGACCATTTAACAGCATTTACAGCCCGTTGATGCCTTGTTAAATCGGCGGCAACATCCAAAGTTACTTCACCAGCTTCAGTGAACGAAAGACTCCAAATTAGAACATGGGAATCTGTGCCCCCGGATGCTAAACGATATAACGAAGATTTTTCTGTTTTTGGTTGAATATCAACACTAAGAACTGGATCGCGGTTATGCCAGGATATTTCAGGAATTTTGCACTTCATTATAAAACTTTTGTTTAACTTCGTAAATTAAATAATTAAACACAAACCAAGTTAAATTTTTACGGCAAAGATGAATAGATTTTCCCGCCAAGCACCAAGTGTTTTGGGCTCTGTTTGTTTTCAATTTTATTTGGGAATTGGGATGCAAAATTTTGAAATGTCATGTTGTTTTCCATTCACCACTCCGGTCTACATTGAACGATTTTTCCAGTGCCGATCTTTTGTTCCTAGGTGAGATAGTCCCGATCTACATTGCCCGATTTTTCCAGAAATCGTGTGAAATGTACACACAGAACGATTTTTTCCATAAGATTTTTTCCTTTTCTTCTTCCTTGTTTTATTGCTGTGCTCTTCATTTTTCATTGATATTCACTCACACCATCAGACGAACGGCACACTGACACCGAACACACACAAGAAACTGGAAAGGAGAAGAGAGAGAACATAAACAGACTGGAAAAATCCTTCGAGTTTTGTGGTACAAACAATTTGATCCCTACCCCTAACTTTTCACTCCCTTCACCAAAGAACAAAAGATCGGCACTGGAAAAATCGTTTAATGTAGACCGGGACATATGCTTATGAATTTGGCCAATGAGAAACATGCTAGGTTAGACCCCTTTCACACAAGGAAACTGAGTTGCCGGTGATTTTTAGTTTGTCGGCGAGAAGGGCGTAAAAGGAAGACAAAAAATCTCCCCTCTCACCCTTCTCGCCAACAAACTAGCTAGCAACTCAGTTTCCTTGTGTGAAAGCGTTCTTAGATATGAAGGTGTGTTCGTAAGACGAACGCGTCTTGTATGAAGTTTGCAGCAGTTGATTTCAATTTCAAGGGTGTCATTTGTTATTTGATTTGGTCTATTTTCATTCAGAGCAAGAAAAAAACATTTCTATTATCATTTTAATTAAATTTAACCGAAAGCATAAAATTTAATTAAAAAAAATAAGATTGGGCCAATAAATTAATTGAATTTGATAAAAACGAAGAACGACTGAAACGAACCAAAGGCAACGCAACTTTTCTTCATTAAAGAAGTTAAATTCTGTATGTGAATATCCCGACGAATCCAATATCGATATTATAAAAATTAATTAATAAAAATGGCTTGGGGATTCGTAACCTGTGGTCCAAATGAAGCTCTTGTGGTATCAGGTAATATATAAGTAAAATTTTAAATAAATCTCTTGTATAGATACAAATAAATCCGCAAAGATAATTGTAGAATGATGTCATGATGTTATCGATTTTTCACCCCCATACACCATTATGTCCATAATGGAGTATGTATTTCTGCCATGATTATTATTTATATGTATGTACTAAACTACAAGCACTGGGTTCATTCTATTATAGAATTTTTATTTTTAAACCCACAATCCTCTTCCCAACATTAAACCAATTGTGGGTGCCACCTCCTAGAAACTAATGCCGTTTTCCTTTGGACGTCCGGAAGCGTCCAGAAGCGTCAGGAAGTCTACTGAAACCATTCCATTGGCACAAAAAAACGCTTCTGACGATTCTGAGAAGACAAATTCAATTCTGGATTTGAAATCAGAATCCACTCAAGAAGCACTAATACATTCAAACTCAAATGTCACAACAAACTGTAATGCACTTCATGTTTTTTTTTAACTTTCCACTTTAATTTATTTGCGACCAAAATCAAATTATTTGATAAAGATTAATTAAAAAATCAAGAATAAATTAATCAAAAAATATCATTTGAAAGTTTGGTACTGATACAGTCGTGTTTTACATTTTACGTTTTGTGTGGAGCAAATAATTTCTATTTGGTGATTCACCTATATATATACCAAAACTAAGAATTGAGTAGAAACAACATGAAGCGTTCCATTGGATTTCAGAATGATTGAAACCAATGAAAAACGCCATAATACTGTTTTCCTTTGGTTTCACTCATTCTGCAATGGAACAGTCCAAGATGCTTCTACTCAATTCTGGGAAAAGGTATCTGTATAGGTGAATGGTCAAAAAAAGACTATTTGCTACCACACAAAAATCGAAATGTAAAACACGAGTGTATCAACTCCGAACGACCAAATAATATTTTTTGTAATATTTTTTCTTAATTTGTTTATTAAACATTTACCAAAAACTTTGATTTTGATGCAAATTTAATTAAAATTAAAAGTTAAAAAAAAACATTAAGTACATTGCAGTTTGTTGTGACGTTTGTGTTTGAATGCATTATTCTTGAGTGGATTCTGATTTGAAATCAAGAATCAAATTTGGGGGCGACTTTCCATTAAGGGCGCACGGCTAGAATTTTGATTTTTTTTTTTACAGTGAGCTAGGGGTCTCTATAGAACAGCTTTAAAATATTACGGTGAGGACAACCCCCTAAATATGATTAAAAAATGTTTAAATTTTTCGATTTTGGCTGAAGGGCGCACGAATTTTAACACGCGAATACTTTTATTTAATAGATTTATGACTAAAAGTAATAAATATCACAATTTTAAAGTGAGGAAACTTTTATTTATATTTTTAATTAATTTTTAAAGTTTCAATTTTTCATACAAATTGTATGCAATTGACGACCACGAAGCACTGTTTTTTCTTTTGATAGTTCTTATCAGGGTATATACATGTGTACTATCTGAACTGTGCTTTGCCATCACACAAGTAAGAGTATGTACGTCTGCTATTACACCATGCATCTAGACGCGTGCAACTTTTCGAACATATGTAAGTGCAAAAGAGAAAAGAAATTCGAAAAGATGAGACGGAAGAAAATCTGCCGTGTGTCGCGTGGGTAAAATATTCGTGCAACAAGAAAATTCGAAAAAGTTCGAAGAAGTTGCACGCGTCTAGATAGCGCACTTACTGTGCTATGGTAAGTGTTGGGATATGTGGTTTTTTTTTGGGAGTTTTTGACAATATTTATTTTTTGTCGTTGATTTGTAAGAGGAATTCTTTATTCTTTTTTGGGAAGTTTGCGGTCCTTCTAGTGCTTATAGGCACCTGCCAGACGACTGAGCATACCCTAAGCGGAGCGACGGAGTCGTGTGAGCGGGACTGAGGCCCGAAAAGGGGGTTAAAATCCTTAACGGGGCACCCAAGGTACTGTTTACTACAAAAAAAAAAACTGATAACAGATCGACTGACAACATAGGCGCCTGCCAGACGACTGAGCATACCCTAAGCGGAGCAACGGAGTCGTGTGAACGGGACAGAGGACCCGAAAAGGGAGTTGAAATCTTTGAACCCGCGAAGCGGGCCACCCAAAGTACTTTTAGTAGAAAAAAAACATCTTAATTAGCAAAAAATTTCCCAACAAAAAATCCCAAACAAAATCCACACAACACACAACACTTACCATAGCGAGGTTATTGAGTAGTAGAACTGTCAAAATAATTGTATCATTTTTGTATTTAATGGCCGCAGATTTCATGCATTTGAATGTAATTTTTTAACTTTAAATGTTTATTAAAAATTGAAATAAAAACTTTCTCATATTAAAATTATTAAATTGAATTAGTTACTCTATCCAAAAAAAACTATTCGCGTGTGTGAATGTGTACTATTTTAAGGGAAACTTGAATATTGTTAAAAAATATTTAGGCGTGTTTCCTCACCGTAATATTTTAAAGCTATTCTATACAGACCCCCAGCTCACTGTAAAAAAAAATCAAAATTCTAGACGTGCGCCCTTAATGGAAAGTCGCCCCAAATATTCTATGACCACAGATAAATTTGCTTAAAAAAAAGGAGTAGGTATACATTTTATGTTCAAAACTTAACAACCTTTGAATTATATTATTATTTTTTGCATTTATAAATAACTAGCTGACCCGCCGAACTTCGTTCCGCCTGAATTTCGTTAATGTAATGAAATTGATAATTCCGAGCATACACAATGTTGTTTCATGTAATTCGGTCATGAATAACAATGAAAATTCAAAAGTATTGGACTTCTTACTGTGATTCACAATAAATATGGAAGTATGTACATTTCAGACACTTGAACCTGAATTTCTGTGTTAAATAGAAGAAATAGATGATGTACAAAATACAGGCACTTGAAACCTGAATTTATGGAGGGATCGAGTTAATAGTCAAAACGATTGTTATTTAAACGAATTTTATTGTTGACCCATATTCCTCTTTTATATTTATTGAAAATAAAATAAATTTCTTACAAAGAATTTACTCATTGCATAATAAGTAATATCAACGATAATAATAATTTATATGGGTAAATTCACAATATGCAACGATCGACCACCGTGGTTCGATTGTACCCATTTCTGTATATTGTCGTTGTCAAGACTTGGTTACTGTTTTATTTATGCTGACGTCACTCCCTTCCGAAGGTTGCTACTAATTCCTAAGCTCATAGAAAAATAGTGAAATAGCTAACGAAGTGGAGATGCATGCTTTTGGAGAATAGAGTGTCGCGTTCAGCTTGGAGAGACCTTGACGTTGTAAGGCCAGAGAGTTGAATCTGGAGATGGTTTAATCGTTCTAGATGACTGTTTTTGTATTCCAGAGCTATGTCCGTGATGATTCTTGGGTTTGGCAATTGACGATATGTTCCCAAGGCTTATTATGGACAATCTTAAGATGCTGAACATAACCTTCAATTTGTAATGAGATTGTTTCTCAGTATACAGTCATTTTCGACTAAGAGAATGCCGGATCAGTGAATTCAATTTGAAGAGTTTTTGTTTTGCATCCAGCAGTTAGTTGAAAATTAAGAAAAAAAAAATATAAATCGGGTGGCACAACGGCTCATGAAGAACCAGGGCCTAGTGACTAACAATTCGCAACCATTCCTGTGTGCGCCTTTCGACAGGAATGGAAGGGACCTACAATTTTATACCGAATCCGAACGGCTAGACGAGAAGCACTTTTATTCGTGACAAGTGATACTCTTGGAGGATTTGTCAATTCCACGCAAGAGGCAGTAGCTCTGAAAAAAAACTTTTTAGTTTTTAGGTGGACGAGGCTGGGAAGCGATCCCAGACCTCCAGCGTGACAGTCGAACGCACTAACCATTACGCTACGGGCTACTACGGAAAACACAGAAGGGTTACGAATATCCATTGATTTGTGCTAGATGTTTATGGCATCAATATTGAAGTCCCATATTTCTCACAAGTTTCATTGTATGTGGCGTCTCACATGTCGGCACACCTACAACTTTGTACGTGTACGTGTCCGAGACTAAAACGAAAAAAGATGTGTATGTAGTTTAAATCACTTCGGTAAAAAAGCGGAAGGTTTGCCGAAACGCCACACCATTTTGGTTTGAAAACACATCGAACCGATAATTTCGTAGAGCAACTCGCATGAATGTTTGTTTTCAATTGTTTTTCTCACGTAATGCCAAAAAGCTATGCCTTCAGTCAAGCGTTCAATTCATCTGCTGAAGTTGATCTTGGAATGACAGGTAGCGTTTGAAGGAAATCGTCTGACAGCTAAATCATTTCACCACCGAAACGTCGCCGTCGGTTGTCACTTCGTAAATCTTTCAACGTGCAATTCAGGGCTCCTAGTACGCGTTTGTGAGCCATTGTACACTCGTTCCAGGTGAGAATCTTACAGCCTCCAATAGTTCCGCCAAAGCAGAATTCTTTAAAATGTTGCATAGGTTCTTCATCTACTTGCAGGCAATTGCAATGCAGAATGAGCGTTCGACCGCCTTCCAACAACCTAGCCGCTATTCCAAATACGTATATACGATTTCGACCTTCTAATTCGTTCACCCTAATTTACCCTACTTAAATTTAAAACTTCGAAAAATCCCGTATTTTTGGAAACTTTTAAATTTAATTTCTTTTCATAGTATATTTTTTGAATATCCTTTTAACTTACCACATAAGCCGCAATCATATAATTGAATAAACGCAAAAATTGATCTTTAAACCGTGGCAACCCTATGAAGGGTCCACTATATTTAGGCAACCCATGTGCAAATTGTTTGTATGGACACTATTTAAAAAACTGTATACCATTATCTGGTAAAGAGATGAGGGTAGGTCGTCCTATGGCCGTCCCCCCGACTATTTCATCATATAAATCTAAAGCCCGTATGATACTACATTTTTTTTTTCATTTTTAATTCATTATATCATGTCTTAGTGTCAGCCGAGAGAAAACGAGATATCAGTATTTTTATGAAGAGAACGACATTATGTTTTGACAATTGCAATGTACCACAAAAGTAAATATACACCAAAAACTTGTGTTTTCATGAGTCCAGTCATTGTATATAAATATCTATAGTACCACTGATCACTATAATACACTGGATAGTGTATTCCTTACAAATATATGTAACAGTTTTGTTTAACTTCAATTGAAGATGACAAGAACGCGCCAAGTCAATTTTTTAACGTCTTCCAGTCACAAAAAAAAGTAACAACAACACGAATAAATCTAGATACCTTTGGCGATGTACCCAAACGCGGCCATTGTGTAGTTTTATGTCATTTGGATTTGACAGCAGGCATCTATGGATGAGCTTTGTTCATCGATGTTGGGAAAACATCGATGTTAGACGAAAAAACCTCGATGTTAAAACATGTGAAATATGGCATCATCGATGTTAAGATTGAGCACATCGCATTTAAAACAGATAACCAATTGCAAAATAATTCATAATTATTTTTTTTTTTGTTTTGCCTTTTAGCACTCGTTACATTTGAAATCTTTTGTCTATGACCTCATGCTTATAAAAAAGAAAAACTTTACAACCGCTGTATTGCTTTAATCAGATTTGTTTGATCTGCGATGGTCATGTACACAAAACCAAAATGTTAAATAAAAAAAAAACCACTTTTAAATCACTAATCAGAAAAAAAAAAATAATTTATAAAATAATGATAGTCCTTTTTTTAATTATAAAAAGTATTTTGATTGGTTGGTTTAGATATTTTGACGTTTGCAAACAAACTATCGATAACAAAATGGTAATTCGATTTGGTAGTATACTTTTTCTATCTGAACTTAAGTTAAGAACCGAAAATTATCTGAAGATGTCGTTTTTTTGGTCCAATTCTATCTGGACCTGCAAAAAAACAAGGCTATTGAAATCATCGATGTTCAGAAAGCTTAAGGCACCGTTTACAAATGATATTTTGTATATAAGACTTGTTAAGCTGGTGAGTCGTGTCTCGCTGTCAGTCCATATAATATACACCACACAATCACCTTTATACGATAAAAAAAGTGGTTCTATGGATATGAATAACATTGTAGCGATAGCAACACTACACGAGACAAGTGTGGTTGACTTTAGATTTTCATTCATATTAAAAAATTTAACATCGATGTTTAAACATTAAAAGCATCGATGTTCAGAAAGGAAAGACGCCGTCTATACAAGATTTTTTACCTACGACCTATTAGATGTTCATTCATGCAAAATAACTTAAGATCGATGATCAAGAATCAAGAACATCTTGTACTTGTCGAAAACGAAAAAGAAAATTACGTTCAAAACTATCGCTACAGTTTTCAAAACAATATAGGTGTTTCGAACTTATTATAAAATGTATTTTTAATGGATTTTGAACGTATGAAACATATCGATGTTAAAAACGAGTTTTCTAATTCGATAATTTTTGACATCGATGTGTTTTCAATGTCGCTCATCCCTAGCAGGAACTCTATATTTTGTTATATTGTTATATACTGTAATATAAAAAAAGCCAGCTCAACTATAACAGTTCTTCAAATGGACTCAACCCTTTTGTACGAATACGCTATCCAGTGTATTATAGAGATCAGTGTATAGTACTATCAAAAAACCAAAACGACGGTTGCGGTGCCACTGGCCTGGGAGGGCATTTGCTCTGTAGATAATGTGCAGTTAAAAATACATTGAAAATCTCAATTAATCTCTCTAGCGATAATACACCACCTATAGGTCTTAGACTATCGGCCCGAAAATCGACTCATTAATAGTACTATAGGTTTTATATACAATGGTCCAGTGTATACTTTTTTGTAGTCACAGTGTACTTTGAAATAATTTTTAATTTTCAATTTCCCAAAAGTCAAAAAAAGCTGCCAGAATCTGAAATATGTTAATTTTTAATACATTTTTTGTGACTTTTTTACATTAATATGGCTATCGTGTACGCGCTCACTCATATCGGTATTTTCAATTATAAATAGTTTGAACTACTCTAGACAAATGCATTAAAAGTGAGAAAAAAATGTAGTATCATACGGACTTAAGGCTAAGCATTTGGAATTATAAACATGAATACATTTTGTAACGGGTTAATTTTGCCCATATCTAAAAACATGTCGAGGAACACACAAAAAATCCCGTTGACGAATTATTCTCTCTGGAGCATATATTTTAAAGTGGTTCAAAAGGTTAGGACTTTTTATGCGGTATGAAAAAACATCATGAATTAACATAATACAACTAACATTTCGTCTAGTTTTCAAGGAGTCTAGTCCGATTAAGCACACCTGGTAGCGTATGCGGGCAATACAAGTTCCAATTTAGTTGTTTAACAACGAATCTTGTAAAAGATTTTTGCACGCGTTCCAATCTCCTTTGAGGAGTAACATACGTAGGACACCAAGCAATATTCAAGCAACGGAGGTACAAGGGACACATAAACAGATTTAATAGCATATGGATTTGAAAACTCTTTACAATTTCGCTTTTAGAAATCCAAGCATTGAATTATCCTTCGCAACAATATAATCTTTATGATACGAAAACGTCAGCAGTCAGCTTACTATCAAACATCAGCCCAAGATCTTTGACAACATTTTGAAGATCTTAAACATGATTTGATATTTTATATTCATAAAAAAAGGAGTTCTGATACGATAAACAGAGAATGAGTGACATTTTTTTTTTATATTTAAACAAATAACATTAAGTTTGCACCGTTCAACTATTGCATTCAAATCATTTTGCAGTAAGTAGGATCTTAAATATTATTAACGCGTAAACATATCTTCAAATCATCAGCATACATTAAACAGCAAGCATTTTTTTTTTAACAATAATGGAATTTTATTAATAAATATAATGAACAACAATGGGCCCAGATGGCTTCCCTGGGGAACACCAGATAAAACATTAATAGTTCTGGAATAAACATTTTCTAATTTAACTATTTGTTTTCTATTTTTTAAATAGCTTGCTATAAATTTTAATAAAACAGAGTGTATTCCAAAAGAAGGTAAGCTAGTTATTAAAATATCATGTGAAACGGTGTCAAACGCTTTGAAAAAGTCAGTGAAAATAACATCCACTTGACGACCTACTTCCAAAGAATCAGATAAATATTTTGTGAATAAAATCAAATTTGTTGTTGTCCACCGATCTGATAAGAAACCATGCTGATGAGAAGAAATATTTTCTTTATAACATTAAAATACAATTTTTGATCAACAATATGCTCAAAAAGTTTGGGAATAGCTGAAATCTTTTCAATGTTTTGTCTAGGCGCTGCTTTGTATATGGGTGTTATAAAAGAAAGCTTCCATTCATCCAAAAATATACCTGTAGCTAAAGACATATTAAACATTTTTTTCAAAGGAATAACTAGAGTTTCACAAGACTGCTTAAATAATAATGGAGGAATTTCATCTGGAACTTGACCATCACCATTGATTGATTGATTTTATACCTTCTTGAATGTCTTTGGTCGAAAGATATTAAATTCCCACAGTATTGTCAACAATCGTGTTAGTATTATTATGGTCAACATAAACACTTTCAAAAAAGTTAGCAAATAACTCGCTTGTAGTTTGGATATCAGTAGACGAAATGCAATTAATCCTACCCCATATTTCCTTGAAACCCAAACATTTTATTTTTCCATTTCAAAAATGTCCAAAAACCTTTTTGGATTATTAGTAATTTCAGATTCAACATTTATTACTTGTTGTTTATATAAAAATCTATTCAAAAAACCGTACTCACGTCGTAGCTGAGAAAAACGATTCTTGTCACTGACATTGTTCGATCTCTTGAATGACTTATGCGCTTTATTTTTCGGATTTTTCAGATTAATTAACCTTTTATTAAGAAGTTTTTTTCGCACGATTTTTTCCTTTACGAGGAACACATTTTCCAAATCCATAAAATAAAATTTTAATTGAGAACTTGAAAGAACATTCAGCCAATCAACAGACTCAAACAAACAGCTCAAACAGCTTTCCAGAAATTTTATTCGCCCAACAGCTCTCTGCATGATCAATGAAGGATTTAAAAAAGTATGAAACTCCAAATGCACATCCAGGGCTACATGACGAACTGAACTATTTAATAATGGACAAAGATGATAAACTTGACAATTAATTTCATTGTTTGTGAAAATAAGATCTAGTATTCTATTTAAGAAATTAGGACAATCATTTTTTTGACATAAATCATAGGAAAACATTGAATCAATAAACGAAAACTCTGTCTTTTTTTTCAAATTAAAAGGAATAAAGCTTTTGTCTTTATTTGAATATGCCCATCTAATGTCTCCCAAACTGAAAATCCCCAAAATAATACACTGTTGATTTTGCGACATTTTGCTCATTGCATATTCTATATTTGCATGATGTTCATAAATAGTACTAGGAGTCTTCGGTGGAATGTAACTAGCAATAATTAATAAATATTCACAAGAACATAATTTATTGTTCAGACCAATCGATACACACAATTGTTCGATGTCATCAAAGTTATTCGGAAGAGTAATTATTTCTTTTGTACTAAAACATGATCGTACTGCAATCAGCACTCCCCCTCCTCTCGTTGTTTTAGGTGTAAGTACACGATCCAAACGATGAGTTCTCAAACATCTCTGCAGTATAAATATGAGAGTCAGTGTAACCATGTCTCAGTGATCACGATAACATCGTACTCATGTAGTGTTGATGCAGCAAAGAGTTGGTTTGTTTTGGTTCTTAGACCACCAACATTTTGATAGTAGATTGTTACATCATTTTCAGAACAGTGATTAGAAGGTGATGTTATTATTAGTATTGTCGGCTAGGTATCGGTTATTCGGTGGGGAAGTGGTGACAGATGTTATTGTTGTCAACTAAGTATTGGTTTTCGGTTGTAGAGGTGGTAGACAGCTCACTTTCTTTGGAATGAAACGAAAAATACTCAGTCACAGCGGACGGCCAGTTATTTGAGTCAAAAGCTTCCTTAATGAAACGTAATGGTACACCGAGGCGAAAATTTATGAATTTAAAGTTTGAGAGATCAGCATCTTTTCATATAAGGGAATGCTTGAAAGCAACTTAGTTGGGACATTCAACTTTCTTGATGCATATGAGAGTATTGAGTCTGCAGATGTTCTTGTTGAGAAACGAGAAAGATGAAGCCATTTGGTTGAAATGGCAATATCAAGGTCTTCTGTATAAGACGTATGTATCGTTGCCAATAATTTGTGCTCCGTTCTCTTTTATGCGCCTCTTAGTTTTATTTAATTTGTAAACATTTTCTATTAAATTTTGTTCATGTTCTAAAGTGGTATTAGTTTTCGGAACAGGAACAATAGTGTCTTTGGAACAGCCGTGAGCATTATCACTCATAAAATCACTATTTTCTACAACTTGAGTATCATCTCTTACAAATTGATTTGATAAAGAGCTATTTTTTAATTAATGGCATTTCACATGATCTTATTTTTTGTTGTCCGATGATATTTCTTAAACTAACCACTTCAACATTTAAGCAATTATTTTCATCATGAAATTTATTAACAGTTTTTATTAGATCAATCATTTTGCAAACTAGACCAATGACAGGGAAACTTTCACAGACATTACATTATGCTGGCCTTAAGAAAGTTAGAATTTGTCTCAGTCAATAAAGCACATTGATCATGAAATTTAAGACCACAAATACCGGCACATATTATAAATTTATTGTCAGTGATGGTTTTATCAAAGAAGAAAGTTTTATAAAGGAGGAATTTTCGGGCTTTTTAAATGGAATAAAATAGAATAAGAAATAAAACTAGCATTAAAAAGAAACACGTCCACTCAAGGCAAGACTCACGGACAAATTTCATCCTCAGAAGACATAATTGTTTTTTTAATTTGCCCAAAAATGTTTTTCCGCTTTTAATACAATTTTTGTATTATTTTCAATTCGATTTGTTTTACTTTCTACAAAGGATGTTGTTATATGAAGCCATTGCTCGTCCCTGGAGGACGTGCCTTTGTTTGGCCATCAATACAGCAGGTGCAAAGGTAACTATTTCCAATCATCAAGGAAAATTTAAAATATCTTTGTTATTGTAATTAAATAGAATTTCACTGAACACTATGACTCTCCAAGTTGAAAGTCCTTGCGTGTATACCAGTCAAGGTGTCCCAATCTCAGTAACAGGCATTGCACAGGTAAAAATTCAAGGGCAAAACGAAGACATGTTACTGACCGCATGCGAGCAGTTTCTTGGAAAACCTGAAGCAGAAATACAACATATTGCTCTTGTGACATTGGAAGGTCATCAGAGGGCTATAATGGGATCAATGACCGTTGAAGAAATTTACAAGGATCGTAAAAAATTTAGCAAACAAGTGTTTGAAGTGGCATCGTCTGACTTGATTAATATGGGCATTACTGTAGTATCGTATACTTTAAAGGATATACGTGATGAGGAGGTAAGGCAGACATTTAAATTATGTTAAATAAATATTTGAATCTTTTATTCGTTAAAATTAACATGGAACGTAAAATAATTATACATATAGATTTTTTCCTTTGTTTTACATTACTTTAATTTAATTACCTTTTTTCTTCTTGCATTTTTGTTTTAATTTTCATATCTCAATTTCATATCTTCTTAATAGTTACAATTTTACCCCATAAGCATTGTTTCCTTTTTTACGTTATACATTATAAATACATAGTATGTTTTTACTGTAAAACTTAATATGTACCATTTAACCATTAGAAATGCATACCTATTGTGGAATTCGATGGATCAAATATTTGAATCACGACAACGTTTCAATTTTACCTCAATAAATAATCAGAAAAACATTGTGATTCATTAAAAGTAGCAGAAGAAATTAATTGAAACACCCCTGTTTTGAACTCCGATCGTTCTTAAAATCCTTTTGATTTCAATCACTGGGTGTTTTGAAATCCATTACTTCGTTTAAATGGAGAATTGAATCAGACTTGAAGTATGATTCAATTTCATATAGACCTGGATGGGATTCAAATAGTATTTCTCGATCCGATTTCACTTTGCGAGCTGAATCGAATCGAAAAATACAAGTATACCTGGATTGAAAAATTAAAGAATCGAGTTTTAAGTGTGTGTGTATTTCAATTTGCTTTGTTTTGATTTGTTGTTTTTTTTTTCGAAGTCACCATATTCAAAAACTTATTTCCGCACGCATACAGTAAAGTTAAAGTGTCACTTCAAGTGTACTTCGATTCTATTTGAATGCGATTCAGTGAGGTCGTATACCTAGATCGAAATATCAATCCGATTCGATTCGATCATCGAATCCTGTCATGCAAACGAAGTATATGTAAAACATTTTCGTCTTCAATAATTGCGGGATAAGTGTGCTTTGATTTTCAGTCGGATCAAATTAAATTTCTTATTTCAAACAACTTAAGAACGTTTATTTCAGCTAAAGAGTCACTGTTAATTCAGTTTTCGGAAAAAAACTGAAAGAAATCGAAACACTTTTCTGAATCCGTACAATTTCGATTGCAAATTTTTTTGTTAAAAAAATGGAATTTAATAAATCTTTGGACTAAAATGCAAGAAAATCAGAGAAACTCAGAGTTAACAAATAAACCTTATACAGGGTGTCCCATTAACAATGGTCTGAACTGAAACTGGTAAAAGGCCAGGTGATGACATATCAGAATTTGGTAACTTTTCCATACCGAATCATAGCGGTTCTCGAGTAACGGCTACTTTTTGAAATTTGAAAAGCACTTTACTTTGAACCAGTTTTTTTTTCTCAACCTGTCCAGAATTAATTATTGTTTTTTACAATTTTTGCATTGAAACATTAGTTAATAGTTTTACTAATTCTACTGACTAAAATTTTTTTTATTGGCATCACCATTTGTTTACAACATTAGTTAATCTTGAACTTTGCCAAACTTAATTTTTGACCTCAATCTTCTGAACAGCTCCCTGCACAAAATTCGTATGGCTCAATACAGGTTTTATTTTTCAAAAATTGTCAATTTTTCTGTAGTTTTAAAAAAGGTATAAAACTCGCCAAAGCTATGTTTAAATAGATAGTTATAACCGTTTGAACCCAATCAAACAGGTTCAAAATCAAACAAAAATAAAACATTTTTGTTCAAACAAAATATAAATAAAATTAGAATTTCACTTCAAATATAACTCCGAAAGAGCTGAATTTTGGTGGAGAGCTGCAATTTGATGTCTTACGCATTTCTCTACAAGTTTTCCAAAGACACTTCTTAAAAATATGGATTTGTCCGCTTTCACCACAGAAAATCGGAAGTCCTTGTCCAAATTAAAGGTATTTATTTAAAAAATGCGTAAGACATCAAACTTAAGCTCTTCACCAAATTCAGCTCTTCCTGAGTTATATTTGTAGTTAAATTCTAATTTTATCGAAATATCTGAATACAAATGTTTTATTTTTGTTTGATTTTGCGCCTGTTTGTTTGGGTTCAAACGGTTATAACTGTCTATTTAAACATAGCGTTGGCAAGTTGTATACCTTTTTTAAAACTGCAGAAATATAGACAGTTTTTGAAACAAAAAAACCTGTATTGAGCCTTATGAATTTCTATCAGAGGGCTCTTCAGAAGATTGAGGTCAAAAATTAATTTTGGCAAAGTTCAATATTAACTAATGAATTGTGGGCAAATTGTGATACAAATGAAAAATATTTTACTCAGTAAAGTTAGTGAAACTATAAGTCAATGTTTTAATGCAAAAATTGTAAAAAACAAAAATCAATTATGGACAGGGTGAGCAAAAACCTGGTACAGAGTAAGATTTTTTTCAAATTTCAAAAAATAGCCGTTACTCGAGAAACGCTATGATTCGGTATGGAAAAGTTACCAAATTCTACTAGGCCATGACCTGACCTTTCACCAGTTTTGGTTTGGACCATTGTTAATGGGACACCCTGTATATCCGTTTCATCTAAAACTGAAATAGCTCAAAAACTTGACAGGAATTCTGTTTTGTAAAGTTTTCCAAAATGTTCGTTTGACAGATCAACAATATCTAACAATAAATCGTTCCTAAATGAAATGTAACAATTTCCAACTAAATCTAACAATGACACTTCAACAATTTTTTTTTTTTGACATACCCATAGTTAACTATTGTAAATAAAAGAACGCACCACTGAGTTTGTACTCGAAATAATTGAAAAAATAAAAATTAAATATTTCAGACCAGCGAATTATCGAAAATCTAAAAACCTTTGTTTGGTTATTCAAAAGCGTTCGGAATGCTTCTGAATTCAAAATAGCAGTTCTTTTATCTCGCTTTATTTAATATGATCCGCACATTAATAGTTATAGTATAAGAAAGTACAGTGAGTTCCACTATACTTTTTAAGAGGAAAATTAAAACGCAGTCATAAGGAAACGTATATGTTCCATTCGAAACGCACAATAAAGGCAATCATACAAACAACAATTGAGTTCCATAGTCGTTATTGTAAATAAAGCCTAGTTCACAGTTCGCCTAAGAAAAATGTTAAAAGTAATTTTCGCCTTTTCTCTGTATCATATCGTAAAATTTTCAAGAACAATCATCTTCGTCTTTGAGTAAGCGAAGCGTATAGTGTCTATTTTCATCTACAATGGTTATATAAACAAATTGATGGGCTAAAAATCTGAATGCTTTTTTTGCTCGCAACCAATATTGTGATGTGATTTACCCACTTTAGGCCTTCGGTCAGTTTTTGATTATTTTAAAAAGTTCCAACTACTGCGATGAGTTGAACAATTCTCGAACGAAATAAAAATGGGGTTTGGCATACAAAAATGCAAGACAGTTAACATCATAAGAGGAAAGATCTACAAAGGTCTCGAATACACAACATCTCATAATGAGATCATTGAGTCAATGCAAGAAGGTGATATCTATAAGTACCACGTTATGCAACAGTCCAGTTTTTTGATTTCTTTAAAAACAAAAAAAGCCGGCATATTCAAATAGAGTTAAACCAATCTTTAAGACCTATAGAGGAAAATAAGAACATAAATGACAAAATACCGCTAACACAACCCCCAAGCTGCGATCGAAAGGCTCACTCTTCCAAGTACTAAAGGAGGAAGAGGAATAATAAACATACATAGTTGAAAAACAAAACTAACAACTTTTTGAATATTTTTGCAGAAAAGCTGAAACTTCTACGCTCCACAAAGCCATTCTCAATGCTGATGATAACTTTACACCAGGTAACATGAAGAATAGGAGTCAATTAAGCGAAAAGCTGAATAATTAATTTTTCCAAACAGTGTTTTTGGCCCGGGTTAGAAGAATTTTAACTCTCATCTTAGGTCTTTTGTTTCGCTAACGCAGCTTCATCTATCAAACGCTTTTGAAATATCAAGTGCAATAATCTTACTTTCTCCAAAACGATGTAATGATGTGTTCCACTGTTCGGTGAGATATACCATCAGATCACCAGTGGACCTATTGCTACGAAAGCCATACTGCCGGTCATTAAGAAGCTTTCGTTCCTCGAGGTGTTTCTTGAGCTGGAAATTAATCAGCGTTTCCATGACCTTGGAAAGAAGGGACGTAAGTGCAATTGGATAGTTTGAGGGTGAGGAAGATACGCCTTTTTTAGGGACAGGCTGGACAAATGCTGTTTTCCATCCACTCGGAAAGAGACCAGTAGAATAGGGAAGATGGAAAAGCTTACGCAGTGGTTTTGCCAGCGTTGAATAACACCTCTTCAGAACAATGGGAGGGGTTCTATCCGGGCCAGCGGATTTGTGTACGTCGAGATCTTTTAGAACTCTAGCAACTGCACGAGTGCGAAAGAAGATTTGTCCCATACAATCATTTACGCTCTCAAGTACAGGAGGAGTCATAACACTTCCGGCAGCGTCGAATTAACAGCAAACTGTGCTGCAAGCAAATTGGCTTTATCTTTCGAGCTGACAAAAGGTGTAACGTTGAAGACGAGCGTTGGAACCGACGACGAAGTAGTAATGATCAAAAATTTGTACTACCTGTGGGACGTTGTAGTCTTTGTTGCCTTAATTTCTGGTCATGCAAAAATTTGGTTCGTCGAATATGAACATTACAGGTCTTTCTAGCTTGTTTGAACCTATTCCGGTTTTCCTCAGTAGGGTTGGCTTTATAACATCGGAAACTTACTTCTCTTAAAATGTTTGAATTATATAGAACACTTTGATATATAAGTTGTGGTACATTAGCTATTTGATTTAAATTTCTGAAATATTGTAATAATTATTAATTAATGATTTATTTATTTCCATTGGGAAAGAATAAAATGATAATGTATTCATTATGATCTCAATGATCTTTTGTCGATATACAGTATAACTGTTATCTAATACTCTACTTATAAAATGTTCAAGTGTATTGATTTATCACTTGATTTGGCTGTTTTGAATTGAAATTTATCAAACGACCATAAGAAGTACTTTTAAAGGCCAATATAAAATTATTACAATTTCCAATAACTTTTACATAAACAAAGAGAAGTAGAAAAGACAATCCAATCATTGGCACTTTTTCGATTACATGGTTGCCATGGCTGGAAATTCAGGTAAGAAAGCATTGATCAGGCAATGTCTGGGAAAGTCGGTGAATTTGCAGACTGGTTATCATAATAATGGAGAACCTTCTTAAGAACTAGGACTTCAAATTCGTCTTGTGCGCAGTCTTAATCATATGTTTACAAAGTGACGATTATGTCTTTTTTAAGAAGAAAAATATATCCCCAAGCAAAATACCTTTTATTTATAAGTTAAAGGACAAACTTTCTGTTTTGTATTAGCCAAGTTAAAAATTAACAACATTCGGCAAGATAAATGATTTTAAATTAAAACACAACAATTTGTTTTTATGAGCTACCTGGGTTTAACTTTAACCTAGCACTGAAAAATTGACCCTTAAAAATATAACAGACTGTAATCATCTAATTTTATAGTTACCTCATATACCAAAGCTTTAAGTTTTCTCAATCAGTTTGTATAGGAATGTATTTAAAAAAAAGTAGTAGCCCGTAGCTTAATGGTTAGTTATGCCGCTTTTCATTGGACGTCCGGAAGCGTCCGGAAGTCTTCTCAAACCATTCCATTGGCACAAAAAATACGCTTCTGACGACTATCAGAAGAGAAATTCGATTCTGGATTTCAAATCAGAATCCACTCAAGAAGCACTAATACATTTAAACTCAAATGTCACAACAAACTGCAATGTAATTCGTGTTCATTTTTAACTTTCAATTTAAATTTAATTTGCATCCAAAATCAAAGTTTTTGGTTAAATTTAATAAACAAATTAAGAAAAATCAATCAAAAAATATTATTTGGAAGTTCTGAGTTGATACACTCGTGTTTTATGCCGTTTTCCTTTGGCCGTCCGGAAGCTTCCAGAAACGTGCGGAAGTCTTCTGAAAACATTCCATTGGCACAAAAAGTACGCTTCTGACGATTCTGAGAAGACAAATTCGATTCTTGATTTCAAATCAGAATCCACTCAAGAAGCACAAACGTCGGAACAAGCTGCAATGTACTTCATGCTTTTTTTAACTTTTCATTTTAATTTAATTTGCATCAAAATCAAAGTTTTTGGTAAATTTTAATAAACAAATTTAGAAAAAATATTACAAAAAATATTATTTGGACGTTCGGAGTGTATACACTCGTGTTTTACCTTTCGCTTTTTGTGTGGTATCAAATAATTTTTATTTGACGATTCACCTATACAGATACCATTCCCCAGAATTGAGTTGAAGCATCTTGGACTGTTCCATGGGATTTCGGAATGAGTGGAACCTTGAGTGAAACCAAAGGAAAACAGCATTACATTTTGCTTTTTGTGTGGTAGCAAATAATTTTTATTTGACAATTCACCTATACAGATACCAAAAACCAGAATTGAGTAGAAGCATCTTGGACTGTTCCATTGGATTTCAGAATGAGTGAAACCAATGGAAAACGGCATTAGTTATGCTGTTTTCCTTTGGTTTCACTCAAGGTTTCACTCATTCTGAAATCCAATGGAACAGTCCAAGATGCTTCTACTCAATTCTGGAGGATGGTATCTGTATAGGTGAATCGTCAAATAACAATTATTTGCTACCGCACAAAAAGCGAAATGTAAAACACGAGTGTATAAACTCTGAACGTCCAAATAATATTTTTTCTTAATTTGTTTATTTAAATTTACCAAAAACTTTGATTATGATGCAGATTAAATTAAAATTGAAAAGTTAAAAAAAAACATGAAGTACTTTGCAGTTTGTTGTGACGTTTGAGTATTAGTGCTTCTTGATCGGATTCGAAGAATCGAATTTCTCTTCTCAGATTTGTCAGAAGCGTACTTTTTGTGCCAATGGAATGGTTTCAGGAGACTTCCGGACGCTTCTGGACGCTTCCGGACGTCCAAAGGAAAACGCCATTAGACTGTCGACACGCGCACACAGGAATGGTTGCGAGTTGTTAGTCACTAGGCCCTTGCGCCACCCAATTTATTTTTTTTTATTTAAAAAAAAAAAAATATATTTTTTTTATTTTCTAAAGCATATTAGTAGACCTAGGTCATAAAGAAAACAGAAAAGTTACTTGAAAGTTTTAAAAACATTCAAAAACGATAAGGAAATATTTAAAACTGAAAACCGGACAAAAAAACTTAATTTAACTATACTTTCTTTTTATATATAAACAATTTACGGTCAATCGAGATGTTATAATGCAATGGAAGTGTTTGTTTGTATTTACCTCAATACTTTTGGCATGCGAAAATGTTTGCATAGCATTTTATTTTTAGCACTGGAACTGTAAACTTGGCTTAAAAAACAACCTTAATTTAATTAAGTATAGACAACATGTTTGCATTGAAGTATACATTTATCTCTTTTTTTCTCTCCTCTTTTTTGTTTTGTTTTTTTTTTTTTTCTACGTATACGTATAATGTCTAAAAAGGGCGATTCAAAGGTATGTTATTTTATATTTTTTTGAGAACACTGTTTGAAATGTATGCATTCTTTTATGTTCATGATTAGAGCCTTTTTTGGCTTCGTTTGAATAACTATACAATTATAGTTAATTATAGCCGTGTTTTTTGATAGAGTGACTAGCCACTCAGTAAAAAATTTACACGAAAAACACAAACTTCTTTACAATAATTTGTTTTTTGTTATTGTTTTGCGAGTAAACATTTAGCTGAGTTGCTAGTCACTCTCTCAAAAAACACGGCTTTTATTGTTTTTTTAGATTGTGAGCGTTTGACTGGCAATATTTAATTATTTTAAATGCAGTTTGAGATAAGAAAATTTAGACACAGACAAATTGTTGTAATACAAAAATACCTGTGATATAATGGTATTAGTATCTGGTACGAAGCAATTTTACCATTTTTTTCTCCTTAACTGCTTTTAGGCAGCTCAATTCATATTTTTTTTGCAATACGGATAATTGATCAGAAATATCCAAAAGCTTGTTTAAATGGAGTAATGTTCGCGTTATTCAAAATGATGAAGTGTAACTTTCTTTGATGTTTAAGTTCTTCCCATTGAACTAGCCATTCCAAAATGTTATACATATTTTGTACGTTAAACATTATTAACTAACTAAGACTATCAACAACAAACATTATTCATGATTTATAATTTTAACAATAATGTTATACTAATTTGAGTTTAAACGCTCTTGATATTTTAATGTATCTTGAATGTGCCCGGAAATTATAAAACTGAAGTTTTTTGTTAATTAAAACCTGTATGTTAAATGCTTTTAAAAGATTTTCAGGCTATTAAGTAGTAAATTAATAATATTATTTTATGTAACTCTTCAATCGGATGACAAAATGTAAGTAATTATGAATTGAATGTTGCCTTTCAAATGCTAAATAATCCTGCACGATATTACTTATATTTTTCAATTTTGTTTCAGATAGTTGAAGAATAAAAATAAATGAAGCTACATTTTTTGTCTTCGAAATATTTCAGGGATATCTTAAATCTTTGGGTATGGCTCGCACTGCAGAAGTAAAACGTGACGCCCGTATTGGGGAAGCCGAAGCGAGATGTGATGCCCAAATTAAAGAAGCAATTGCAGAAGAGCAACGCATGGCATCTCGATTTTTGAACGACACTGAAATTGCAAAAGCTCAACGTGATTTTGAACTTAAAAAAGCAGCATATGACGTAGAAGTTCAAACGAAAAAAGCCGAGGCTGAAATGGCTTATGAACTACAAGCAGCAAAGACAAAACAGAGAATTAAGGAAGAACAAATGCAAGTCAAAGTAATTGAACGTACACAAGAAATAGCTGTACAAGATCAAGAAATTCAGCGCCGTGAAAGGGAGCTTGAAGCTACAGTGCGTCGTCCGGCAGAAGCTGAAAAGTATCGTTTGGAAAAAATAGCGGAAGCTAACAAGTTCAGAGTTGTGTTGGAAGCTGAGGCTGAAGCCGAATCGGTAAAGTTCACAATTTTACAAAGTTATATTTTTGATAAAAAAAAATATTTTTTAGATTAAAATTCGAGGAGAAGCAGAAGCTTTCGCTATTGCAGCGAAAGCTAAGGCAGAAGCTGAACAAATGGCACAAAAAGCAGAAGCTTATAGGGAATACCGTGAAGCTGCAATGGTTGAAATGTTGCTAGAGACATTACCAAAGGTTGTTATCGATTTGTTTGTTTATTTCTTCAATAACCTATTAACTTTGTTTTCTGATAGGTCGCTGCTGAAGTAGCTGCACCACTTTCTCAAACAAAGAAAATTACAATGGTTTCCAGTGGAAATGGAGAAATCGGTGCTGCTAAACTTACTGGCGAAGTTTTGCAGATTGTGAACAAAGTGCCAGAGTTGGTTAAAAATATAACTGGTGTTGATATTGCTAGGGTAGGTCCTAATTCAAAATATATTTAAATGCATCATTGAATTAACTTAATTGTAAAATGAGTTATAAACCTCTTTGGCCAATATTAATTTTACGAAGTCTGTTTTGTTTGTAATTTCTTTATTTAATAAATATCTTTCAAAAACGTCCAATGGGAAATCTAACAAAGAAACACTTTATAAACTGACAAATTGATATATTTCTTTAATTTCTTATAATCAAGAAACACCGAAAATACTTTGTAAACCTAAATTCTACTTTATTTCATTAACCGCTAAGCTGTGTTTAATTAGAATCAATTAAATTTATTTGTAACAGTTTTTAACCTTTATTTTTTTATTTCAGTCCGTGCATGCTGGTTAAATGAACGAAAACGCATTCATAAACAAATATTATCTCAATGAAAATAATAAAGCTGATAATTTGATGGAAACCATTTTTAATTTTGTAATGTATAACAAAATGAATTTCAAATAAATTTTATAAAAAGTAGGTGATTTTCACATAAAATATATACATACATTTATGTGTACATATATTTTTAACTGTACAATATTCACAAAACTTTCGTACAACAAATAAAACCAACACAAAAAAGTGTCTTTTACATAAGATGGAGCAATTTTGGTTAAAATTTTTCACTTTTTACTTGATAATCATAAATTTTAATATGGATACTACATTATATAAACATTTTATAAGGTATATTAACTTGTCTATTTCTTGAACATAAAAGTTTTAAAATTATTTCATAATTTCAAAAATATTGAAAGTAATTAACATCACTTTGTGTGGTGTGAATAAAACGCAGTACCTGCTTAAAACTTCACTTTTCCGAGTAGGTATATATTGGTATGAATAAAAATCTTAATAGATGGATTTTCATGAGTACCTACTTTGATTTATTTTGTAGTACCTGAAGGCGTGATACGTTTTATTCATACCACCATTTAAATGCATTTAGCATGATTTATGCCAAAAAAAAACATCCAAACGACCTTGAATTACCCTTTTTGTTTCAAACTCTTAGATTGAATCATTTATTATCCAATCAGTGCGAATGGACACAAAATAATAAAATACATCATAGAAACAATAATTATTATTTGATTTTTAATGTGTTGCCAGTGCCAAAAACCTTATACCTAAAATTTAAATATTAAGCTTATGTGGAATTTGTTTGTGAATAATTTGTGTAATAATGTAATTTAGAAAAAAAAATTATCAAAATGATTGTTATGAAAATATTTTACTTTAAAATAATAATTAAAACACCTTGATTTGAATTTGGGATGCTGCCTGAAAATAAAAGATATCACAGGATCGTCTAACAATACTAGTAGACTAGTAGTTTTTGAGTCACGTAAAGCATTGAAAAGTGGTGACAGAGGCTCTGTGATATACACTTTTGTATTCAGGTATCGATTTTTCTTGTCTGGCAACAAATTTTTTATGTTAAAACGCATCTCTTTTATAATAATTATTAAATACAAAATACCTACCCTAGAAATATTATTTAAAACTTTTTTACATTTATCATAAAATATATCGAATTTGAAATATTGTAATGTGTGTAAGCATTTAAATCAAAACAAAATAAGCACAATTTTGTATTCGTGTATGGTGTACTGAGCAATTATAAAACTAAATATATATTTCTATTAAAAAGTACAAGTGACCTCAACTCCAGAAATAATTGTGTTTCGCCCAAGGTATAACAGTAGGCCCTTCAGTCAGTCTGTTATACCCTACTAAGGCACAAATTTTGGTCGATGTTTACTGACTCTTATAAAAATCACAGCAAAAAGATACTGTGAATTTTATTATTCTAGGGGAATTTGTTTAAGTTCGTGCACCCAGAAAATAAATACCCGTGGTCAGGTTTTTTATAATAAGAAGATGATGAAATTTAAATATTAAAATATTGAAATTACTTCTGTTTTAAGTGGAGTGAATGAATAAAATTCAATTAAAAAGTACAAGTGACCTCAACTCCAGAAATAATTGTGTTTCGCCCAAGGTATAACAGTGGGCTCTTCAGTCAGTCTGTTATACCCTACTAAGACACAAATTTTGGTCGATGTTTACCGACTCTTATAAAAATCACAGCAAAAAGATACTGTACATTTTATTATTCTAGGGGAATTTGTTTAAATTACTTACATTCCACTTAAAACAGAAGTAATTTCAATATTTTAATATTTAAATTTCTTCATCTTATGAATATATCAGCCCTATTCTGCTATTCTTCGGGGGGAATTTTGCTTGAATTTTTGACTTGTTACTATTCTGCTATTCATTAAAGTGAATGTGGATTTACGTCGGTATTAAGGTGTGGTATTCTCTTATTTACGTGAACGGACTCTTTCTATACAATTCAGATCCGCATATAAAATGTTACTAACTTACTTACTTTTGATGGCGCTCACAGCCCAGGATGGGCTTCGGCCTCAACTAACAAACCCCTCCAGCCAGCTCTGTCCCTAGCTAGCCGCTTCCAGTTGCGCACACCGAGTGCTTTGATGTCGTCATCCACTTGTTTGCGCCACCTGTTACGGGTTCTTCCTCTGCTGCGTACCCCATCGGGGTTGGATTCGAAGACTCGTCGGGCAGGTGCATTGCTCCACGTGCCCCAGCCATCTTAGCCGCTGTATTTTCAGCTTTTTGACCAGGTCAACGTCGCTGTATAGCCCGTATAGCTCGTCGGTGAATCTTCTCCTCCATACTCCTTCGATACACACCGGACCGTAAACCACACGAAGAATCTTCCTCTCAAAGCATCTTAGCAGAATTTTATATAAAATGTTGCGGGTTTTCAATTGTTGGTTGTGTACCTGCTTAGTGCTTGAGAAAATATGAGTAGAAACCAATTTTTTGTGTAATTTAGAATATTTGTTTTATTTGGAAGTGGGAAAAAAGTTCAAAACTGTTCATATTTGTTTTTATTTCTTTTTTAATAAAAAAATCAACCAAAACAATTTATTGAAACTTCTTAAGATTTTCACATGCACAGGGAACAGCTGTTTGAGTGAATGTCAAATTGGCTTGGGATAATGTAGTTCACCCGACGGATAGCAGAATGGAAATACAGAGCGATAGGGAACCGAATTGGTGAATCGGATCTATGATTCACGGGAATAGGGCTGTATATTTCGTAATAATTATGAAATAATGAATTTTTATATTTAAAAAGAAAATGAACAACAGCAGGTCACAGGTATACTTTTGGAAATTTCATTGCATTCTTATTATGAGACTCAATGCGTGATTATTTGTATTGTATGCATGAAATGTACGTGTAACTTGATTAATAGCGTTTTAAAGTTCATCTGGGAAAACGTCTTAGTTTTATTTTAAATCTACCTACTGGGTAAGTACGAGTTAGAAATCATTAAGTAGATTTTTGTTTCAATTGAATTTCAATTGAATTAAGCGGCGAATAGAAAACTTGTTCGTCTTTTAATAGTCCTATAAAATTAAAGTATAAATCAAGATTCGCCATTGCCATCAATTTAAAAAAAAATGTGTACACTTTACTGCCGTTTTTGTCTTAGCGTGCGTTGGTATACCACTTTCCCTGTTTTGTGGGCGGCTGCAGATCAGGGGCCTTATCACGTAAAACAAAAACGATCGAACAATATCGTTTTGATTATAGCTGTCTTTATTTTTCTTTACAGAAATGATAGAGCTAGCAATATTAAAAACGATATCGTCCCATCGTTTTCGTTTTACGTGATGAGGCTCCAGGTACTTGAGTAACTAACACGAGACTACGTTTCTAGGGGAAATGTAGTTTTAAAATGATACTAAACTACACCGGATCGTTGAGAACCCCTATTAATTTATCGCAGTTGGAAGCTCATCAAAACGCCAGCTTGTCATATTAATATGACCAATGTTTATGACACATACATATACATTAGCGTGTCCGTTATTTTGTGTCGTGTCGAAAACTGCTCCCAGATGCGTGAACTCTTTTAACAGCTGCAAAAAAATACCCTCAAAATTTCACCCTTCTATCTCAATATTAATCCGTGCCGAAACTAAATTGAAGTTTTAAATGCAAATTACATAGTAATTTTTTGCTGCAAGATTTTTTTAACATTCTAAAAAAAATTGAAAAAATTGAAAATCATTGTTAAATGCTTGTGGAATGAGCCAACTTTCTATGGGAATTTTATTCATTCATTTTAATTGATTTTGTGCATGCACAATGCTTTAATTTTGAATGGAAACAAAATTATTCTCATAGCACAGTGTATTTGACAAAAACTGACAATTCGTTTAAAAATAGTGGAAGTTTTAGAGATTCAACGGCGCATGCGCATGATTTACATATATCGAATTGAAATATAATGTTTAATAGATTTATTATCATAAGAAGATGAAGAAATTTAAATATTAAAATTACTTCTGTTTTATTAGATTATAGCTGACCCGGCGAACTTCGTTCCGCCTAAATTCATCTATGTAAAGAAAATAACAATTCCGAGCATGTGCACAACGGTGTTTCATGTAATTCGGTCAATTAAAATTCTTTAATCTAAAGTTTTATAAAATACAATAAAAATAACTTAATTAACAATTTCGATGTGTTACTGAAGAGCTTTATGGTAAACACCATTTTTTCGTTTCATTTTCAGGCGCGTACACGTACAGCGGTAGGTTTGCCGATACGTGAGCACGCCACATACAATTGACCATGTAAGAAACATGCGAATTCAAGATTGATGTCACAAACATCCAGCGATTGTCTTTGCGACTAATTGATTGTCAATTGTCATAGAAAAAGCAAGACGCACTGGAAATTGAAGTCGCTTAAATACGAATGGCAAATCGTTCGGAATAAGCGGAATCCGTGGAATGAGAACATCTTTGCCTTTGAATTTTCCCCTCAAAATCGTGGGTTGTATATAAGATAAGATTTGATGCACTTCGTAATCAAATGCGTTCCGTTAAAAAGTTTTGGTGCATTGAGGTTGCGCAGCAAAATTATAACTGAGCCGACTTTCAATTTTAAGTTGTGTAGTGAAAAGCCTGGAACATCCAAAGAATTCAAAAATTCCGTGGGATAGTTGGTGGCTTCGTTTTTATCCATCACGGAGTCCACGGAATAAATGTAACTCACCGGTGGCGATTTTATTTTGAATGACGAAATTCAAATGATCGACTCGACATTCTTGTTTTTCGCAACTAAAATCACTCGTGAACTCAGCCAATCATGGTTAACATAATTTTGAGTGAAATTCGGGAAAACATTCGCGATGAGCTCTTCCGGCGTTTTTAAAGTGGCAAAAATTCGGTGGAAATTCAATAAGGCCGGTGACTAAGTCCACTGGTATCACGCCATTGCCCATCGCCAATAAATTGTCTGAAGAAATCTGCAGCGAACTGGTCATTTCGGATAAATCGACTCGCATGTTTGTTTTCTATTGCAATTTCTTCACGTATTGAAATAAAGCCGATTTCAGGCTTTAGCCCTGATTATCCCTGATTTCCAATTTTCCTGAAATTTTTTCGAGATTTTCCTACAGTGTCCTTTGTCCTTCCTTGGGTCAATACAAATTCATCAAGCTCAAAATCGTGAAAATCGAACGATCCGTTCTCGAGTTATGCGCGCACACACAAACAACATTTCTCTTTTATATATACAGATTAATTATAGAACAAACAAATTATTTGAATGGCAAATGCACTGTGCTATGAGAACAATTTATTTTCAATACAAAATTAAGGCACTGCGCATGCGCAAATAAATTAAACAGTATGAATAAAATTCCCATAGAAAGTTGGCACATTTCACAAGCAAATAACAATTTTTCAAATTTTTTTAGAATGCGAAAAAAAAATCTTATAGCTAAAAATTACCATATAGCTAATTTGCATTTCAAACTTCAATTTAGTTTCGACACAGGTAAATATTGAGATAGAAGGCTGACATTTTGAGGGAAGTTTTCTCATCTGGGAGCAAATGTTTACGACACGACACAAAATATCGGACACGCTAATATACATACTATATTTTCTCATAAATATGTCTATCACAACTATAATGTCTCTTGTGGACGTATTTATAGTAGAAGTTTGCCTTATCAAGATGTAATACTGCCTTAAGACAATCTTTTATCTAAAATTGATCGACTAAGATGGAGCTGATTAAAATCAGTATTAACATCAACTTAAAACTAACTTAAAAACTAAGAGAATCGGATGAATCCCTCGCTTTGTCCAACTATTAACAGCTTCGAACATTAAATGATTTGAAATAATACTTCTAAGTTTCCGATAAATTTAAAAAATTGTCTTTGTAGCGTGAGAAAAGGAATTCATATTTCTGAGAAGGTGAAACGTTACTTTATGTAGTTTTAATTAATATGTAGTTTTAAAACCGACAGCAAATTTTGGGAGTGGATGCGTTTAACCAAAATCTGAGTATGAGGGCTTATAGGTCTGGTTTAATTTTTACTTACGATATACGTAGTAAAAACAAAAAAATATAGGGCAAGTTTTAAATTCGTGCAAAAAAAATCGAGATAATCGGCCTTATCACAGGTCCCGTCGTAATAGTTTCGTACTACGAATCCCGAAAAAAAGTATTAAACCTGGCGTCGTAACAAAAATATTTCCAAACCAATTCAAAAACGTAAAAAGTTACATCGATAGCCCACAAAATCTTGTCAATTTTTTATTACGACGATGTGTCGCGACGGTTCCATGGTACTTGTTTTCAAGCTTAATAGTACGAATCTTTTATGACGGGGCCTGTGATAAGGCCGAATAATTTTCCCTAACATTACGATTATAGAGAACGCGAAAAAAGTGGGTCTCGCAATTCTGTCTGTCTGTACCACTGAAGCAATTTTCTTCAAGCTTTAGAATTAAGGTTTTTAGCTAATTCCATAGAGGGGAAATTGAAATTTTTCTTTAGCAAAAAAAATAACGGTTCCAGCCATACAACCAGTATACAAAAATTGATTTATTTAATAAAATGGCTCAAACGATTTTGACGAGCTAATATAATAACTACAATTAATTATTTGGTAGACAAATTTTTTTTATAACGGTTATTAACGGTACCTGTCATAAAACTGATTTTTTGGTTTTCAAATTCCTCGTTAACGACTAAGCCGATTTAAACCAATTTTTTTTTTATGTAAGATGTCCTTTATAATCACCCCTATTACGGTTGTCGTGTCACTAAAACGACACGTCCCTGGAGGCGGCAATTGATATTTTATTAAAACTAATTTCGTCATAATGTTGAGATGGTTGGAGATTGGAGAGAATGTCGAAGATTTGGGTTTATTTAAACGCCAACTGTTGCCTCTAAAGCAGTGTTTCCCAACGGCAATTTGATATTATAGGGGGGCAATTTAAAGTTATGATGCACACTACACTTCTCTCCGAAAAATCTATGCTTCTTGTGTTTCCACCCTTAAAGATATATTTCGGACGTACCCGGGATCTGTTTCTGTATATGCATTTCAACTGTAACAACATCATTTTTTTTTCAAGTTGATTTTTAACCGCAATAAGCAAGGGAACTGTTTAATTACCTTTTCTATCTTGATATTTAATGTCGAATTCCTTACAACCATTTGAAGTCGATTTCATTAAAAATTTTTTCTTTTTGTAAGGAATTCATAAAAAAGTCGATTTTTTTTGTGATTGTGTGAGTGCAATTTGACAGGAATTTTGTTGTCGCACAAAAACTAAGAAGTAGTGCGCGCAAAGCAAATATTAAAGTGTATTTTATTTTCGCGTTGTTTTGATAATTTAAAAACAAATATATTTCGTCTGATAATTGAAAAACATCAAAAACAATTGTGCGCGTAATCAAGTAAAAAAATTACAATCCAAAATTAATCCACACACAGCAGCGAGGACCTATTCTGAATATTTCACTAGAGGACGAAGAAAAATAATTTTGCAACGTGATTTCCTCGCGAATTGTATGTTATTTTAATGGGATTTTTTGTTTCTTGAAGATACGCACAATTATCTTTACTTTTTTTCATCAATCACTGAAATATTAAACAATTAAGAACACTTAAACATTTGTTTTCTTTTTTAACTTCGTCACAAAATTGTAATGAGAACATTTAATTCCATCTTGATGCATGAGAAATGTCAAATCTTGATAGTGTGTGTGCGATTTGATGTGAAATCTAGCTAAAAACGCAAGATTTGTTTGACAGCATAAAAGTCGATTTTGTTTAGAAAAAATTCGATTTGTTCAGAAAAATTCGAATTTTTTTGACTGTAAGGAATTCGACATAACTGAATGTGGATTTAGTGTCATATTTAATTTACAGATAACAAAAAGAAATTGCCTGGACATAACAAAAAAACGGGGAGACTTAATACTATTGTAGCTGAATTAAATGACGCATCAAGCGCAAGGGATTTAAATGCTAACAATTACATAACACAAAAAGTTACAAGTACATAATTATTAAATTATATCTTATTTGAATTTCATTTCTAGATTATACTCGTATGTTTTGAAAATAAATTTACGGCTTACTTAATTTCTATGGATTTCTTGTTTATGCCAGCTATTCAATTTTTGCACAGGACATTTTGAATTTTTGATGTTCAAAATTATTTTGGTATCTTCATGTAATGTTAGGGGGGCATGAGGATTTTGGAAAGGTTCTGTGGGGCGTAGCACACAAAAGGTTGGGAAACACTGCTCTAGAGCCATGTCGTTTTACTGTCGTTTTAGTGACACGACAACCGTAATAGGGGTGAATTTTTATTTTTAAAAAAATATAGAATTTTTTTTTTTTGAAAATTCAATATCTAAAACGAGTCAATGAATATTTTTTTAATTTTGTGTAAAATTCTATTTTATTTAATTCTAAAAGTTCGCATACCAAATTTTATTTTTAAAAATGTTCAAGAATTTTTATATATAAAAAAATAAATTAAAAAAAAACGCTCTAACGATTTTTGAATTTATAAATTCATATTATTTATCAAACAAATCAGATGGCATACTTTTTTTTAGCTCTATCTGTTTTAGCTATTTAAATAACAAATTTATAGTTTATGTACGAGGTCCTTTGTTTTTAAAAACGTTTTGTAATGATATAATGTTATGAAACCAATACATATGCACATTGTGAACTTCAAGCTACGTTAAAGTTGTAAGCTACGAGAGCAAGTTTGTGCGATCCAGTCGTGCCCATTTTTTCACAGGCTTTGGCGGAGGTGGGAAGTTGAAAATAGAGATTTTCTAAATTTTGTATCGGGGGTATTATTATTATTACAATATTTTTTATATTACATCATGATGTCCTGTCATCTTTGCTAAGTCAAAATACCTTAATCTTGGTGATCCGACCAATAGAACTCAAGATGAAAACTTTTTAAGCGAACCTTAATCGACTTTTTTTTTTGTTGATTTGTTGCGTTTTCTAAATCTCCAAGAAAAAAATAATTTTGAACATTAATCTTCTACACTAATTTTTTTCATTTTATAGATAACGTTCCGTCAGCTAACGTAGGTAGGTAGCGATCCCAATACGTTCACTCGATTGACGAGTGACGTAATTTTCATTTACTCGATCGCTCATCCGTTCACGGACGACACGATTCGGCCTCTGATTAGGGAATACGAAGCGAATCGTTTTCAATTCGATATCTCCTTTTTCGACTAGCTTTGTATTGATAAATTATAGAATTAGAAGCGAGTCGTAAATTATACTTCCAAGATTTCCAGATAGCTGGTTTCCAGGAAATATTTGTTTAATGCAGCCACGAATTGTGAGATTTCAACTGGTTTTGCTGTCTTTGGATTTGAAATTAAATATAAATGCAAAATTAAATTCGAAATAGTGTAGTTTAATTCTTTGTATAAAACGCTTAGTTAAGGAAATACGTATATAAAAATCCTCGAATCTGTGAGTTAAAAGAAAATTTTTGCAAAGTTCTTCTTCACCGCTTGAACTTCCTAGTCTTTTATTGTTTATTTACCAAATAACTTTAGTTCTTTGGGCTTTCTTTTATTTTAGTGATATTTTGGCTATGTACATGAAATTAGGCCCCAATGAAAAATGGGCCCAATCGAAAAATGAAAAATGGTCCCAAATTTGGGGCTTTTTTCATAATGGGAAATGGCCCCATTTTCAAAATTGAAAAATGGCCCCAAGCACAAAATGAAAATTTGCCCCAAAATTAATATAAGAAGCAACAGAAAGAGAAAAATCACAATCGAACAAAAAATGTTTTGCGTCGGTTTGGGAAACCCTTAAAAGTACCTTGCCTGGCCCGCTTCGCGGGTTAAAGGATTTTAACTCCCTTTTTGGGTTCTTTGTCCCGCTCACGCGACTCCGTCACTCCGCTTAGGGTATGCTCAGTCGCCTGGCAGGCGCCAATGTTGTCAGTCGGTCTGCTATTGTTTTTGTTGTAAAAGTATTTTGGTTTAAGAATTAAAGTTTGGGGCCAATTTTCAAAATTAAATTTCACCCCAAAATTAAAAATGAAAAAAAGCCCCAAAACAATGAAAAATGGTCCAATTTGAAAATTTTAAACTTTTTGTTGTTTCCCATATACCTTAATTTTTGGGGCATTTTTCATTTTATGTTTGGGGACATATTTCATTGAGGCCAAATTTCGTGTAGCCTGATATTTTCCCAAAGTTCCGATGTGTGGGCGCATTGAGTGCTCCTTTGGCTATCCCTATTCATTTTCCCCTGTATTGGACGGATCATCATTAAGGTGCTTCGACTCAGGGAAAATGACAGAGCATCATCATCATTAATTGATGTAATTATACTCCAAACCACCCAACCGCTCAGAAAAAGCATGCCAGACTTTTGATTTCGATTTCACAAAAAAAGGACCCCTAAACCCTTATTCTCAGATTTTCGCTATACAGTCGACTCCGCTTAACTGGAACACCATAATTGCAGACCATTTGTTTCATTTAAGAAACAAAAATCGCAGTGAAACCAAATTTTTCGCAGTAGAATTATAGTTTTATTTTTAATGATTAATTAAATCAAATTTCAGCATTTTTTTTTTTACAGAAAAAAAAAAAAAACTGAGGGGCAAAATCGTAGATAAGAGATCGCATTTCACATGTATTCTGAAAGATTTTGAAAAATAAATTCTTCTACGACATTTTTCAGCTCTTTCAAAGAATACAAAAACTTAACAATGTCCTCTGGATTTAATGCATTTTTATCATATGGTAAAAATGTTCTTCATTTATCATTAATTATTTCAACAGCTGTTTTATTGAATGGAAATGCTTAAGTTATTTTCAAAACTGAAGGAAGATATCCTTCTTGAATATTTTTCGGATGAAGATATTGAAGAATCTTTCTATGTACATTTTAATAAAAATCTAGGTTAAATTTGTTTGCAAAGCGTATCCAATATAATTATTCAAAATATTTGTTTCTACTTCAAAAAGATTCCCGTCTGATAAACTGCGCTCATGTATTTAAAAATAAAGACCAAAAACAATTCTTAAGACAGGAATATGATAGCCTTGGCTTAGAAGATCAACTTTCTTACTAATAAACTCTTTCTTTATAAAATTGTTAAGCCATTTTAAAAAATGTTTCTTAACAATAATTGCATAAAGAAGAAGATACGATTTTCTCCGATTGGATACATTTTTTATTCATGTTATTTATTGAACCGAGAATATAATAATCGCAGTAGATTGTAAGAAAAGCGCAGTAGATTTGAAAAGTTAGGAAAAATCGCAGTAGATCTACTGCTTTCGCAGTAAAGTCCGAACGCTGAAGCAGAGTTTACTACATCCACTCGCTTGTACAAATATACATACTTAAAACTCTTAAAAAAAAGTGAAGTTTAAGAACCAAGTATCATACAAATCACGATTCGATTTTTTTATCTATTTTAGGACAAAACAAGTACTTATAGCGATTCTCTTGTTATTAAATGAAGAATAAATAGTTTATTTATAATTATTCACCATTTTAAATCAGAAAAAGGCTTTTAGCATCCAAAAAGGAAATCTAGGCACTTTACAATATTTACATACCTATACAATTATAATGCAACAAATTTATTAGTTATTTATAACGCGTGATTGAATAAAAACAAAGATAAGTCCATCAAACTCATTCTATTATTTATATACATATAATCATCCCATCACGTTCGTAATGTCGTTTGTACGATTATGTTTAACTTTTGTTCGGGATTCTTAACAAATTTACGATAACGATGGAATTTGTGATAGGGTTGAATATTGTATTTTGTTAAGTGTTCGTTGCAATAAATTAAAAGTATGATTACAATTATATTTGTCAATTAATTCGTGCTTTGGAAAAGATATTTTGGTTGAGATGTTTCAGGGGCCAATTCGATTATTTTAATAGGTCACCCGGGCACAATGGAATTGGAGTGCACTTAAACCCAAAAATGAATGCATTCAAAATATCACGCCATTTACGTTTCTAATTTTTATTTATCAATTTAGAACAAACATATTCTAACAAATCAAAACATCGTTTAATCCCATTTCCTAAACTCTGCGCCATCTGGTGGCTTGACATCGACTTTAGCCTTGCTTACTTCATCCCAGTTTGTGCTTAGAACAGTTCCACCAGATTCGGAAAACGATTTGTTCATGGCTTTCTGAACTTCAGGCGATGCATTGCTGTAGATTTTCTTAAACAGTTGGTTAAGTGCTTCTTCGCTTTGAGCTTCGGATTCCTCGCTCTTTTCCACTTCCTTGGCAATTTGATCCCAATTTTGTTTATGAATTGGCGGAGGTGCAGTTACTATGGGAACATTCTCTATCTCCAGGGAGTTCCAGCGTTCACCACATTCTTTTGCCAAAGATATTTCTACCTTGGAGGAGGTGCTTTTGTGCGACGATTTTTCTGGAACGATAGGACGACACAAATTAAGTACAAGTGTATAGTTGTCGGCCTTCATTAAAACTTTTTCTCGTTCGATGTGAACGGAATAATTTTTTTCCATTGCATTTTTCAGGAGTACTGTAATGACGACTTTTGAGTCGGATTGGTACCAGTCGTGTCGTACCGACATATTTACGAGTTTAAAAATAAACAAATAGATTTTGTTGCTATTTTTAAACTTTATTTTTCTTAATTTTCTTTTACGAGAAGCAAATGAAGTTCCAATTTACAAAGTTCTTTTATTTTATGACGTCTGTCATGTCATTTCTATTTTTTTTTCTATAAAATAGGAACAGTTTGGAATGGTAAAATATATTCCAGGGTTGTTAAACTAAATAAAAAATAAAATGCTTTTAACAATGTGCAGAAGCAGATCCGTGCAAGGTTTTGTGTTTAGCTTCGTTATAAATTATTCTATTGAAAGAAACGTCAATTAGACCGCTTTCACACAAGGAAACTAAGTTGCCAGAAACTAAATAGTTAGTAGGTGAGAAGGGTGTAAGGGGAGAGTGCGTTCTAACCTTTAGATTACCTATTATGACAATAGTCCGGATTTACACTGAATAATTTTTTTAATCGATTAAAAACTTATCACGAGCAAATTAGTACGTCTGCTTTATACTATTCTGTTTTTTTTTTTGGATTAAATGATTGAAAAAACTATCATCTGAAAATGGCAGACGCTGGCGTCGTATGTAGAGCTTCTAATCTGTTTCACGCATAAGATATTAATTTTCACACTTCTTGCCAAATGTCAATGGCCGCATTCAGAAACCTATGCGATATCCTATCTAAGATAGGTTCGTAACCATATAGGTTTCTAACAGCCAACTGTTTTTGACATTTGGCTTTTGGATACAAACGTATACCTAAATTTTTCCGATAGCTTGGATAGCTATCCAACAGCAACAGCTGTTTTGTCATCAACTGTTTTTTTACACGGGATTACAACAACACGAACCTATCTGGATAGCTCTGCATAGGTTTCTGAATACGGCCAATAACTTAAAAAAATTGACGTTTCCAAATTGTGGTTTTTAAATACATGAGATCAAAAAATTAAACTTTCTGCACGATATTTTCTTCTGAATCTGCATTTAAAATTTTGTTCATATGTTTAAAATGCAAACAAAATTCATCGGTAATTTATTATTTTGAATTAATTCGTAGTTAATATATTAATTAGTTTTTACTTATGAAGATATTGGCGCAAATCTAACTGACTGCATGTACCAAGGAATCTATGGAAGCTCAAAAAAACACGAAGCGGACTTGGATATTGTACTGAAGCGTTCATGGGAACAAAAAATAAAGAGAATCATCATAAGCGTAGGAACTCTTACTGATGCTGATGCCGCCCTTGAACTGGCTAAGAAAGATGGCAAGTTTTATTTTTATCAAAAATCCCGATATATTAATCGACCTTTTGGTATAAAATACCTACATAGATCGACTTTATACGACCATTGGCTGCCATCCAACACGCTGCAATGAATTTGTGCCTAACCCTGTACAGTACTATAATAATTTGTGCACAAAAATCAAAGAAAATCCATTAAAAGTTGTTGCTGTGGGAGAATGTGGCTTAGACTATGATCGCTTGCACTTCTGTGAAAAGGACATTCAAAAGCAGTATTTTGAAAAGCAACTAGACATAGCTAAAGACTTTCAACTTCCACTTTTTCTACATTGTCGAAATTCATTTCATGATTTTATGGAGATTATTGAAAGAAATAAACATAAGGTCTTACCAAATGGCGGAGTAGTTCATAGTTTTGATGGAACACTCGAAGAAGCAAAGCGCATTATAGATTTTGGACTTTATATTGGACTAAACGGATGTTCTCTAAAAACGCAACATAATTTAGAAACAATTAAACAAATTCCAAACGATAAAATAATGATTGAAACTGATAGTCCTTGGTGTGGGATTCGGCCAAGCCATGCTGGTTTTAAATTGGTCAATACACATTTTCCTGTTGTTAAAAAGAAAGAGAAGTGGACTCCGTTACTGTTAATCGATTCTCGTAATGAACCATGCCAGATAATGTAAGTCTTTAATTCAATACTTTCTTATGAATCATTTTAACTCTGATCACTTCTTTATGATATAAAATGGTTGAACAATATTTTAACACATTAACTTCATTTGTATGTAGTACAGGTAAAATAGTACATAAAATCCTTCGAAAAGAATAATAATTCCTACCCTCTTGAAAGTTGGTGAAAACGTTCCATTTACATGAGAATAATCAAAAGGGTCTATAAGAATATTTTGTTGGAAAGGTTTTTTTTTTTTGTTGGGGGGGAGAGGAGGAGAGATTCCTGTGCCTCAAAACGCAAAAATGACTTTGGCACAAAATATGCATATGGCACATGATTTCATGGTTATTTTTAATGGTGAATCTAATGACATTCAAACTAAGACAATACAACAACCGGAAAAAAAAGTTTATAGTCATTTTTATGTAAGTATGGCTATATTTTCAGTGCAATAGGTAAATATTACCGAAAATCCTTTAAAATAATGGTACGTTGATGAAACATTCCATTTATTATGGAAATATCACAATTTTACTTTTATAATATTCAGCGTTGAAAAACACCTTTAAATCCTATACCATATAACTCAAATATACCAAACTAAAATTTTAGTTAAAAATCAGACATTTTCTCTAACCCTCAAAAAATCACCCTTTCCTACTAAATATTTGTATAGACTTTTGATTCTTGATTTTCTAGACACTCTTTACATTTATACAAAGTATTATGCGGGTAGTATTGATTTCAGAAGTGTTATGGTATAGTTCCAAACTTTTCACTTCCCATAAAAAAACACCCTTTTACCATATAATTTTGTATGGACTTTTTTTTATATTTGGTTTCCATAATGTAGTAGCCCGTAGCGTAATGGTTAGTGCGTTCGACTGTCACGCTGGAGGTCTGGGATCGCTTCCCAGCCTCGTCCACCTAAAAACTAAAAAGTTTTTTTCAGGGCTACTGCCTCTTGCGATGAATTGACAAATCCTCCAAGAGTATCACTTGTCACGAATAAGTGCTTCTCTTCTAGCCGTTCGGATTCGGCATAAAATTGTAGGTCCCTTCCATTCCTGTCGAAAGGCGCACACAGGAATGGTTGCGAGTTGTTAGTCACTATGTCCTGGTTCTTCATGAGCCGTTGTGCCACCCGATTTATTTATTTTTTTTTCCATAATAAATAGAATATTTATACCAAGTTTCATCAACGTACCATTATTTAAAAGGGTTTTTGGTAATATTTACTTACCAGAAGACCCGTGCGAAAATTTGGCACATTCAATAAGGCTTTTAATTTTCAAATAGAATGTTTGAATAAAATAAATAAATTCTTTTTATTATTGATATGAACATATTAGTTTTATAAAACCTCTTTGTAAACAATATTTGATGTAAGAATAAAATCTTTTTGAATTTTTTGTTTATCATTTTCTTAAATAGATACATATATGTTCTTTTCACTTTTTTATTTAGTTAAATAAGCTTTTTTACTATTAAACTTAAATCTCAAAAATACATCTCTCAAAAACACAGCTAAAAATTCTTTTGGGGGCCCCAGCATTAAGCTTTCTCAATGCATTCCGTCCCTGTGTCCATGCATTTGTGTTTGTGTAACTCACACTATTTTGAAAAAAGCCTCACTTTTTCCTCGATATGCCCGTTCCTCTATTTCTTCTTCTAAGATTTTAAATTAAAGAATTAATAAATATGTTTCTTTCATTCATGGAATCTAGTGATATCAATATATGCATTCGGCTTTTTATAATGAGAAAAAAGATTACAAACAACAGACGTAGGTAACAAATATGTTTCTCCACCACTCACTCAATGTGCAAGCGAAAAAAGAGGATTATACATTACAAAAGTAATAAATATGTTTCTTTCATACATGCATGGTGTAACTAAAGAATGTTCCCCCACTCAATCAAGGTGCAGCAAAAAAAAAGTGAATTTTAAATTACAGAAGTAATACATATTAATAATAAAATATAATCTTAATCTTAACTATTATATAAAAACGAAATAAATATTTTGTTTCTTCGCGCATAACTCATAAAATAATTAACTGATTTACCTGAAACAAATTTTATAATATTCTTTATGTCCATGAGATGGGTTAAGGATATTTTTTATTACTTAATTTGTTTGAATTTTCAAAATATTATTGTTTTTTAATTGTTTGTAACCTTTTTTCTAAGAGTTTGTCCCAAATATTCACTCATACACTTAAAACGGTTTGATACTTTAAAATAATAACAATTTTTTGATAAATTCAACATTCTTACGAAAATTTTAAGACCTATATATTTTCTTAATAACTATACATACAAGCTGAGCAATAAATATATAAACTTTTGAAAGTTATCAATTTTTTTAAATTATTTCTATCCGGGAATGCTATTCAAGAGCAATCAACGGGTAGCTGCTTTGTTTTTTGTTATTTTTGTTTTGTTCTTTTCTTCCGCAAACTGAATTCATGCTTACTGGCTGAGCATTAATGGTGTAGTTGTAGAAAGGTAAACAAATAATATATGTAGCGCCACAATGTAAAGCTACTATTGTAGCAAGAAAGTGTGTGTGTGTGAATTAGGTAGGTATGTTATGTAGGAAGAAAAGAGTCACACTAGGTGATCAAATTAATTGTGCATTGTATATCTCCAACGGCAATCGTCATGCTTTCATATAAAAAAGAAGGTGTTTTCCGGGTGGAAAACAAAAATGATTTGGTTCGATTAAAAAGCGTATAACCTGACTTCTAATGGTCGGATCTTCAAGATTGAGATCTTAAAATGACGGGAAAAACAGTTCACAGTTGTGTGTATTTAAGAATGAGATATAAATAATATTAAAGCAATTAAATGGTGTTTGGCGAATATTTTAAAAGGGAAAATTTTATGAATAAATTCAAATGAATTCAGTTTAAAAAACGCTTCATATATTTACAAAATGGTTAGCTTTAAAAAAAAAATTAAAAAGTAAGTAGGAAGGTATTTATAGCAAACAAAATATTATTTTTTAAAGTTTGCGAAGCAACGCGAGTACGGGCGGCTAGTATAAAATAAAAATAGTAATACTTTTTTCCGGTTGTCGGTTCGTTTTAGTTTAAATATTATTAGATTCACCATTACGTTGAAATCATGTGCCATATCCTATTCAATACGTGTGCCAAAGTCATTTTTTCGTCTTCAGGCACAGGAATATCACCTCCTCTCCCCCTCAAAAAACACCCTTCCCTACAAGATATTTTTATAGACTCTTGATTCTTTAATCTTATGGTAAATGTAACGTTTTCACCAACTTTAGGGTAGGAATTTTTACGTTTTATACATACATATGTATGTATGCCCTGTTTTACCTGTACTAATGCAAATACATACTTAATTAATATTTCAAGTAAACTGGCCATTACAAAAAAGTTCATCTTGGATTGGGCCTTAGCTCCAAGTAGAGATAAAGTAGTTCTCTATTTTTACAGATTTTTTTTTATTGCTTTTATCTACTACTACTTTTATCTACTTACTTTTGTACTGAAAACAAAATAACTTCTTTAATTTTAGTTTTTAATACAATTTTAAATTTCAAAAACAAATTGTGTCCATTTTTTTCATTATTAATCTACACTACTAATCTTTAAGTTGCATTTTTTGAGATACATATTCAATAAAAATAGAAAATTAAACCTTAAAAAATGTGATACCTACACGATACAAAATACCAAATTAGATCTGCAGAACTTCGAGTTATTGTCTTTATTTGAAACCGTCTTAGGTCCCAAATATAAAAATCATAAAAAGCCAACGTTCATTGACATAATATACTAAATGTCTAATATGATATATTTGATACCAGAAGAATTTATCTTTTCTTGCCTGTGCGATTGCACAGAAGAATAAGCTTGATGTTTGCGGAAAAATAAGGAGCTTCATACTTGATTTTTCTTATCTGTTTAGCTGATCTATATGAACTATTAGTTTTAATTACAATTCTTATTTTCAGAAAATAAAATAACCTAACTTTAAACATGAAAATATAAGCATAGTAAAACATACTTATTAAAAGAAGTCACCATATTAAAGGTCACAAAATTATAATCCCTGACATTATAGTACAAATTTATGAGAGAGTCACCCTATTGAAGAGTAACAAAATAATAGACTTTTCTAGACAAAAAGCAAATAAAAATCAAACCCTGTTAAAAGAGAACTAAAGTTTTCATATGCAAAGATGACGTGTACTTCATTTAATTATAGGGCCATAAAGTCCTAAGCCATCGGGTTCGAGAGACCTTGTCTTACTACCCACAGTAATGCAGTAATGTGTCATTTATCGTTGAAAAGATTATTGCGTGTATTTCAGACCAAAATACCTCTTAATCACTTAAACGGTCCAAAGCATAACGTCACATACAAAAATAAAGGACAAGCAATATACTTTCCAACGATTACTGTTAAATAAGTGCAGCAGCTTCCAATGTAGAATTGCATTATTTTTTGTATGCATTTTTACCATTTTCTTTTATTAACCATAGTTAACAATGGTCGTTCCTTTATTACAAAATAGTTACGATTTGTAACTATATGAAGTCATCACATCGTTCCTAAATTCAGTTTATTAGTGTCAAATAGTTACAATTCGTAACTATTTCCAACTCATCTCCATGATATGAGTTGAAATTGTTGATCTGTCAAAGCACATGTGAAAAGAATTGTTTACTAAAAATAAAAGTTAAAGAATCAAAACAAAGCTTTTGGTGAAGTGAAATGAATTAAAATTGAATTTTCAACATTTTTAATGAAACAGGAGAGTATATTGTAGAAAAACAACATGATTTTATGGTAATTAACGATAAAATAAAGTTTTCCAAAGTGTTCGTTTGACAGACCAACAATATCTAACAATAAATCGTTCCTAAATGAAATGTAACAATTTCCAACTAATTCTAACAATGGCACTTCAACAATTTTTTTTTACATAACAACCATAGTTAACTATGGTTAATAAAAGAACGCACCACAAGCAATAACCTTTTCACTGACATCACCGATGAGTTCTCAGACTAATTACCAATGAGAAAGTGCATTATTTTTATTGTTGTTAATTTGAAGACGAATACCCTAAAAGCTTAATATCCATGAAATGAAATGAAGCCATTGTAATAACTTTTCAACGACGTATGACAGATAACGGTTGAGTTGGTAGACCAGTTGCCAATGAAGAATTGCATTATTTTTCGTTTTGCCGTTTTTGATACCTTTATATCTCATGAATCTCATGGTCTTCATCTAACCGGCTATCTTTCGAACATCATGGTTTAGAGCTGAAGTACACGTCATTACCTTTTTAATGACGTATGACACATAACTATTGATTAGGAAGACCACTTTGCCCATTCTCCTTTTATTTCTTGATATCAAGTTCAAGATATAAATCTCGGATAGATCTTTCTGATATCCCCGCAGGAAGGATTCCACTTGATATATCATGTCATGATGAGCATTGCGGGTTGTTCGAATCAAAAGAAATAGCCAACTGCTCTTGATTGTGAAGTGCATGTGCGTGAAATGTATTCGAACCTTGCAAAATCCACTACTTCAAACTTTTCCATTTATTTTTCTATGTATAAATAGCCTTTAAGTAATTTTGTGATACTATTTTCTCAAAAAAAAAGTTGCGTACGTGTGCAGAATATAAATTATACACGTCATATGCATATTAAAATCATTACATACTACATTCAAATAAACTACCCTTATCGGCAAAAAGTCCTGGTAGCTAGCGCCGAGAAAAAAAAAATAATTTTTGTGTAATTTATTACCTGTTAATAAAGTTATAAATAAATAAAATAAAAAATGAGATTTTGTTTGTGCGTTAATTTCCAAATAAATTATCCGAGTCTGGAGTGAGTCAAAGTGAGTTTTGGTCGAATTTCGGCCATTGGGCGATACTAGTTAAATTAAATGTGTGTATTTTTTTATTTCTATTTAAGAAAAAAAAAAATTTCATACAGAATGCGAGTCCACAGCAAAAGAAATGCATCACAATCACAACTCATGTCAGTTTGACAACTTACACTAAATTTTGTAGTTTGCAGTTAAATTGAATAAGTATCTTTGAGTATAAAATATGGAGTGCTCGTTTACATTCCAAAAACGTAACCATCATAGGGGGCGCGGTAGTCTATGCGGTAATTCAATTCTCCATATAGAGAGGGTTTTAACAACAACACCATCATAGCTGCAGCTGTCAAAATACCCTCTATATATTAAAATTACGCCCTTTATCACAGGCTCAAGTACTACAATGCATTAGCAACGAATGTTTCGAGTTTGTTTGGAAAAACCTTAATGGTGTAGAAAATAGTTTTTTTTTGCTTTTTTTACAAACGGTCTAAAGAGAACCTAAAGTTACACTAAAATTGAATTTGCTTCGCGTTGTCTGGGCATCACAAAATAAATATTGAATGCATTAAGACGCCGTTTTAAATACGGTCGCCCTAGTAAGGAAAAGTCATATCTGGGTCTTTATAAAGTAAGACAGGATTTAAGGTTAGACCGCACATAACTGCAGCGGAACACTTCACAACGCGGCAAAACATTAACACCCTTATTCATAAAGAAAAAATATAGTTATTTTAGCTCCCGTGTTTTAGAAAACTACACAATGAAATAAGAATGTTCTGGACTCAAATGGAGCAATAAGCAATTGCCTTTAGTTTGAACCTAGAAAATTCTTAATCAATGGTGTACTTTTCCTAAACACGGGAGCTAAAATAACTACTTTTTTTGAGCTATATCGCGCTAAGCAGCAACTGAACTTCATAAAATTTCATACAAATTTATGTGAATCGCAGTTCCGCCTAGTGCGGTCTTACCTTTAAACTATTGAAGTTTTGACTTTGAAAATCCAAAAAAAACAGTTCTTTGTCATTTTTCATAAATAAGTGTAGCACTTGTGTATTGTGTTTCAAACCCAATGGAGAGATAGGCTGAGTTCCAAAAAGTTTTGATGCGGCAGCAATACTCTATTGATGCGCATCTGCTACGCAAACATGCTGCTTTCGCTTTGTAAACATTTTCACGTTTGAGTTTTGAAACTTATGACTTTGCATCAAATGCGCTTCTGATGCATTTCGGAACTCAGCCATAATATGTAGCAAATAAATTTATTTGCTACTCTTTCCTGATCGATTTGACTATTAACTTGCACCTCAGAGCTAAAAATTCCTACTACCGTTCTAGTATTAAATTTTGAACAAATATAATGCGCCATGCAAAGTGAATCATAAATATATGTGATACGACTGATTTATATATAATTGCAGAACACCACTAATGTTTAATGTAAACATTTACAAAACTTATAACTTACTTTTATTTGCAGACAAGTTTTGGAAATTATTGCCGCTACAAAAGAAGAGCAAGTCGAAGAGCTGTCGAATATTTTTTACAACAATACTATGAAATTATTTTTCAGAAACCACTTGTAATACAGATACAATTAAAATGATGCAATTTTTATTTAGTGACATGAAACATTTTATTATTATTTTATAACCATCCATTAGTAGGAATATAATAGGAATTCATACAAGTTACAAAGATATTATTCACATGAAGATCGCATTAAATTCTAATAACACTCGCTGAGAATTCCGCGTTCTAAGTTGAAATCATAATCATTTTCGACCTGCATTTGCTTAGTCATGAGTGCAAGTATGCCGTCGACTTCCATCTGTGTGACTTCGAAGCTAGTCTTTGTGCACAATTGAGGTGAAAGATTAAAAGGTATACCCATAATATAAGGAATTGGAGTTTGAATTTTATTAGTAGGATTATAGTTAGAAGTCGGTACACCAAAACTTGTAGGTGGATAAGGATATAGTGGCATCATTGTTGCAGGATTATTGAAAGGCAAAGAGCCTCCTTGATGTTGGTTTTCAACTATGATAAATTCTTCACCATTTCCTTCAGATGTACCTTTAATTGTTATGTCTCCAGGTGGGGTTTCTGGACTGGCCTTCTTTTTACTAAAAAACGATAGCATTTCACACTTTGAATTTCTGTCCTTTGGCTAATTTATTAAGAATTTGACAAATCAGATGCTGAAAACTTCAAAGCGAAAACTGTCAAGTCAAAAAAAAAAGTACATAAGGGTTTGTGGTGATAATAGGATTGTTCAGTGATGTTTTCCTCAGAACAGAACAGCACAGATTGGTGAGAAACGTCAGACAAGTTAGAACAGAAACACCTGTTCTTATGTGGATTTCTTTTCAACAAAAAAATCAAATCTGTGGGGGAAATTTGACTTGTTTAGAAGAAAAGATCAAATTTTCTAAATTTAGAAAGATTTACACCGACTTGCACACACACTAGGAAGATTTGACATTTCTCTGGCTACTGTTTACGTCGGCTTTTCAGTCAATTTGTTCAATTAAATTATATCCGTGGTGTAAAAGTATTTCCATTTTCAAAAAAAATTAAAGAACTGTGCGTTCGGGCCTGTCAAATTGCACACACATACAATCACAGAAAAAAAAATTATTTTGTTTGTGAGTTCCTTACAACAAAAAAAAGATTTGATCTCAAATAGTTGAAAAGAAATCGACATTAGTTGTTCTACCCACTGTCGAATTCCTTACAACCAAAACAATTCGAATTTTTCTGAACAAATCGAATTTTTTTCTAAAAAAAACGATTTTTATGCTTTCAAATAAATCTTGCGTTTTAAGCAAGATTTCACATCAAATCGCAAACACACTATCAAGATTTGAAATTTCTTATCCATCAAGATTGAATTAAATGTTCTCATTACAATTTTGTGACGATGTTAAAAAAGAAAACAAAAAATGTTAAAGTGTTCTAAATTGTTTAATATTTCAGTGAATGATCAAAATAAGTAAAGATAATTGTACGTATCTTCAAGAAACAAAAATCCCATTAAAATAACAAACAATTCGCGAGGAAAACACGTTGCAAAAATTTTTCGTCCCTTAGTGAAATATTCAGAATAGATCCTCGCTGCTGTGTGTGGATAAATTTTGGATTGTATTTTTTTTACTTGAATACGCGCACAATTGTTTTTCTTGTTGTTCAATTATCAAACGAAATATATTTGGTTTTAAATAATCAAAACAACGCGAAAAATAAAATACACTTTAATATTTGGTTAGCTCGTTTTTGTGTGGCAACAAAATTCCTGTCAAATTGCACTCACAAAAAATTCGAATTTTTTTAAATTCCTTCTACCAAGAATTTTTTTTTAATGAAATTGACTTCAAATGGTTGTAAGGAATTCGACATAAAACACAAGTACAAGAACAGAATAAAACAGGACTTTCTGTTTTGCTTACTACGTTTCCACCAGACACTAAACCGAGATTTAGCAAGATTATCACAAATCTCCTTGAAATCTACAAGATTTACCATACAAATTTTAATCTCCTCAAATGAAGATTTCAAATAAAACTCATTCAAATCTACTTGGAAACATTAGTTTGTCAAATCAAACAAACTTTTTTTTTCGAAGAATAATTGTGGAACCGACCCATTTTCGTTTATTGACAGATGGAAATGTAAACAAAAACTATCTATCTCACTTCCACTTCATATCAAAAAAATGAAACATCATTTGAATGTTTTGCCGTAATCCTCTTTTTGTGCAGTGGAAACACCAAACAAATCTCATTACCTAAATCTTTAGTGGTTGGTGGAAACGTAGTTAGGTAGTCCTTTAGCAAGATTATCACAAATCTCCTTGAAATCTCGAAGATTTACAATACAAATTTTAATCTCAAATGAAGATTTCAAATAAAACTCATTCAAGTCTTCTTGGAACATTAGTTTTTCAAATCAAATAAACTTTTTTGGTCGTTCGAAAACATATCGGATACTAAAGTATCTTAGATACCATATCTGCCTACCACACGAATGCGGCCACTAACTACTCTGTTCATCGACTCACAAAATTTACATGCCGACTCCACTGGCCTTGAACGATGTCCATAATCCACACTACAATCCACAATCTGATTTGTATGGATATGTCAGTGCATGGACATCGATTTTTGCGTTTCCATTGGAATTTTTCTAAACATATTCATAGTCCAGCCATCCTTTCTGGCCATGTAAAAACGACTACAAAAAAATTGGAGAAGTAAAATCGGGCAATGTAAGGGCCCTATTATGACTCGCGAGTCGAACGTTCGACTCAAGTCGAACGTTTTAAAATCACTTATGTCGTTGGTTTAAGAATATAAAACTGCAAAGTTCGAATAGAGTAACATCTGAATTGAACACACATTTAACGGAATGTAGTTAGGTGAGCCATAAACGGTAATGCCAAAAGTCAGATTCGCCTAATATTTCTTGCGACTCGCGATTCATAATAGGTGCCTAAATCCAGACTAGTTCCGTTTATAATTCAGAGATTGCTGATGGCTCCTTTTTTTGAACTGGCCTATTATCGAACAAAACACCAATTGACAGCTGTCAGCTGTTGCTGCCCATCAACTTGCTGGGGTTGGATTGGATTAAATCATGGATCCGTTGTTATGTGATACGCATTAAGAAGAACAAGAAATGTTTGTTTTGCATTGTTGTTTAAATGTTTAATAAAGTGTACAAAAACACACATTCAAGTTGTTACCTTTTATGTAAAACCAAAGAAACCCTTAAACCCAGTTTTCAAATGTATTCGTTATAGAATCGTTAATATTTATCAAAATGCGAACTATTGAAGGAAAAGTTGTGATCTTAGGATCCAGGGGTAAGTAGATTCAATTAGTTTTTTTTAGGTAAATTTATATTCCATTCCACATCCACACTTATTTCAGTTAATCTCTTTTAAGCTTACTTAAATTGAGAGGGTAGCGTAAGGCTTATCTTCTTCCATGTTATGTACAGTAACCGCAAATGTACATATGTATCCATTCCACGATCTGAGTCATAGCGTTCGGGGGTAATCCATCTTCAAAACATGGAACGATTAATAAATTGCTTAATGTACAATAACTAGTAAAAATTAAATTGTATGGAATACTACGCCAATTTTGCGAAGACACCAATTGTTACAGGTTATATCGACCAAATACGAAACAAATTTGGTAAGATTACTTTGTACAACCAGTAAATTGCATTTATCGATCCAATATAACGGGTTGTTGACCAGGCCTGGTCGCTTCTTGCTAAACTGCATATCAGCCCAGATCTCCATAGTCTATACTCGACCATTTGCTGCTCACCAATAGACAGCATTGTAGAGCAAACCGCACATGTAGTACAAAAGTGTCACAACTCAAAAATCTTAGTTTTTCAATAGAGTTGAAAAACTATTTAACGTGAATAGAAACAGTAAATTTATAAAATAATTAATCGTTACAAAAGGAAATAGACTATTAACCAACCATAAATAAAAACCAGCATCAATTTTACATCTTAAACCATGAAAAATCACGTTTTTAGAGATATGACATTTTTCGTGATTTGTTCATAAAAAAACAATTACCTATTTTTACTTTAGTCGAAAAATTTTTAGTTGTGACAGTTATGCATTTATTTCTTTATAATATTACATCATGATTTTTCATAACTTTGATATTTTTTTATAAAAGTTATTAGGATAATGGAGGATTATTCTTAATCAAAATGTAGAATAATGATCAATATTACGTCCTTTAATCACCACGCCTTTCTTCGAGCCTTTCTCTTCTTAAAACTAAAGCAAATTCACGTTATAAAGTCTTATACAAAAGGAAACTTTCATTCAGGTTGTTGCTTTGTCGCATTTGTTTCTATTTCTGCCTAACGCTTGTTCTTCTTCAGACTCAGAGGAACTATCCGCACTGTTGGAAGAACTGGTTGAAATGGTGGAAGAATTGTTGTGAAAATGAGGAAATGCGTCCGAATCGACAAAATCACTTTCATATATTGGTATATTGAGGAAACTGTGTAATATTTTTTGGTTTGGCCTTGGTAAAACAAATTTGAGTTGGGACTTCGTAGTTTTGCGATTTTTTTTTAAATTGTTCAAAGCCTTATTTAATGTGGTTGGCGTTTCATCAAAATCTTCAAAATTTTTTCGTTTACCTGTATTGGCGGTTCGCCTGTAAAGGTCGCTGTATTATGTAGGTAGGATTGAATCGTGGAGGAGTGATTAAGGGTGTTGCTGAAAAAATCTTCAGGGGTCAAAAACTAAAAAAAAGTTTTTTTTCAGGGCTACTGCCTCTTGCGAGGAATTGACAAATCCTCAAAGAGTATCACTTGTCACGAATAAGTGCTTCTCGTCTAGCCGTTCGGATTCGGCATAAAATTGTAGGTCCCTTCCATTCCTGTCGACAGGCGCACACAGGAATGGTTGCGAGTTGTTAGTCACTAGGCCCTGGTTCTTCATGAGCCGTTGTGCCACCCGATTTATTTATTTTGGTCGTCAAAGTTATTAATTCAGTTGGCTCATTTTTGAAACAAATCAGAAAAATTCAAAGTATTTCCAAATAGAAATTGTTTTGTGGTAGGTATTGCATTATTAATCTTGAGTGACTTATCGAATTCATGATAAAATACCTACCGAAAACTAACAATCGTTAACAAAAGTAAAACTGAAGAACAAATCTACGTTTTCTTAATTATAGTTTTTCTTAGCTGGTGTAATTAAATCATCTAAAGTGTCATAACTCGAAAAAACATGAGAAAATGTATGAGAATTTAAGTGTTTGTAAAACATCTGCTATAACAAGCTAAAGGTTTTATATAAAATTGAAAGCATTTGGTATTTAATTGGGCTTTAAAAACTTAAATTTGTATTGAAACAACAAAACTGTATTAACTCTAAATTCCAACTTTTCATTTTTCTAAAGTGTAGTAACTAAAAATAATACAAAGGGTTTATAACTATCTCAATCAACTTAAACGTCACAACTCAAAATGAAGCAAGTGTGTGGCTTGTAAAAATGCTAGTTGTCCAAATGCAATTGTAAAATTAGAAAAAACCTTCATTTGGATGGGCACGATCAGGTGACCTCGGTGGTGCAATGCGTAGTGCAGTGGCCTCTGAGGTAGCATGGTCTAGGTTCAAATCCAGTTGACGGCAAAATAAATTTTAAATTAAAATTGGAACTATAGACTAAGCACCACTAAAGGAATCCGATGATTGGTGTGGCAGCCATGAAATTGCAATAATTCCAGCCTATATAATACTCGGTGGTAGCCAACACAAGTGGTTGTTGTTCATTCAAAACCTTCAATCGAAGCAAATATTTTTCCACAGAAAAGACAGCAAAAATGTTTTAACTCAAAATAAAACACTTATTTTTTGCAAATTTAACCACTTAAACGACACAATCCAAGTTAATACACTTTTTATATTTATTGCACAACTGTTTCCAACAGGAATCACATCATAACTAAAAATATGTCATTTGTGTCAAAGCACCTTTTATTTAAACTTAAACATCTAAAACGACATTTTACCTTTTGGAAAAAGACTGTTAAACTTAAATCAATGGTAACTTGATAGAAACGTTCCAGAAAATGTAAAGAATTTTTTTGCGTCTAAAACTCAAAAAATGTGTTTTTTGATTTGTGACACTTTTGTACTACATGTGCGAAACTATTATGCTATCATTGCCCTGCTCTAAAAATGCTGAAGCCAACAATATGCCGTTACAGATCGTTCTGTGGTGATATTTTCTTGTTTTCGAGACTGCTCTGTTGCCATATAGGGTTGGTCCTTAAAATTATGACGGTTAACAAGGTTTTTGTAGCCGAAACCACTTTAATTTTTATAAAATATTTGAAAGATTCAAACTGAATTTTGAAGAAAAGATTAGTAGTTTTAGGAATCGTTGAAAATGTGTAAAAATATGTTGCCAAATTTAACCGCGTGTTAAATATTCTTAGAAATGGCGCCAAGTTTTTTGTTCATTATCAAACGACAATATCTTGAACTTACTGGGTATTATGTGTAAACCATGGATATAAGAGAAAAATGTCCAAAAGCATGAAAGTTTAAGCAAAACTAAAAAGATGGTATTTAATTTCTTGAAAGCACTTTTTAATCAGAAGCCTAGAAGCCAATTGAGTTTCCGAAAGCAATAAAATATACATAAAATATAAGGAATACACAACAGCGGTTTAAAACAATAAAGGCACTAGAAAAGGTATAAAGGTACAAATAATATATTATTTGTTTGTATGGGATTGTTGACACTCGACTTCTTTCTATAATCACAGCCCAGAACTCAACACAGACAAAACTATACCATCTTCAACGTTAGTTCTGTAATCGCAGGTATTTTGTTCTTAGTTTCCTGAGCAAAATGTATACCGATCAAGAAAAATTCCTGAATTGCTTTCCTTAACGTAAAACGGTACTTTCGCCATTTTTGTAAGTTCTGTTATTATAATTAATTATTATTTTTTAATTTACTGAGAAAAAACAACAAAAAGCCATTCAAAAATAGAAAATGACCCATTAAAATAAGATTAGCTACATAATGTATATGTAGTTAAAAAAAATCCGAAATGCTGCTCTTTGGTGAAAAGCTCTATTGTTATGCCTCAAGTAATTCCAACAAACAGCCTTACATTTGGACAATTTCTTTTGATTTTGTTAGGCGCAAAATTTTTTTTTAAATTCATCGAAAACAAGTTTTTTGTTGGATTTTTTTTTAGTCCAAAATTGTAGCATATACAAATTTAAACTATATTTTGAAATTTTGTTCATTTTCACTTAAATTTTCAACAAAAATGAGTGCGACCTAATTGGTTTAGGTTAGGTTGTAAGGGGTGATGATTCGGCAAGCCGAAACACCTCACTCGGATCTCAATGTATCCATTGCAATCCCCAGAATTTGCGAAAAGGAAGGAAAAGGGAGTAACGTCTTTGAAATCAATACTAAAAAGTTAACGATTTAATTGCAGAAAAAAGGCTAGACGCTAGACGAGTCAATTTACTTCTGGGCACATAATTGTTTTATTCATGGTAGTCTTTATGATACTCTACTTATGAGTAGTTATGAACATTTGAAGTCTTAGTTTATTTATATAAAATACTTATGTAAATGTACGTACATATACATACATAACAACCTATCTTTTATAAACGTAAAAAGTGAAAAACAATTTTCGCACTCCTTAAAATACACTCCACTCCACTTGAATAGAAACAAACTTTTTTTTACTATCAGAGTGTGAAGCGCTTGGGTAAATTGATAAATTCACCGTTTGTTTTTAGATCCTATAAGAGGGATGTATTGCGAATAAAACTGCAGGGACAGAATAATTCAGGAAAATACCATTAGGTTATTTTATATCACTTTTCTAATTACTTCATTTAATACAATGTTTTTTTTTTGCGCCACTTGAATAGAAACATTCTCTTAAATAAAGAAACAAATTGAAAAAATGCAGTAAAAGATGGTAGTTTTTTATTTATAATCATATTTTAATACTATTGTGTTACCATCTTTATTTGAAATAACTTTAAAAACCCTGTTGGAAAGTGAATCATGCTGTTATTTTATATAATTTAAAGAAATTGCACTTCATGCTTCTTTTATTACAGCAGAAAGTGATTCTTTGTCCTCATATTGTCGGTCAGAATCGTACACTCTGCGAACCATCCATCCCCTTACTTAATACTTAAGTCCGGAGAATACGGTGGCCATTGAATTAAGGTAACATTTTGCTCGAATATCCAACTGATAAATGATCCTTGCGTTGTGGATTCAAGTTACATTATTTAAAAATGCCAGAATTGTTTAAAAACGGGAGTTGGTTGTTCCCTGTATCTTTAATTAATTGTGGACCATTATTATTATATTATCTTATATTTATTTCAATAAAGGTAAACCTTGTCCAAGGTTTGTTTTACTACGGCTCACGCAAATTTTTTTTTTTTAATATGAACTTGAAACAAAAATACGTAGATGAAAAATTGCTACGGAAAAAATAGTTCAGTTTTGTACACTATGTTTACTAATAGAGTTTTTAAGATTATCAAACAGTTAAGTTCTGTTCATAAGTCATTAAATATTTTTAGCATTTTTGGTTCATAGAGTTATGTACTCATATGTGCATTATTGTATAGAATTAACACAATATGTTACGGTAATACTTCAATCGATAACCCAAATATCATCGACCCTGATATGTGGTCATTTGTTTTTATTAGAATATAGTTATGAAATTTTGTTCATTACCTTCTTGTCTTTCCAGGATACAATTTAAATTGCTTTAATTTTTTTTCTTTGAAACAAGTTAGTAATGATAATTCATTATGTATACCTCACTTAAGGCTTATCATAACAGGCAAATTTAGTAATTATCAGTTCTCACAATTTTGTTTATGAAATTGATTTTCTTCTTAAAATGTACTTGTAAAAATATATTTATTTCAGGTGTGGGTAAAACTAGCTTAGTCACAAAATACATTAAAAACTCGCTTCACAAAGACATTGGACCCACAATTGCAGCCTCATTTTTTACATGCAAAGTGTATCTAAATGATGAAAAAATTAAACTACAAGTAAGAACCCGAACCAATAATATATCAGATCGAACGTTTTTTAACAAAAGAGAAAAATAAAAAAAATAAAACAATATAATGCATTATGTTACATAATAACTTCTATTTATCCAACAGTAACAATGTGTACCTGTGTACATACATATGACACTACATTATGTTTGTATTTCATTTTGCAAATCTTTATTTTTAAGATATGGGATACAGCAGGTCAAGAACGTTTCCGTGCCGTTGCTCCAATGTACTATCGGAATTCGAATGCAGCCATTCTAGTTTTTGATTTGTCCCAACTTACAACTTTTAAAGAAATAAAAACTTGGATTCAAGAACTCCATCGAAATGTTCAGGATCCAATGGTTCTTACACTTGTTGGAAATAAATTGGATCTCGCATCAGCAAGGGTCGTATCGCGAGATGAAGCATATCACTTTGCTTCGTCCATAGGAGCGAATTACTTTGAGACATCGGCCGAAAAGGATCAAGGGCTCGAACAAGTGTTCGTCTCTACAGCTTTGGGATTGGTTCGTTTAGCAGATGAAGGCAAAAGTAGAAGTTTACGTGCATTTGATTCTTGCGATTCCATAGCCGCCTATTCAAACAATAATGCCGCGTTATGTCATAGCAATAGTTCTACACAACTTTCATTTCACTTACCTTCTGTTCATATTGGAATCCCAGTTGGCAACGATGTTAAGGTTGATGACGTTGGGCGGCTCGAAACTCCATCTTGGAGCATAGAACATATTGCATTCGGTGACGAAGAACGAGTCGGTTGGTGCTGTCTCTAAAGGACTTGAATGTAAAGAGAACATCCTTAGTGTATTTTTCATTTATTTTTAATTAAGTTAAACACAAAAATAAGTGTAAGAAAAGAATTTATTTATTTTACTCGATATTATATTTTTAAGTGGTGATCATTCGAGAATTGAATGTCACTTAAAATACATATTTTAAATTTATAAAACCAGGCATTAAAAAAATAAAAAGAAGTTGTTCTTATTAAAATCAAAGAAATTTGTTTCATTTCTCACATATTCTGCATTTCAAAGTTAATTAAAATTGATTTCATGGTTGTTTTTAGGGCTGTGAATCGGCAGATAGACCACTCGAAAAAATGCGTAGACGCGACACAATTTTTAGCAAAACAGGTTTCTGAAATTTAGTATGTAATTAAATTTTTTCCTTACAATTTTATCAAAATTTTACTTTTTAGAGTGTTCTTTGCGTATATTCATATGAGTTCAAGAAATCAAATAGCGTCTCTTTCTATTTGCCATATAATTATATGTACATTACGGTGGTCCTTATTAAGGTTATTGTCTTATTTTGAATGACGCACCCCCTAATTTGTTCTAAATAATAAAACAAAATTCCTGTAAAATTTTAGCTCATTTTATTAACGTTAACCCGGCCCCCAAGATGTCTGAAGTTGTATTAGAAAATCCCATGGTATTTTTGTACATCCAACTTTAAAAATTCGTAACATTAGTAATGATTGATAAAAATTGAATTTTTTCACGCATGTAGTAATCTTTGTCATGTTTAAAAAATTGTATTAAAAAAAATTATAAAATTAAATAAAAAATGTTTTTTTTTTCTTGTTTAAATGGCTATAAGTAGGGAAATAACTGTTGTAAATTTTTTTCAGATGGATTTTTATAATTATGACAAAAGTGACTACATGTGTTCCAAAATTCAATTTTTTTTATCAATCATTACCAAAGTTAAGATTTTTCGAATTTGGATTTATAAAAATACAAGGAATTTTCCATATAAAACTTGAGATGTCTTGGGGGCCGGGTTAATGTTAATTAAGCTAAAATTTTACAGGAATTTTGTTTGTACTATTTAGAACAAAATAGCGGGGTGCGTCATTCAAAATAAGACAATGACCTTTATAAGGACCACCCTAATGTACATACATTATGTATTAAGGTAATATATGGCATGTTATGGATTCGTAAAAGAAATTGAACTCGTGATTTTTTATTAAATTTGGTAAAAGGAAGACGAAAAATTGGGTCCAGCAATTCCGTCTATATGTCTGTTCTTGCGCCTATTAGTAGGGTCGCTTAGCAAGAAAATGTGTTTTTGCCGGACAAAAGCACGGCACTACTTAGGTTCTTAGCTTGCAATTTAGGGTAGGACCCATCTCGGGGGTCGGCCATCTTGGATTTTATTGCCGCCATTTTGGAATAAGGTATATTATCAATAAATCAGCTTCTAAATCACTTAGGACCACAAACTTGCTGTCTAGGTATACATTTGGGGTCAGGGAATACAACCACACTGTTTTTAAATGTATAAGTTTAAAAATCTAGGCAGGGGGGCCATGACCCCCTTGCTCGAAGACAGTAAAATATAATATTTGGGGTCAGATAATACATTCTAGAAAATTTACAAAATGTATCTGAATCTATTTCTATAAGGAGGGGAATGTAATTCAAGACACCCCCCCCAAGAGCCCAAGATAAAAGAAAAATAAAACACAATCTTCATTTAGTCCGGAAAGGTAGAAAAGAAATAATCTTTTGTTAATTTTTTCGGAGTGCATGCATAAATTCTACAGCTTCATACCAATTTCAATGGGATAAGAATTACAAAAAAAATCATTCTGAATACACCCAGAGATGAACGCACAGAAGTGTCCGTCAAAAAACCTTTTTTTATTTCATAAGCGAAATGTCGTCTGGCACAAACATATTCTGACAAGCCTCAAAGAAGCCATTATAGAGAAAAGCGTGGTAAGGAGAAAGTGAAGTGGAGGAAAGAACAAGCTCCCAACTTTGCCCGATTTTTTAAAAGACCCCACCAGCAAAGTACTACAACTTTTTGTTTTTCTTTCAAACAAACTGGTAAAATACCGAAAGTAATGTTATTGTCGTCACATGTGGTGACGGAGTTATTTTACGAGTAATTGATAGGACCGTGCCATCATGTGACCATCATGAGGAAGCGGACACATCCTCAGGTGACACATACACTTACATACATATATGACATTCCACCGTTACACAGAGCTGGTTGGCGATAGTGAACATTTTAAGACACTAGAACGCTTTACCGTAATATTGTATGATAAAAACAGACAATGTGAATGATACCAGGAAGGAGCTGTTTTGTTAGAAGACTAAGTCAATGGAGAAACTTCCACCAATGAAATACGCAATACTCGAAAACACTCAAAGCGGGCTGTATATCAGGCAAGAGTATGGTACATGATATGTACCACCAATGTTTATCAGTGAACACAGTCAACAGTGTGCTTCTTGTCCGGAAGGCTGGGGCTGGACTCAGAAAGAATAAGGTGCATCATGGGTTCATGTACGGAACACAATAGCTATTGCTTCAAAGGCATGTACTGAATTGATTGACTCTATGGAGTTTTTGGAAGGCACTTGGTGGAACTTTGATGTCAATTTTAAAACCAAAAATAAAACACTTGTTAATTTTTTTTTTGAACAACAATATAATATTTAATTTTTTCGACGCGTTTCGTCCTATTAAGACATCTTCAGGAAACAAAGTAAAGCTTATACATAAAAAGTGAGTGAGGGAAAATCAAACAATAACAAAAATAGTACATGAGTAACTACAGTCAAGACAAGAAAAATTTACAATTCTTAGGTTATTTAAAAATTGATTTTAAAAGTTTTTTTAAAAATAAATAATGAAAGTTAATATATAAACTATAGTTTTATATTGAGCAGAGGGCTATTGTTGGTCAGGTCAATTTGATTGTTTAGTAAGTTGTCTCCTCGTAATTTATGTTTGTTTATTTCAAAGATTTCAAACTTATCTAAGACTTGTCAAGAATTTAAATTATGTAGGAGTTCTATACTTTCTATAGAACAAAGGTGGCCTGAATTGTGGAGATGTTGTGATAATCCAGAAGATGGGTCGAGATGATTGAGCACATACGAGCAGTAAGTTTTTTAACACGAATCCTAATATTGTATTGTGGTTCAAAAAAAATTAACAAGTGTTTTATTTTTGGTTTTAAAAGTGATGTACCGAATTGGTAAAATGGAATTGCAAGAGTTAAGAAGTATGCACTGGTAGGTGTGCTTGCAAGCCTGCTCATTGGAATTGTACTGAACTAAGTAAATGTGAATGGATAAGACAAAAGCAATCCATATACATATATGTAAACTCAATTCAACATCTTTCATATGCGATTTCTTTTGTATTTAAATTTTTATATTTTCATGTATCTTATGACATTTTCAACCCATATAATCTAGTGAATAACGGGGTGGAATCGGCTAAGGCGATAGTTGACTGTCGCTGTTTTGATAATCAATTTTGATTATCAACTTTTCTTTGTTCTGCGTAAAGTGATATTAAAAAAAGCAGAACATTTGTAGGGTTTGAATTTGATGAACACAATTATTGTTTTTATGCGTTGTAAATTATTTATATTATGATGGAAACCCATCATGTGCTTTAAATAAGTACCCGATATTTATATTTTTATCATTTTAACTTCATTATTTACAAAAAAAGGAAAATAAGTTGGGTACCAGCAGGACTCGAACCTGGAACATTCGGGTCCATCCTATACCTAGAGTAAATTTCTCATATGGATTAAGTATGATGCTAAAAAGACAAAATAAAGAGTTGGTGATTTTAACTTAAGTAAAATGTTAGGGGATAGTACGATGCTAAACTCGTTTAAAATTAATGTAAATTTTTGTAATGTCGTTCTGTTCGGCGCATAGAAAATTTGCTTTGGAGTACCTATATATGTATATATACAAACATTACTGTTCACTTATATTTAATTTTAACTTTGATAACTTTTTTTCATTTTACTATCGGTTTACGGCGGAGCTTAAGCTAACACAACTTATCTTTCTCAAAATTATTAAGCAAAATGTGTGAAAATGACACCTAAATAGCTGTCACCCACAAACCATAGCAAAAAAGTGATAGTCAATTTGATAATCACCTTACGTGGAGCAAAAGCATTTATTTTGATGATCAACAATCAACTATCGCCTTACGCGATTCCACCCCAGAATTCATTCCATTAAATAGTTTTGTTAATTTTTTAAATAATAAATCAATGGAGGATAGTTTGTAATTAGTATATGTACTGTAAACACATACATGCATATGGGTGATTCTACAAATGATGGAAGTTTCTATGGCCACGCTGATATTTCAACCATTCAATCGATACCCACACTGGTAAAATAAATTATCAAGATCTGATACATTTCATTACTCAAAAATGGGCACGACGGCGACGTGATCGCACAAACTTGCTCTCGTAACTTACAACTTGAACGTAGCTTAAAATTGACAATGTGCACATGTAGTAACATTATATCATTAAAAAAGTTTTAAAAACAATTTCAAATTTAAATTAGTACCTACTTAAAATTACTATAAATTTGTTTTTTAATAGCTAAAACAGATAGAGCTCAAAAAAAAGTATGCCATCTCATTTGTAAGATAAATATGAATTTAAGAAAAAAAAAAATTAAAAAATCGTTAGAGCAGTTTTTTTTTAATAATTTTTTATTTATAACATCTCTTGGAAATTTAAAAAAATAAAATTTGGTATGCCAACTTTTAGTATTTAATTAAATACAATTTTTCACAAAATTAAGAAAAATAATCATTAACCCGTTTTCAAGATATTGAATTTTCAAAAAAAAAATCAATATTTTTTTAAAAATCCAAAAATTTTTTTTTTTTTAAATTATATATGCAAAATTGTTAAAACTTCAGAGGACCTCTTACATAAGAGATTTGGTTGAAATCGTTAAAGAGAAATTTGAAAACCAAAAATTCGGTTATATGACAGATACCGTTAATTACCGTTAAAATCTGTTTTCTACCAAAATATAAAACGTAGTAATTATAGTACATCGTATTTTTTTTTCCAAAATCGTTAGAGCCGTTTTTGAAATAAAACAATTTTTGTATATTGGTTGTATGGCAGGTACCGTTGTTTTTTGAACTAAAAAAAAAATTTCAATTTTTCCTCTAGCGAATCTCATAAGAACCTTAAGTCCAAAATTTGAAGAAAATCGCTTGAGCCGTTTAGGCTGCAGGTCGAGGTACAGACAGACGGACAGACATACAGACAGAATTGCGAGACCCACTTTTTTCGCGTTCTCTATCATCGTAATGTTAGGGAAAATTATTAAGTATCTCAATTTTTTTTAGCACGAATCCTAAACTTGCCCTATACTACGTATATCGCAAGTAAAAAATTATTTAAAGAGCCTAATTCTCAGTTCCCTGCCTGACGTGTCCCTCGCTTGTTTTTCAAACAAAAAATCATAACTGTTCTTTTATTTTTGGGTCCACACTAAAACCAACTAAAGTTTTTTGAATTATCACCCCCTATCAACAATTATTATTAAATGTAACAAAAGTTTTTTTTTTTATGTAAGTTTAACTTCAAACATTTTAAAAGTGTAAATGATTAATCTTAAGTTTTAGCCCAGTAATTACAAAAAAAAGAGCTAAATTCGCAAAGCGCGATGTAGTTCTGCATTTTTGATATGTTGTTGGGGCGTGTTAGAGTAGTCTATAGCCAAGTTTGCAACTTCGAAAAACTTGTGGTCGCTGCAGGAAAAATGCAACAGTGAAAAAAGCAATAAAATTCACCCCATTTTTTCCTTTATAGCTTTGGAAATATGCAACTTAAGAAAAAACCGTCCACCATAAACTTGTTTGTTATAAAAATTTCTACCAGACAACATTATTTTTAAATTCATGCATGTTTTACTTGTGTTGCTATCTATCCATAAATTTAAAAACGAATTCTGAAAAACTAAGTAATTTTGAAGCACTCAAGAAATAGGTCAAACATTCTCCAATTCTGCTAAAAAATTGGAGTCCAGTAGGCTATAGTATTACAAGACGAAATTCGAAAACTTAATTTAAATCGGTCCAATAGTGTTGGCAAGAAACATGATGTTAACTAAGTGCAACAAGCAATATTTGCATCATTGCTGTGGTTAAAGTAGGACACTTAAGTTGGCACTCATTTTTGTACACGTACATGGAACCCTTGACTATCATAAAATATAGTTATAATATTTATATCTTTTTTATTGCAACTTTTATAGCGTTTTTAAAAGTGCCGAAAATTGTTCACTTTTCAAGTAAATATGTAATTTCGTGAACATTTCGGAACTTTTAAAATCGCTATGAAACTTGCCTAAAAAAAGATATAAATATTATAACCATATTTTATGATAGTTAAGGGTTCCAAGTACGTGTACAAAAATGAGTACCAACTTAAGTGTCCTACTTTGAATACAGCAATGATGCAAACATTGCTTGTTGCAATTAGTTAACATCATGTTTCTTGCCAAAACTATTGAACCGATTTGGATCGAATTTCCGAATTTCGTCTTGTAATACTCTATACTATTTGATTCCAAATTTTAAGCAGAATTTAACAATTTTTGACCTATTTTTTGACTTCCTCAAAATAACTTAGTTTTTCAGATTTTTTTTTTGATTCCTGGTTAGATATCAACACAAATATAACATGCATGAATTTTAAACTAATGTGGTCTTGTAGAACATTTTATAACAAACAAGTTTATAGTGGATGGTTTTTTCCTCAGCTGCATATTTTCAAAGTTATAAAATGTCGGAAAAAATGGTGTGATTTTTTCACTGTTGCATTTTTCCTGCACAAGTTTTTAGAAGTTGCAAACTTAGCTACAGACTACTCTAACATGCCCCAACAACATATCAAAAATGCAGAACTACATCTCGCTTTGCGAATTTATTGTCAAATTTGACTGGGCTATTTTTACAGATTTAAATACCCCTGATGAAGTCGAGAAATTACGCCGAAACGAAGGGAAAAAGTATGAAAGATTGAAACAGTCAAAAATGTCGATAACTAATGTACCAATTGAATTTTCAGATATGGTATAGTAAAGTTTCAAGTCTCGTTAACACATAATAGTGAAAGTTCATGTCGTCCGTTATGTATGACAGCTGTGATGAATAGTCTAGCCAATTAGTGACTTTACGTGGGAAAAATTGCAACAGAAGCTTTTTTAATTGATTTTTGATCAGTAATGAACAACATATCCAAAATCGGACAAAATCCGTCCATGGAAACACCCCGAAAAACGGGTTTCAAAATAACGGATTTATTGGTTTGTTGTTTTGGGTTGTTATTTTTATTACGATGCGATTTTTACTTTTTTCTATGTAAAAAGTTATCACTGGTAGGCATTGAATAAATATATATAGAAGGTGACACTCGGAAGAATGGCCACTGGCTGCCATCATGGCGCTAGTGTCGGTTTAATAAATGTTCCTTATATTAATAGAGAGGGAATTTTCTCAATACTTCTCATTTCTAATTTTATTTGTTTTTAAAAATTTCTATGGAAACGATTCTTGGTATTAGTTTTTTTTTTTTTTGAAACTCAAATTTATTGTATATATATATAGTCTAGGAAAGATAGGAAATTTAATATGGGCAATCGGGGACAAATTAATTCATGAAATTTTATTGCTCGTATCGACTTACTTACTTACTTACTTTTGATGGCGCTCACAGCCCAGGATGGGCTTCGGCCTCAACTAACAAGCCCCTCCAGCCGGCTCTGTCCCTAGCTAGCCGCTTCCAGTTGCGCACACCGAGCTTTGATGTCGTCACTCACTTGATTGCGCCACCTGTTACGGGTTCTTCCTCTGCTGCGTACCCCATCGGGGTTGGATTCGAAGACTCGTCGGGCAGGTGCGTTGCTGTCCATACGCTCCACGTGCCCCAGCCATCTCAGCCGCTGTATTTTCAGCTTTTTGACCAGGTCAACGTCGCTGTATAGCCCGTATAGCTCGTCGTTGAATCTTCTCCTCCATACTCCTTCGATACACACCGGACCGAAAATCACACGAAGAATCTTCCTCTCAAAGCACCCTAGCAGATTTTTATCCGAATCTTTCAGTGTCCATGCTTCTGACCCATAAAGCAGGACCGGGATGATTAGGGTTTTGTATAAAGTCTCCTTGGTTCTCTGAGAGAGGGCCTTACTACTTAAATGCCTTCTTAGACCGAAGAAACAGCGGTTGGCAAGAGTAATTCTTCGCTTGATCTCTGCACTGATGTCATTCTGCGATGTAATAGTGGAGCCCAGGTAGACAAAGTCCTTGACAACTTCGAAGTTATATCTGTCCATCGTGATATTTTGCCCGAGTCGACGATGTTGAGATTCCTCTCTCGATGACAGCATATACTTCGTCTTGTCCTCATTAACCGCCAATCCCATTCTAGCCGCCTCCGATTCAATGCTCGCAAATGCCCCTGCCACAGCTCGCTTGGTTTTGCCGACAATGTCTATGTCATCCGCATATGCAAGCAATTGAACGGACTTTTGATAGATTGTACCGCTGGTGTTGACATGTGCGTTGCGTACAATGGCTTCAAGAACGATGTTGAATAGGTTGCATGATAACGCGTCGCCTTGCCTCAATCCTTTCTCAACATCAAAGGAATCGGTGGTGTTCTTACCAATTTTGACGGAGCAGTGAGATTTCTCCATCGTCATCCTGCACAGGCGGACGAGTTTGGCAGGGATGCCGAGACTCGACATGGCTCTGTATAATTCGTCCCTTTTCACGCTATCATACGCGACTCTAAAATCGATAAAAAGGTGGTGTGTATCGATCTGGAATTCACGGGATTTTTCTAAAATCTGTCGGAGTGTGAACATTTGATAGACGGTTGACTTGCCTGGCCTAAAACCGCACTGATAGGGGCCGATCAGATCGTTGACAAAAGGTTTTGAGCGGTCACACAGGATGGCCGACAAGATTTTAAAAGCGACGTTTAAGACTAATTCCTCTGTAGTTTGTACATTTCAGAACATCTCCCTTTTTATGGATGGGGCACACTATACCGAGGTTCCATTCTTCATACTTTCCTCCGACCAAATTTTGCAGATGAGCTGGTGTATGCTCCTAGCCAATTCATCTCCCGCTGATTTAAATAGTTCGGCTTGTAAGCCATCCGCACCTGCAGCCTTGAACGACTTAAGTTTGGATATCGCCAGCCGCACTTCAGTTAGGTCGGGTGGACGGAACTCTTGGCCATCATCGTCCAAGTTGAATGGAGCGTTCTGCCTATTAGCGGAATCTTGGCTGTCTTCGCCATTAAGCAGTCTAGAGAAGTGTTCTTTCCAGATCCTCAGCACTGACTGTGTGTCTACTACCATATTCCCACTCTCATCTCGGCAGGCTTCCGTTCTAGCCTTGAATCCTTGGGTGGATCGCTTCACCCTCTGATAAAATTTTCGAACATCTCCCCTACCGCTACAACCCTCAATAGACTCTACCGCCCGCTTCTCGTGCTCTCTCTTTTTCCTCCTGAGAAGTCGGCGTTCCTCTTTTCGTTTCAGCCCGTAGAGCTCCCGGGCCACTCTCTCAGCAGCTCTTGTTCGAGTCTGTAGCATTGCCTGGTAGGCCTCGTCCTTAGCTGCATGCGCTAGCCGGCACTCTTCATCGAACCAGGGGTTTCGTTGTATTCGCCTAGTGAAACCCAGCACATCAGAGGCGGCACTTCTGATGGCTTGTTGACAGTGTTCCCACTGGTCCTCTGCACTTGATGCTGGTGGGGGACCTCCTGAGAGATTAAGAGTTACGTGGTCTGCAAAAGTTCTGGCAGTCTCTTGCGATTTAAGCTTCTCGACATCGAATCTTTTCACAGCATCTGCTCTGCGTTGTCGCGTCATGGATATCCGCATATGTAGTCTAGCTACCACCAGGTAGTGATCCGAGTCAATGTTGGCCCCTCGGAACGTTCGGACGTCCAAGATACTGGAAGCATGTCTCGCGTCTATCGCAACGTGGTCGATTTGGTTGACGGTTACTTGATCACGCGACCGCCAAGTCCCCTTGTGTATATTGAGGTGTGGGAAGTAGGTGCTTGAGATGATGACATTTCGCCCCGCCGCAAAGTCTGCCAGCCTGTGTCCGTTGCCGGAAGTTTCGTCGTGTAGGCTGTGTCCTCCGACTATCGAACCAAAGATGCCCTCCTTTCCGAATCTTGCGTTGAAGTCACCAAGAATGATCTTCACGTCGTACTTCGGGCACATATCATACGTTGTCTCTAAGAGATCGTAGAATGCTTCTTTGGTTGAGTCTTCTCTCCTTTCATGGGGGGCGTGAACACAAATCAGCGAAATGTTCTTAAATTTGCCTTTGATGCGGATTGTGACCAGGCGCTCGCTTACACTCCGGAAGCCCAAGACTTCTTGCCTAAGTCTTCCCCTTATCACAAAACCACAACCAAAGAGCCCCTGACCCTGTTCCTTCAAGCACCCGCCGTAGTAGATGTCACACGTTTTCAGTCTCCGTACGCCCTCTCCATCCCATCGCACTTCCTGGATGGCTGTTACGTCAGCCTTTAGCCTGTCCAGGTTCTCCACTAATTGTTTGGCTGCACGTGTTCTGTATAAGGACAGGACGTTCCACGTGCAGATCCGAAATTCATTGTCCTTGTTTCGTTTGCTGGGGTCGTCAACTTTAAAATCATCCATATCCGAGGCTTGTTGTTGTTTCGGAACAACTTTTTTTTACGTGGTAGGGAAGTTACCCCGACGCACAACCACCGACCCGGAGGACCAGACCCTTCGTATAACTCCAAGGGTAGGGAGCCGGATAAACCGCTCCTTATAGGCCTGAGCTACAAATATGTCGTAGTAGCCCATATAAGGTGTTCACTAAGTAGTTCAACCTAACTGGAACTGTAGACACCACCGTTGATTCCATCTAGAGAATTCGTCCCCTGCCGCCTCGATGAAAGGAGAAGTGTCGTTGGCTGTCCCCAACAGCTTTCCACGGGGATTTAAACCCCGTCTCCAGCTGAGGTACTAGACACCCGATGTTCACCACGTGGAGGTGAGAGTAGAAGTTGGTAGACAGAGGTGGGTTTTGAGAAAAACCTGTGGACGCTTGTGTCCTCTTGAATGCACATAACTACCCTTTTGAACAACGGTATCGACGCAGAATTTTATTCTCAACAACATATCCAAAGTCCTCCAAAATCCTTGAATTGACTTTTTGTGTAGACGCATTTTAAGAGGCGGAGAAGGGAGGGAGGCGGGAGTTTGTCAAGGAGGAGGTGAAAGTCCTCTGGAATTATTACCAAAACACTTATTGTGAAGAACATATTTAGCCCAGTCAACGAAGACTCAAATTGATAAAATAAATGCAAAAAATAGTGCTCTCTGGATCATTTTTTATATGGTAGGGGACAGTAGAGTACGCAGGATTTTGTTTAAGGGGGGCTCAGTCTCAATTTTAGTGAAATTTTTTTAAGGTATCACAACATAGCAAACAAAATTAAAGCCTTTCGTATTATCAACCACCAGAAGTTAGATTTCAATAATAAAAAAAAGGGAAAATACACACAATACTCCCTAGTTATGAAATGAATTTTACCTTTCTTTGTAAAAACTATTTTTTGTAAAAATCCACTTTGACAAAAATCCACTTCATGGACTCGATTTAAACAACTTCAACGGTAATAGGGGTAGGTGAAAAGTGTATTCACATTTTAATAAATAAAATTTCCGTTTTTTCTTTAAGTAAGCTTATAGCTTTTTGTGTTTTTTGAGAGAGTGAATATCAGCTCAGCTAAACAATAACAAAACAAATTATTATAGAGAATTTTGTTTGTGTTTTCCGTGTAAAACTTTTACTGAGTTGGTAGTCACTTTCTCAAAAAACGCATTTAACGGGTGATTTTTTTGAGGTTAGGATTTTCATGCATTAGTATTTGACAGATCACGCGGGATTTCAGACATGGTGTCAAAGAGAAAGATGCTCAGTATGCTTTGACATTTCATCATGAATAGACTTACTAACGAGCAACGCTTGCAAATCATTGAATTTTATTACCAAAATCAGTGTTCGGTTCGAAATGTGTTTCGCGCTTTACGTCCGATTTATGGTCTACATAATCGACCAAGTTAGCAAACAATTAATGCGATTGTGACCAAGTTTCGCACTCAGTTTACTTTATTGGACATTAAACCAACCACACGAATGCGTACAGTGCGTACAGAAGAGAATATTGCGTCTGTTTCTGAGAGTGTTGCTGAAGACCGTGAAATGTCGATTCGTCGCCGTTCGCAGCAATTGGGTTTGTGTTATTCGACCACATGGAAGATTTTACGCAAAGATCTTGGTGTAAAACCGTATAAAATACAGCTCGTGCAAGAACTGAAGCCGAACGATCTGCCACAACGTCGAATTTTCAGTGAATGGGCCCTAGAAAAGTTGGCAGAAAATCCGCTTTTTTATCGACAAATTTTGTTCAGCGATGAGGCTCATTTCTGGTTGAATGGCTACGTAAATAAACAAAATTGCCGCATTTGGAGTGAAGAGCAACCAGAAGCCGTTCAAGAACTGCCCATGCATCCCGAAAAATGCACTGTTTGGTGTGGTTTGTACGCTGGTGGAATCATTGGACCGTATTTTTTCAAAGATGCTGTTGGACGCAACGTTACGGTGAATGGCGATCGCTATCGTTCAATGCTAACAAACTTTTTGTTGCCAAAAATGGAAGAACTGAACTTGGTTGACATGTGGTTTCAACAAGATGGCGCTACATGCCACACAGCTCGCGATTCTATGGCCATTTTGAGGGAAAACTTCGGAGAACAATTCATCTCAAGGAATGGACCGGTAAGTTGGCCACCAAGATCATGCGATTTGACGCCTTTAGACTATTTTTTGTGGGGCTACGTCAAGTCTAAAGTCTACACAAATAAGCCAGCAACTATTCCAGCTTTGGAAGACAACATTTCCGAAGAAATTCGGGCTATTCCGGCCGAAATGCTCGAAAAAGTTACCCAAAATTGGACTTTCCGAATGGACCACCTAAGACGCAGCCGCGGTCAACATTTAAATGAAATTATCTTCAAAAAGTAAATGTCATGAACCAATCTAACGTTTCAAATAAAGAATCGATGAGATTTTGCAAATTTTATGCGTTTTTTTTTTTAAAAAAGTTCTCAAGCTCTTTAAAAATCACCCTTTATAACGTCTGTTCCTTTTCTTTCTTTGATTTTTAGTCCAAAGTCCTGTCAAGTTCATATAAAAGAAATGAAATTGACAGAACTTGGGAACAAAATGCACAGAAAATCACAGAAATTCAGAATAAAGGAACAGTAGCTATACAATGAAAAAATGGTAACATTTTTCAAGGAAATTCTCATAATACAAATTATTATGGGGGGCGTTTTCATATTGGTTTCGTTAAACTCATGTTTTACTTCAGTACAGTTTCAATAAGATAAATTATAACAATTTATTCCAATTCGATTCCTCTACTTATCAAAATAGAAGTTAATAAAATTATTGAACGTCAAAAATAGTGCATTGACAAAACCTTTTTGAGAAGATTGTCTACATCTGCTCTGGTACAAGTTAAAGGCAGTTTTTCGAAATGTCAATTGACTCTACAGCTTTCTTAATGCCATATGTCGTAGCATTAGAAATCCAAAAAAAGTATGCAGTTTACAGATATTTAAAAATATTTTTTAATATTTGATACTACGTTCATTGAGCGCGAAGATACTGGTTAAGGCATAACCAAAGCATTTGACCACACTAAAAAGCAATTCAAAAAGAAAAGGTTGTAATAGAATATTTTATTTTTTAATGGGAAAAGAAGGACAAAATTAAATGTGTGATAACTTATTTTGCGAATTTTGACTGATTGCAAGGGAATTTTGTTTGAGTTTCTATAAATAATACTGACATACGTTTGAAATGTCAAACAAAATCTAGATTACTTGTGGTATGAACTCAATACGACATCCATGTCTATAGTTTTCTTTTTAATTTAAATTGAAAATACTGCTTAAGTTTAAAATTAACAAAAATAAAATTTGAACTAAAAAAATAATACAAAACTTCCTTCGATGATATATGAACATTGCACATTGCACCATATTGCTAAGGGGGGGGGGGTTGCGTATTACATACCCAAAGTCCCCAGCCCAGGGCCGCGAGCTAAACTCAGGAGGGCGGTTAAAGGTACCTCTTTTTAGATTTTCGTGATTATTGGCACAACCTAGCATATTAGCGCAAAAGTCTATACCACGTAATTAGAGACAAATAAATTGTCTATAAAAAGAGTTATGTTCATATTTTCATATTTTCGATAGTGTTAGTAATAAGGGAGATGCGGGGGGTAGAAAAGTCAACAAATCTGAAAAAAAAATTTATTGTCTTAGATATTGAATGTTTTCTGACCAATTTACTTGGAAAAAACAAAAAAGGTAAATACACATTCATTTACTGTTATTTCATCATGTAATTAGGCTGAGAGTGGAGTTATAATTTCCTTTTTTTCTATATATCCGAAACTATACGAAAAAGTTGATGTATATGCATACTAAATTAGGCAAAACTTAGTTAGCAAGAGTTGTTTTCATACGGCGGCAAAAACTGGTAACGATTTTTTTAAAGTTTAAAATTTGAAGTTTTCACTTCTTCGGCTTTTTTGGTCATTATAGTAATTAATGAAAGATGTTCATTAGATTTCCCAACGTTTCGACTGAGTTTTCGGTCTTCTTCAGGGGCACTTTATTAAACAATGAAGTTAAAAATAAGAAAAAACATTTGTATGTATACATTTGGTTATTATGGTTTTACACTTACAGGTATTATCAACAAAATTATTTTTAATTTTTACATTTAAATAACAAATTAAAAAAAAACAAAATTGTTTAAGTAGGTACGATTACCACTTCTTAGTAAGAAGTTTAGTCAACACAACTGCTTATTATTTAAAGATAAAAGAAATATATACACGGAAAAGAAGAAAATTATTTTAGTATGTATGTGTAAATTTATAGTGCTTATGTAGAGACTAGAGAATTTTAGAGATTTTTTTAAAGGAACATAATACTATTCGTATTTTCATTTTCGATTTGCTGCCATTAAATCCAATTTCGATCTATATATATATAATAATAAAATTACCTATCTAGCAAAAAAATAGGTTTTGGCTTTATCTTTTGGACAAAATGCCTTTTATTATTTCAGTAAAATAAATATTTTACCAATTACCTACGAAATAAAAAGAGAATAGGCCTTACCAAAGGCCTTCATTTCTCAGACATGAACACTCAACAACAATTAAACTTAATTCATAATGAAAAACACCCGATAAAAACCTAACAAACTATACCAAATGAATAAATACTACTAGCAAAAATAGGTACCACTACATATACAGGGTGTCCAGTAAATAATGGATAACACTGGAATGCCTCATAGAAGACCTTATGACCGTCCTGAAAACTAATACAAAAAATGTCTTTCCCAACCACAAGAAAAGATATGTGCAGTTTTTTGTCCAGTGTATCATTTTTTGCGTTACTTTACGTTTTTAAATACCACGACTACAAGTGAATGAATTCCTCCCTTTTTTTTCGTAGCAATATTTAACATTGTTTGTGTCAAAACATAAGAAGACACAAATTATAATAACTGCTGGAGTTCTCAGAGAAAAAATTATTTAACTTTAATTTTCGATGCAAAATGTGAAAGAAAATGATTTTTGAAAAAGTTAAATCAGCTCTGGTATACAAAAATGCATGAATTCCTAAGTGGCCAACTGTTTTTAAAATATGCGCGTTAAATGCGGATTTCAAAATGGCATATAACTTGCTATTGTATCTTGAACCAATAGGAAGTTATTGGTAAAAATCAGCAAGACGAGAGTCAATATAGCAAAAACAAATGTTTTAAAAATTAGCACATTAAACGTGAAAATAACATCATGCGTTCAACATGGTAGATTTTTGATTGATTGCCTGTTTTTATGACGTTGTCCTAGTGATAAATCCAAGCTTTTAACTTCAACATTACCAAAAATGTCAACAAAGTGCAAAAACGGCTACATTTCCAAGCTTGTTTTGAATTATACCTGGTCTATTGGGCCCTAACAAAACCATAAAATATTTTCGCAGTTGCTATTAGTTTATTTGTTATTTTCTTCAAACAAATAGTCTTTTGAGCCAACTTTCAATAACTTGATCACTTAGTTAGAATACAAAAACAAGAGTAGATATTTTTTTTTTTAATTTAATGCAAATGGTCAAACTGTCAAACCCAATCATGCATTTTTTTGTACCAGAGCTGATTTAACTTTTTCAAAAATGATTTTCTTTCACATTTTGCATCGAAGATCAAAGTTAAATAATTTTTTTCTCTAAGAACTCCAGCAGTTATTACAATTTTTGTCTTCTTATGTTTTGACACAAACAATGTTAAATATTGCTACGAAAAAAAAAACGGAGGAATTCATTCACTTGTAGTCGTGGTATTCAAAAACGTAAAGTAACTCAAAAAATAATACACTGAACAAAAAAATGCACATATATTTTCTTGTGGTTGGGATAGACATTTTTTGTATTAGTTTTCAGGACGGTCATAAGGTCTTCCATGAGGCATTCCAGTGTTATCCATTATTTACTGGACACCCTGTATGTATACACAAATGTACGTGAATCTGAAAGCAAATACGTACATATGTATAACTTTTTTTCTCATTCCTATAGGTACTATTAAATAAAAAAACTAAATTAATATTGAATAAAATCGTCATGACAACGAAAAGAAACAAGAAGTACAACCTTTTCCGCTGAGCTCCTAAATAAAACTAAAATTTCCTTTGTCCTTTGTCTAACGGGCTCTGTAAACGCTAATAATTTAATTATGATTTGTTCGAGTAAACATAGTAAACCAGTCCGGAGACAGTAGAACTTGGTACGACAAACACGAAGGCTCGCCCTCGAACGTTGAAAAATATCAAATATCTTTTGATTTTTGGTGAGACCAAATTATTTTTTGCTGAAACCAAAAAATTGGTACTAGAACCAGCCCGCAGACAGTTAAAATTATCTCCAACATAGTACTCGAACCAAGTTTACTAGCACTATGTTCGAGCGTTTACAGAGCCCTTAATATTGAAGTAATATCGCTATGGTTACCTGACAAAAAGGAACAATTAAATAATTAAATGTCCATTTGAGAACTATTTGTTTTTCCTTATTTACTACGCGAAAGGTATGGCGTTTTCAATTGTGGAGTGTCAACTTCTGTTTATATTTATTCAATGCTGGTGGATAATGGGAATGGTCCATGACCCCCTCTCAGTCATGACGCCCCCATGTATAACCCCCCCCCGTAAGTCACAAACTGTTCAGAAAACTCCAGAGAAAAATGATAGCGGCGACCAATTTTCACAAATAAAGACAGTGTTTACATTGGACTGACTCTGCCGACTATTTTCTGAAATTTATCTCTCTCCCACTTTATTATTGGAAAGAGCAAAAAGTAGTAAATTTTTAAAAAAAATTAAAAATTTGTGGATTTTTTTTTGACGTTCTCTTTTGTAAATTCGGAGGAGTCAGTCCAATGTAAACACCGTCAAACACTCCCCATTTATGACCCCCGCACCAGGTTTTTTGACAACACCCCCAATACATTTATTTGCATATAGGCCAGCAATCGACATTAAACTCGAAAAGCGTGAAGTAATTCTGTAGCTCTTATAGTTTGCAGCTTCGAAAACCTGTGCAGAAAAAATGCAACAGTAAATAAAAAGCTAAAATTAATCTGGGTTTTCTGATATTTTCCCTTATAATTTTGGAAATATATATGCAGTTTAGGAAAAAAACCATCTAAATAAATTAATAATAAATTTGTTTTATAAAATGTTCTACAAGACCACATTAGCTTTAAATTCATGCATGATATATTTTTTTTGCTATCTAACTATTAATCTAAACAAAATTTATAAATTAATTTAAAAGCACTCAAAAAACAGGTAAGAAATTGTCCAATTCTGCAAAAAAATTGGAATCAAGTACTCTAGAGCAGGGATCGGTAATAAGCGCACCGAAGGCCAAATCCGGACCGCGAAGGGTATACATCCGGACCGTTGATTCTTCCATCTTAATTTGAAAAATAATTTTGCATACAGTCAAGATATACTACAACTACATAATTATTTCCTACAAAAATCTTCTTATCGCTCAAAATGTAGCTATACCAACCTGAACAATTATATTCTTCAAGGTAGGAGCTCAGACAGAAAATTTTCCCAAAAACTGTTTTAACTTCAAAGTATTTAATTATGCAATAATAGACACAAAAAAATTTATACCTTATAAATAGAAGGTTAAAAGAAACAAAAATTAATAATATAATGATATTTTATGATTTTTAGGGCCAGTTTGTTCAAAGTGGGTTGAATTTAGTATGTGACTTTCATAGGCTTTAATTAACTAACGCTCATCAACCAAAATTGGCTGATTAGTGAAATTCATGATTAGCAACTCATACTTTGAATTAAAAAAAAATTTAATCAACAAACACATTTGAGGAATTCCCAGTTCCACTAGTCATGGGTTAAAGATGATTAGCTGTGAATGAACTGGCCCTTAACCCCTCAAGAGTTCCAAGTAGGTGTAAGCAAATCATAGCCAAATTAAATATCCTACTTTGACCACAGCAATGTTGCAAACATTGCCCGCTGCACTTAGTTTACACCATGTTTCATGTCCGTTTTGGGTCTAATTTTGGAATTTTGCCTTGTAATATTAGATTTCAAATTTGTTGCATTGGACAATTTTGTACCTGTTTTTTGAGTGCTTTATAAGATTACTTCGATTTTCATAATAAATAAAACAAAAATGATAAATGCATGAATGTGTGGTCTTGTAGAAAATTTTATAACACACAAAATTAGAATGGATGTTTTTTTTCCAAAATTGCATATTCCCAAAGTAAGGACAATATCAGAAAAACTGGGGTTGTTTTATTTTTTTTCACTGTTGCATTTTTCCTGCAGCGAATACAGGTTTTTCGAAGCTGCAAAGTAAGCTACGGACAACTCTAACAGGCCCTTACAACATATTCAAAAAAGCAGAAGGCCTGAGGACGAAGATACATAATGTAAAAGCAACTCCTGCGGCCTGTCATCAGCTATTCCTTCCAGGTGTGGTCCTCCATCTCGAAGTCGGCCATGAAGGAACTTCAAATTTTGAAAGTATGTTACTAGGATCTGCACATTTTGACCGGCAGCGAATGAGACATCACATCAACGAGCGTCTTTACACAGATGCGAACATCATCCCATTTGACAGGTACTACTGCTTTTAGCAAAGAAGCTAGTAGAACGCACCACCAGTCACCCTATTCAACTGATAAGAAGAATGGCCAAGGAGCAGCGACAACCCGAGCCGAGATACCTAGGTCGAAACACCTGGTCTAAAACATAATCAGGACAACGAGCAAGCTGTTTCGATCAACGCTTACACAGGACTAGCATATCACGGCGGCTAAATGCCAACCCACCCCCCTCCCACTTAAACCGTAACTTGACAATCGGAACGGAACACCCCAACGAGATTAACGGTCTTAGATACAAATTTTTGGCATACAAAAAAGAAGAAATGCATCACGCTTTGTGATATCTCGGGGGGTGTTCTTATAAACTAAGAGAGGGGATCATGGACCACTCTTATTATCTACTATTGACAACTATGAACATACATAGAAAAAGAAAAATCGCATCGTAATAAAAAATCAACCCATAACAACATACCAATAAATCCGCCATTTTGAAACCCGTTTTTCGGTGTATTCCAATGGACGGATTTCGTCCGATTTTGGATATGTTGTTCAGTATAGTGGTAACTTATCAAAAATCAGTTAATAAAGCTTCTGTTGCAATTTTGCCCACGTTGATCCAATTTTTATCTTAATTTGCCTGTACTAATAGAAAACGTGGAATGTATTTGTATTTGAACTGTGTTTACAATTATACAGTAAGATTTAAATCTTTTAACAGTATCTACAAGATATAAGCTAACCAAATTTACAAATTAACAATCAGATAAAAAATAAAAAAGGCTAAATAAATAAAAATGTATGTATGTACATATGAATATTCAAATTACGAATATAGAGTATAATTATAGCTATATACAATGAAATCAAAAAAAAATAAAATAAAATAAAATAAAGATAAATAATAATTGTAAAAATAATGCTATAAAAAGTTTTGAGCAGAAAAAAACAAAAATAGCTTCTTCCTTAAAATGGTTGGTGAGGTGATTCTCTGGCAGTTCGATTGGAAGACCATTCCACAAACGACTAGCAGATACAAAATACGATCGCTCTGCAAGCGGCCTCTGTGACTGAGCGTATTGGAGGCTTTCCTCTAAATACTCTGGACACCTATTATGAATTATGTTGTGGAGATTAAAAACATTACGAAACATTAGGTACTTGTCCAAACACACCCCACAACGAAGAATTTTTATTAGATACACTAACATATCTTGGCATATCGTGGATGAAACGCAAGCAGTCATTAAACGCAACATTTAGCTTACTGCATTTGCATTCAAAATCAAGAACAGGATAAACAGAACAATAAAAAGCAAAAAAAGGTAGTGTTGAATTCAATTCAACGTGTTTGTCGAATAAAAGACTAACCTATGTTTCCAAAATTTATAGAGCTGGTTCAGCCACGCTCTTAAATTTTCCTGTTAAGGAATATTTTATTACATTAATTTGTATTTAATACTTATTTGCTATAAAAGGAACTGACGTTTAGTTGTTTTTCTTTATGATTCTTAATTTACTTTATAATTTCTCTTATTGATTTGTTTTATGATTCCTCAATATGATTTCTTCAATATATACATAGTTATCTAAATTAATTAAATTATTTATTAGTAAAATGCAATATTTTTAATTTTATTTTAATATTAACCTAAGAAGATACAACCTTCGCACTTGAAATCTAATTTGTAAAAGAACAATGAGAAATGTATAATGACAGAAAAAAGAGTGCGAGCTTGAAAGAATCAATCAGAATTCTCAAAAAAAAATTTAAAATAACGGTTATAGTTGCAGAAAAAAATAAAATAAAATGTGAAGAGTGTAAAATTCCCATACAAATTTGTATGGGTAAAGTATAACATTAGAGACATGGGTTAATGGCCTCGGAAAATTTTTTTTTGGTGAATAACTTTTTCTTTTTTTTTCTATGAAAGTGACAACTAAATAGCTGTCACGAGAAAAAGTCACAAAATTGTGATTGTCACCAGTGATTATCACCTTACACAGACCGAATTTGTTGATTGTGACTGTCACAAATCACTTTATCCAATTCCACCCCTGGATTTCCATCTCTTGGAAACTACATATATGTACAAATGATTCCCACAAAGTTTGAAAAAAATGTGATGACTTTTTGATAAGACGTTTTATATGGAATGACGCATGGTTGATTTTATCATTATTTTGCGAATCCGTAATCCAACATATTCAACAAATATTTCATTTGTATAAATAAGTTTTTGTATGAAAAAAAATATTTATTCTTTGATCTTAATCAAAGAAAAAATATTTATTTTTTATTTTCAACTTGTTTTCCAAATTTGTTTGTTTTAAATTAAAAAATATATAAAAAAATTAGCAAACCATAACTATATCTACACGGTCAATGCTTCATTCTAGTTGTTACCTCCGAGAGAAAGTTCGTGAGATATTTTTTAATTTATCTATGTACTTTAAATTTTGCTAGTGAATAGGTTGGGTCGAAAGGAGAAACAAATCGTAAAGGAAGGCGAGGGTATATATCACCAGATTATTAGTCTTCCCCTTAAACTAGGATATACAGTTAAAATTAAAAGTATTTCAAATGAAAAACATTTAAGAACAGTGGCAAAAACCCACAATGAACAAATATAACAATTTTGAAAGTCAAAAACGTTTGTTCCCTCACATTATTTTTAAATTCATTTATTTCGATCAAAATAAAATAAATAAATAAAAATAAACTCAAAATAAAAAAAAAAATAAAGGAAAAATATGAGTAGGCTATATGAGTAGCAATATACGAAATAACGACTCAAAGAAACTTTATTCCCAAGTTCAAAAACCTGATTGTTAATATTTAAGGAAATAAGTGAATTACGGTCCAGGGAAAAGTAAAACGTTTCTAAAAGCCGTTGATTAGATCCATTACAAAGCATCCGCAATGTCTATTTCTCTTAAATCTAGGGGTTTCGAAAATATGTGAACAGAATAGAATCCTTGTTAATAGATAAGTGGGTTTGAATCCTTGATGTGACTTCCCTAACTCTAACCGTCACCGCTTTGAATAATTTAATACAACCACTTTGTTTTCTACAATCCGAGTCGTTTTGGCTACCCCTGCTCGCACATTAAGTTAATGTAATCCCTGAAAGGTGGTAATATATGTTCCTACTACCAACTAAGTAACTAAGTTGGAAACTTTCCAAAGAATTTCATTAGTTTCTAACTGGATTCCAGTGCATGTAGCCGTAAATTGAATTAACATTCATCCTTTCCTGGCCTTCTAAACCTTACTACACATAATCATAAATTCTTTTTTTAATGTCAATATGGGTGTTCTTTTCAGAAGGTAGAAAGTAAATGTACTAAATAAATCAAAATAAAGATTTTATTACTGTACGAGTCATGGTGGCATTCATTTTAGGAATGGAAATTTGTGAACGACTGGTATGTTCTACTGTGGGTTAGTGAAGAAAATTTGCTCTCACAAATATACATTTTAATGAGTCCTTTCGGAATCCGCTTTCATATAGAGACTATTTAATTAATCCCTGTAACTAGATGAAGTGGTTCATGACAAGACGGATGTCGGATTTTGTTGAGTGTTTCTTCGTTGTTCTCTGAGGGTCAATCTTTTTTATAAGGATACAAATTCTACTGAATTTCTAATTAAGACGTAGCACGTTGGTACAATTTGTTTTCTTTAAGAATGTGACTTGGCTAAATTGAAGCAATTGAAATTAGCAGTGTAAGTGTGGATTTATTAAAAGAACTTAACACTTGGAAGTTTCAATATTAGATTTCAGATTTCAAGGTAAATCATAGAAAACTTGAATTGATATTGAAGCACTAAATACGCAGGTCCTAATTTATGCATGATAAGATTTTTGATTTTCTTTTGTGGCGGTGCTGCTTTAACGATACGTTTGGCCTACCACAGTCTTGAGAGGGAGGGGAAATTAAGTGCTCAGTTAGACCTTATTACACCTTATTATACCTACTGCATCATTAGATTTTGTAATTTCGATAGTACAATTTTGACAACATTTGTATGACCTGTTGGCGAGGACCTTTGATTGAATGAATAAATTATATTCGCATTCAGAGCTAGACGAGGAGCAATACTCAGTGTTCATCATCTTTATCAAAATGTGTTGCTTTGAAAAATTCAAGTATGTATTTGTGTTTGTTGAAATAATTTCAGATAGGGTAGTTTCTTCTTCTTTTTTAGTATTATTTAAAAACGCCCAACTAACAATTTAACTTGTATAAGGTCCAATTTTCAAAATTGGATAGGCTATTGCTGACATAGAATAATTTTAAGGCCAAATAATGCAAGTCAAGCATTTAACGATTTATTTATTTCAAAATAGCTTGTTTAGTGCCTTTAAATTTGTTCCTATATGAGCCTTCATGTAATGAGTTCTACGGAGACCTCTACAAGGCCTGCCGAAATTGGTTACATAAGCTAGAAAAATAATAGCTTTTATAGAAAATTCAGCTGAAAGTCATTACAGACAACTCCTTTACGGCTTGTTTAAGAAAGTAATCGCGCATCATGAAAATGACAGATAGATGTTTAAATAGTTTAAATGTTTTAAGAGTAAACTATTATCCTTCGTTTTCATTGACCACTTCACCAAAATTAAACCAAAAAAAAAAAACGAGTCATTTTGGAAATCGGTGTATAACAAGACTGATGACGGTAATCAAATATTTTGCACGAGTGGGACTTGCACTTTTCTTGTAATAGATATTGACTAACGTAAGGGAACATTATAGCTTTTGCAGTTTGTTAATAGCAAACTTAAGGAAATCAAAAATTAGTTAAATATAGAGCGGGAATTTTGCTTTGGTTGTGACATCTATATTGGCTTCCGTAATGATATTATAGCTTTTGCATTTTGTTAAAAGCAAACTTAAACAAATCAAGAATTTATATTTGTGACAGATATTGCCATCCATTTGAAATGTATAGCTTTTGCATTTTGTCAATAGCTTGCCTACAGAAATCAAAAATGAAAGCTAAGAAAAAAGAGGAATTTTTATTTTTTTTTTATATTTATTGCCTTCCTTAATTATATCTTTTGTATTTTGATAAAACAAACTTAGGTATATCGGAAAATAAAATATTTTTCATACCTAATTGTCCCCTTAGGTGAGACTTTGGTAAAATTAAGCAGCTTAATTACACTACTGCATCGCACATATCTACTTGCTTGAAAAAAAAAACTATATAAGAACTTTTTTCAAACATATGGTACGATAAAAAAGGTCACGCATACCTTATGTTAATGTAAGTTTAAAATATATACTTAACTTATGGTATATATTTTTCAAATACTTAAAGAATTTAATTATTGGTACTTCAAATTCAATCTTCTAAAACCCTATTATGGGGTACCAATGTTTAATCAAATGATTTCTTTGGGCTTGAAGTATCAAAATTCTTCACGCGTATGGTATATTGCCAATTGGCCTTGTGTATTGCGTGGTGGCCTAGTAATCGAGAGGAGCTGAGTTCGATCCCTGGATTCTGAAATTTAATGTGAGAAAAAGTTGAATTTTTTTAAATAAAATAAATTTCTATACATTTCAGAATAAATAGAAAAGCGGTTTTAACTCCCTAACGTAATGGAAAAATGAAAGGAAAAATAAAAACAATAATAATCATAAAATTTAAAGCAACGATTTTTTTTTAAATAATACACTGCTTTACTAGGCCTTTGTAAGGCCTTACAATGTGAGTCATTTGATTTATGCGTCCTGCAAGTGAATTTCGTATAGAAGTCAGATAACTTGTTTAGTGGAGCAATAACACTGTTTTGCTTTGTTTATTTTTTCAATAAGACTTTCCTTGGAAAACTATTTAATTAAATAGAACTTCTGGTCAAAGGTCTTAAAGGAAATGAAATAGTTTATAGTTTGTATAATGTGCGCCAAACTGATTTGCATAAGGTCTTTATTAGTTACTATACAAACTAGAAAATAGCTTGTATAGACACTTAAATAAGTTTAATTTTTAGTTGGGCGATTACATATATGTATATTTATTTGAAGAACCATAATATTATCTTTAGCTCATAATAATGGTTGCAGTTTGTTTATTTAATAATTAAATCCTCACACTATTTTTACCACTCTATAGACTTGTGAATCACCCTATTTAAAATAACGCAAGGACCTTTTGCGCATCGTGCCATGTTGTTCATCTTTCTGTAGAACAAAAAAGAAAAGAAACGATAATAACTTCTTTGAGTATATATATATGTATACAATATACAAAGACATAGAATAAGGTTACCACTCAGCATAATGTCAAAGTGTATGCAGATGAAATGTTTAGCTAAATTATTCAAATAGGTATAGTCAAATGAGATTAGCTTCTGAAAATAAAAACTTCTTTTGTAGGTACGGCTACATTCAACATATACTGATTACATAAGAGCGAAATAGAGACAAAATTCAGTTCAAGACCTTTTTAACACAAAAATATAATATAAGTAAGCTCATTAGATTGAAAGGTTCAACAAATTGATTAAAGTGGTATCTTATTCAGCCAGAGCAAGTAGAGGTGGGGTCCTTAAATACGACATACTGAGAAAATAAAAGTTTCAATATTGATTCTCTTTCCCAAATCGTTGCTTCAAATTGCAATTTCATGTAGGTATTTAAATTTTAAATACTTACTCTTTGGACACTCTGCAAGAGAGAGGTATAATTGTTTTGTATGTGATTCAAAATATGGGTTACGCACAGTGTTGTCACTTTACCACAATTGTGGTAGATCTACCACTTTTTTGATCAATTTTCAAATCTACCACTTTCACCACGGTAATCAAAAATTCTACCACTTTTTATCAGCCATATAAAAATCAAGGAATTCCTTTAAATCCAAAAAAAAGAATACAATGTTTCTGAGGAAATTAAAAAATTCGAAATCGAAAAATTTTAAAACACCTTTTTCTTTAATCCAAGTATGCAGATCGCGCTAAATTTTAGCTAGCACTATTCTCCCCAAACATTGGCTAAAATCCTAGCTAAACTTTTGTAGAGAATGTCACAGAAATCAAAATTGAAACAAAAAAAAAAAAAAAACTATACCAAAAAAATTGTTTATAAAATGCAAATCTTATTTTTTGTTGCTGAAATAATTTATAGATGATTATTTATTGAGTTTTTGTGTCACTATTGTACCGTATACTACGTTTTCATTAGAGCCGAAATGAGGTAACTTCGAAATGAACTCATTTGGAACGTCATTTCCTAAACAAATTTGACGTTCCAAATGAGCTAATTTAGAAATTACCTTATTTCGGTTCTAATGAAAACGTAGTATTAATGTCCTCTTGAACTATATTTGTTTTGTAGTTTGCATAAATTCATAGTTTGTTCTACTTGCACTTCTTTACTCCACCCGTCTCAGCATTCCACTTATGGATTTTTCATTCTACAATCGTTCAGAACAACTCATCAATTTACAGCATGGGGTTCTGGATTTGCTCAAAATTATCACAATTTATTTCAAGCTAGTGATGGTACACGTAGGGAAAAATCCCTACACATAGGGATTTTTGTCTTAAAAAAGATACCGTAGGGGAAAAAGGACATATTTTTGAAATATCAGAATTTTCAATGAAAGCGTAGGGATTTTCAGAATTTTATTATATTTTTTTTTTTAATCACATACCCTGGAATTTTAATACTTATACATACTTATAATATTATTACTTAGAGGAGTTTCAACAAAGACTACCTAGTCAGAATTCAAATATTTTCAGTTTAGTTTTTTGAATCCTAAGGTTGTATTAATAGGGATGGGGACAGAACTGAGTTCCGTTTTAAGCTTGTGTCCGAGAAACTTTCCTAAGATAGCAACATTCAATATACACTTTCGCAATAGCATAGGACAAACGAATTTAACTATTTGGAAAAATAAAAGAACAACTTAGCAAACGAATTTAACTTTTTGGAATTATAAAAGAACGACTTAGCTGTTAGAAGTTGCGCAATTTTGGAATAAAATGAATAAAATTCAAAACGTTTATGAGGTCTTGTCAAATCTAGCTAAGCATGAGCTGGCGCATTTTTAGCTTAAATTATAAACTATTATAAGCCTTCAAAAGAGTTTTTTAAACAAACATTAAACAAATATCTTATTTTTGTTTCCTTAGGAATGTATATGTTATTTTGTGGATTTTTTAGGTGTAGGGATAAAATTCATAAAGTAGAGATTTTTCGTGTATGCCGTACGGATTTATTTTATTTTCATGTACCATTCAAACGTACGTCGTCGAACTTCAATCTTTAAGACAACACTCGACGGAACTATAAGTTCACATCGTATTCGTATAACATTGTATGTAGTTCAGTTGCCGCTAATTTCGATTTTTTTTTTTTTTAATATCTTGGTTTATAATACCAACAAAATAAAAGCTGCAGAAATTTAAATTTTAAAACCTACCCCGAAAAATCTGAATCTACCACTTTTTCGTAGCTCAATTTACCAAGTTTTTAAATTTTGAAGTGACAACACTGGTTACGCACGAGTGATATACAAAAAAATATGGACGACTGGAACGCATGACCTTGCTTCCGTAGACCGTAGCTAACAACTAGAATGAAGCTAGACAATGACGATGTAGATATAGTAATTGTTTGATAATATTTGTGTGGAGTTAAAAATAAAAAAAAAAAAAAATATGTTAAAATATCAATAGCAATTTTGAAATTGTTTGATTTAATAGAAACAAATTTGAAAAATAATTTATTTTTATTTTACGTTTGATTTTATTTTTCTAAAAACATGACTAATAAAAATTTTAAGTGCAATATTTATAAACAATCTTAGATGTACCAATCTGCAAAATATACCTAATCTAGGGAAAAAGTGGCCTTTTTGGTCCGAACCTAAATTTTCGGTATACCTATACAAAATTTTTTGATGGTATCTTTATGGAAAAAGTGTGTATCACGGCATCACGTACTCATGTCTTAACCGTTACATTTAACTTAACTCATTGACATCATATGACATCCTTATGGACAAAGCTTTTAGAATACCTTTAAGAAATAAGCTAGTTGTAGTATATTAAAGTATTATCTGATGACACTACTTTTAATGCACCACTATGTCCAAAATAACTTAAATTGTATTATGGAACCTATACACAAGCAAAAGATCATCTGTAGACATTAAAGAAAATGTAAAGTATATATATATATTAATATTGTGGATCAATTACTTCCAAGCCATTCTCTTTCTGATTGCGATACAATTTTAGGATTTTTTGTGAAGGAAAAAAAAGCAATTATTGAAGGTGTTAAGATCTGGAAACAAACTTAATAATACTAAGCAGTAAGTATTGACTATGTTCTATTTGAAACTACGTGATTCTTTGGCTTGTGCTACAATATAAAGGACAGTACTTGAATGACATAGGTTCGATTTGAAGTTTGGAACATGAAAGTGTCCGGTAAGAAAGTGTCATTAATCCCAACTCTTCCACCAACGAGGAAAGCATTTTAGGAAAATGTTACACGTGCACACTACCAATTCCGTGTCTGGAAGGATCAAGCACCCACCTAATGTTGAACTAACTATCTATGGTCTACTAAGGACTAAGGACTAAGGACAAGCAATCAAAGACACAAATTGCTACACCATTACCACAAGGAGCAGTTGTAGCATCAAAATACCTTTTAGAAATGATAAGTTGTAACTGTTCTTCAGACAGAATGTGCCCTGTAAATGCGCGATTGCAAATCTATCATGTACTTGAACAGTCTTTTGTAAATGTTTTAAAAATGAAGAGTGTTGGAATCCATACACAAACATTTTGGAAACAGATAGTGAAATTGATGATAAACCCTGCAGCTTAGTTCATATATGAAACTGTTAAGCCTCAAGGGTGGAATTTATATTTTCAATTTTGATACCTATAAGAAAAAGTATGAACAAGTAAATTATTTATATATGTACAAATACATACATATTACATTAGGCGTGTTGTGTTTCAACTTAAAGCCAAGACATTAGGCCTGCAACTAGCCCCATTTTTCAGACTTGAGTGTCAACTGAAAGATAACTCTATCTAACACATACTAATCGAAAGTATATGATTTAAGAATACTTTGGTTAAAAGTTTCCCAGAATTAATGTGGCGGAACATGTTCAAATCCTGCTTTAAAGGTGCCTGCACACTGTTTTCGATATTTTATTTTTTTACCCAGAAAAATTAGAAAAAAAATTGTAAAAATCTGAATTTTTGTGGAAAGCTTTATTTAGATGCCCTTAATATGTGGTAAAAATTTGTCTTGATTTCAGCCACAAATTTTTTCGTGAGGGGGGGTAAAAGAGTTTAAAAGAGAATTTGCACCTGTTTTTTTCAATATCTCAAAAATTATCAGCTTTAAAGAAAAAATGTCAAAACACAAAATATAGCTTATAAAGTCTTGGAACCTTTTTTTTAAAGACCAATAGTTTGGAAGATACGAGTTGAAATATGTCTTAGTCTAAAATGTGACTACTACGCTTATGGTGTTATGAGTAAAAGTAAACATTTTGCCAAAACCTCAAAAAAAGTAATACATAAAATCTCAAGATGGGTATCGACGCAGAATTTCACGCTCTACAGCATATCCAAAGTTTCACGAAGTTCACGCATTGGATTTTGTATTAGTCGCTTTTAAAAGGGGTGAAAGTAGGAGAGTAGGGGGAGGTTGGAGTGTATCACAATAAAATATTTATTATGATGCAACCAAAGCAAATGGCACATGATGTTTGGGTAGTTTTTAAGAACAAATCTAATAAAATCAAAATTAATTCGATGTGATTTCAAACAAAAAAGTTATAGTCCTTTTTATACAAGGAAAAATGTATTTTCATGAAACATGTTATGCTAATTTTGAAACTTGGAATAAATGAAAACAAGAGTTCATAAAAATATGAAGATGAATTTAATTGAATAGAAAAGTCTTCAAGATCTTAAAATAAATTTTTTTTTTAAATAGTTTTTTTTTTTTTTTTTTTAATCAAAATCGATTGTAGCGAAATGCTCGACATTTGCACATTTTTTTTTATTCCACGCGCGCAAAAGGGGTTATGGCTACCCTTAAAATGTTTTTAACACAGCACGAGCCATTAGGTAAATAGGAGAGGATTTAGAAGGAGATACCGATGCACATTGGTTTTGAACGTTTGCACATCGAAATGAGAGGGGAAAGTCGAGTCGGGTAAGGCATTCCACATTCGTGTGGTGCGACTGAAGAAAGAATCTCTGTATATAACAGTACGCCCAAAGTTGGGCTCAAGGGTAGACTGATGGGCATTCCTAGAAGCGCGAGTATTACGGTTGAATTTTTTAAGAGGAGGAATGCAACTGGCTATTTCACTAGAACACCGATTATAATAATAGCGATAAAATAGTGAAAGACACGAAACATTACGAACAGTTCGAGAGATGTAATTGTTTCTGTTATAGATCTTTCATCTATCATTTTTGTAGCTCTCTTTTGTATTCTGTTCAAGAAACTCAATTGAGTTTTTGGAGCTCCTGCCCAAACATGAGAATTGTACTCAAGTTTTGGACGAATAAAGGCTTTGTAGATCACAGCCAGATCAGAAGGGGAGAAGAACTTCTTGCATCTACGGAGAAAACCTAAACACTTAGCAGCGTTTTTGGCGACATCAAATATGTGGTCATCCCACAAAAGGTGGTCTGTGACACACATACCGAGAACTGAGAGCTGTTCGGTTTCTTCGATGCAAGTGCCGTCCATGGAAAGCGGAATTGGGGGTGGATTTCGCTTTAACGACAGAAGACAGCATTGAATTTTAGAAGCATTAAATTTTACACGGTTTTTGATTCCCCATTAGACAATGCGTCGAGATCAGAATTTAATGAGCTTATCATACGCTGCCGTTCAAGTTCCACATCCGAAGGACATGGATGAGAATCTGTAAACGAATATGAGAAGCTGAGGGTACTATCGTCAGAGAATCAGTTTAATGGATTAGAAGTTTTAGACAAAAGATTATTTATAAAAATAAGGAAGAGAGTCGGTGACAAAACGGAGCCCTGGGGCACACCAGCATTTATTTTGTGGATTACAGACTTGAAACCGTCCAATACAACTTGTATTGAACGGTCCGAAAGGTAATTTCTAATCCAACGAAGAAGAGATTCATCGCAACCAAAAACATTTAGTGGAGCATTTGCAAATTTTACTACAGTTTTTGGAATGGACACAAATTAATTGATGTGCATGAAGATGGGCGGGCGCTGCAATCACAGATATATTGCTGGTAATAATTCACCATCGCACAAGTATTATCCATGTTCTGTGAGTTCTAGGGCTCTTACAATTGGAATATGTGCGTTATACCAAATAAAAGCCTGCCAATTGCATCGTTTTATGTGTTGAGTAAAAGCTGGCAAAGACGGTGGCAATTTTTCAACTGACGATTGTTTGACCAATGCCAGCTCCAGTCGCATGCTATTTAAATTATTATGTTTAGGCAGATATTTATCTTTTGTGTCATACGAAGATGCAACAAATTTAATAGCAGCAGTTATTACTTCCCTTGTCAGATTGTCTCCAAGTTTACTTAATTTATTTAAACCACCTTCATCTGTCTTTCAAGCTGCAGCCAAAACTTTTTTTTGCCAATTCCAAAGAAGGACGAAGTTGTATCGCATCCTGTTAAAGCATGAATAGCAAGCAATGCTGAACACAATTTCAAGCCAAGTTTGGGATGTATTAAATGAATCGGTATGTAATGTCTTAGATCAGTGGTTGCCGTGGATTTTCCTGTTTGAAACCAAATTTCAGGATTTTTTATTTGTTTTGCATAATGGGCTATGAGAAGAATACCTACATCTGTATCAGCAGGAGACAAGACTACTACTGATAATTGTGAATACTGACTACAGGCATAGCTCATATGACAAATAATTGTTGTATCTGCTTCTGTATGATTCGAAAATAAAACGTCTGCATCAAGTACACCAACCGAAGAAATTTCTCTTGTTAAAAGACGATCCGAGTAACGGCTTGCTAAGTAGACTTTTTTTGTGTTATATTCTAACAAAGATAAATCAATTTTTTGTTTTATATAATGACCTAAAAATAAAACAAGTGCGTGTTTATTTTCATCGCTAGAAAGAACTTCACTCCACTCTGGAAGAGGGCGGTTAGCAGATATGTCATATTTGTTTGATTTAGTCTTATACCTTTTTTGACGCTCTTGCGTTTTTGGATTTAGTAGCTCATCATAGCGATCAAAAACATAAAAAAATAAATCGAGTGGCACAACGGCTCATGAAGAACCAGGGCCTAGTGACTAACAACTCGCAACCATTCCTGTGTGCGCCTTTCGACAGGAATGGAAGGGACCTACAATTTTATGCCGAATCCGAACGGCTAGACGAGAAGCACTTATTCGTGACAAGTGATACTCTTGGAGGATTTGTCAATTCCTCGCAAGAGGCAGTAGCCCTGAAAAAAACTTTTTAGTTTTTAGGTGGACGAGGCTGGGAAGCGATCCTAGACCTCCAGCGTGACAGTCGAACGCACTAACCATTACGCTACAGGCTACTACGATCAAAAACATAATGAACTTCATTATAATATAGTTGAAACTAATATAATTGAACATAATATATGAACAAAATTATTTTAAGATCTTGAAGGCTTTTCTATTCAATTAAATTCATCTTCATATTTTTATGAGCTCTTGTTTTCATTTATTCCAAGTTTCAACATTAGCATAACATGTTTTATGAAAATACATTTTTCCTTTTATAAAAAGGAATATATTTTGATTTTATTAGATTTGTCCTTAAAAACTACCCAAATATCATGTGTCATATGCTTTGGTTGCATCATAATAAATATTTGACTGTGATAAAACTCCAACCTCCCCCTACTCTCCTGCTTTCACCCCTTTTAAAAGCGACTAATACAAAATCCTATGCGTGAATTTCGTGAAACTTTAGATATGCTGTAGAGGGTGAAATTCTGCGTCGATACCCATCTTAAGATTTTACGTACTACTTTTTTTGAGGTTTTGGCAATATTTTTACTTTTAGTCATAACAACATAAGCGTATGAGTCACATTTTAGACTAAGACATATTTCAACTCGTATCTTCCAAACTATTGGTCTTAAAAAAAAAGGTTCCAAGACCTTATAAGCTATATTTTGTGTTTTGAATTTTTTCTGTAAAGCTGATAATTTTTGAGATATTGAAAAAAACAGGTGCAAATTCTCTTTTAACCATAAAAATTGCGTTTTGACAAGGCCCTCACTATGAGAACGCCGGGACGAAACGCCAATTTGTATGGACTAAAGGCCGTTAAAAGCTATATTGAATCAATAATTCAACAAATCCAATTAAATAATGCTTAATCTTCTACTTGGCTGATATATTTCAGTAGTATATAGAATTTGTATTATAAAAACACTCATATGAAAACGATTTTTACAAAACAAACAAAAACACTCACAATTACAAGTACAGTATATTCAATGGTACATTCATATGGTCTTTAAATAGGTACATACATAAATGTTGGTGCTATAAAACGAATGTTCATCTCAGCTTTTGCTGTCGTTACCGGAAGCGTCAAAAATAAAAGGCATGCCGTTATTACTTCCGGGAAACTGGATGCAATGTTTGAATTTAGCAATAACTCTTTGAGTTCCTTGTTGACTGAATTTTCTGAATTTCAAACAGGATTTTAAAGCAATTAATTGTTAAAAAAGATCAAGTGACAGGTCCCCATTGTATTTAGCAACCAGTTTTCCTGCTTCCTTTTCATTTTTTTTTTTCATTTGAAAAGGATACAAGTTTTTCTGGTTGTAAAACTTCAAATAAATTACTTAGATCATAGAGGCTCTGAAATATTTGTTTAGTTCGAGAAACCAATATATCTAAGCAGCAATGACTTTGAAGTAAGATTCCGGATCTGATATTCTCTCTTCTTCTGATAATTCGTCAAAAAAGCTTTTCGTTATGTTCCTTCTTTTATTTTTAAAAACAGTTGTTACCTCCCACTCTTTTCCTAAATCTCTGGACTCGATAAGCAAACTTAAGATTGATTTTTGATTTCTAAATTCTCTAACAGCCATATTATTGACTTGTTTCTAAACTAGTTTTACGGTAAAACAAGTTCAATAGAAGTTTCGAGTCTCAAGCTTTGGGCAAATCGGTATTATTAACAAAAGATTTGGTATTTTAAACTCAAAATATTGAAACTGGGATATCAAAACTTTCATAAATAATACCTACCGATTTGTGCAAAACTTGCAACTTAAAATCTCTATAAAACTAGTTTAGCTGTAAAACTAGTTTTGAAACAATCAAAAATATGGCTGTAAGTCTATTTAAGAGATTACCTAGTAAAATACTTGCTTTTGTAAATTATTGTCTTTATGCTGTAAGGCTTTGGATGCAGGGTTAATGATTTCGAATAATGAAGAAAAAACGAGACCAATACAATGAATTCGTAGCTCTCTAAAATGTTAATTATATTTTTACTTTCATCACGTTCATCTTTTTTTTTTGTTTTTTTGAAACTAAATTAAGTTGGTACAATGCTTTCATTATTAATGAATATTTTTTTCGTACAGCGAAGCGAATAAAGCGTTATTTCTTGATGACCATCTAGTAGGGCAAACCCTTTTAAGTGTAATTTTATATTCCTCAGAGGACTCTTTATTTAACATTGCCCACCGTTTTATGCTATTGCCAAAAAAAAATATATATTTTTTTCCAAATTGTCAACAAAATTTGACACTTCTAGGACGTGTTTTGCAGCATCAACGACTGGTGCAGTGCATTTTTTGTTTGGTGTGTAGATTCGTGTGCCTATTAGAAGTTCATGCAGAAAATTTTCACTGGCGTGGGCCCAAGTAGGTTGGTATATTATAAAAAAGAAAGAAAACAAATTGTTTGTTTAGGGTGTAGCAAAAACTACCTGTCAGAAAAAGAGATTTTTGTATTTATTAATTTTTCTCAAATGTATTTCAGTTTCTTACAAACTTATCTCGGTTCGGGGGCCCCTGTGTGTGGGGGCACCCCCATATTAATTGATTTGATTTCACTTCTAATTTCATCGATCTTTACACTCTGAGCTCTGTTTTTAAGATATGTTCCAAACCGTTCTAGCATAAATCCACGAAAAACAGCATTATATAACTTGGACAACAGAATATTGTGATCGACCATATCGTCAATGAATAACCCAGCAGTAAACTTATTAGAATCAAGATTAGAAAATATTCTAGAACAAGAGAGTAACAACGCATCCTCAGTTGATTTTCCCTCCTGAAAACCAAGTTAAGTAGAACTAAAAAAGTTAGTTTTATTTAAAAAAAACTGACTACTCTATTTTAAACTACTTTTTCAAAGACCTTACTGAAAACAGGAAGAAGAGATATGGGTCTATAATTACATTTTTCACTAGATGAACCCTGGAAGGATATCAGCTAGTTTTAGAGCGTCAGCAAAAACCCCCGTATAAATGCTCAGGTTGAAAATATATGCCAAAACATCAACCACAAAGCATAAGCATAATGTTAGAAATACCGTCATATCCACAAGCATTTGAGTTCTTCAAGGAGCCAATTGCTTTAAACAGCTCAAACGCAGTAATTGGATCAAATGCAAAACTGTTACTAAGCACAGGTTCCCTACTACCTATTACCAGGGTAGAACAACGATTACAATTGCTTTGGTTTGAAAAAGCTTGTTAATTGGTAACAACTGATGTAAAAAAATTACCAAACATAGAAACATAGTTGTCACCAATTTGTATAACAGTAGGACTTTTGGATGAGCAAGGTTTATTAAGAATGCTGTTAACTACCTGCCATTCATTTTTCAAATTTTCTTTAGCTAAATTGAACTGGGTACGATAAAAATTATCACGACATATAGAAATTTTTTTTTAGTTGTTTAAATAGATTTTTATATCTGTTTTTTACATAACTATTATTTGGAAATTTAATACATTTTATTCTTAGTTTATGTTTGCCTTTTTTTTGTTGCATAAGTCTCTTGTGATCCACGGCTTAAGTCGTTTTATTGACTTTATTGGTTTAAAAAAGGAGGTACAGTCACTACTTTGCATTTTAAGTGTATCAATAAAGACTGAATACGAATTCAAAGCACTGTATTCGAGATAATTACTCTCCCAGCATTCATATAAAAGTACATTTTTAGCTTTGTATAATGGATTTTCGTAATACTGTTTGAGAAACTAGAATTACAACTAATTTTGTCTTTGCGAATATTGAATAAAAACCCTGTCATTGAATGATCACTAATTCTTAAATCAAAAACCCATTTTTCAAAAGAGCTTACATATTAATTCCTGAAACGTCCATGTATATGGTCTAAACAACTACCCGATGCGATCCTAGTAGGTTCATTCACAAAAGAAGTAAGACCGTGCGAATCTAAAGGAAACAAATAAGCAGAAACAACACTATTGTTTTCTAAAGTATTAATATTAAAATCACCCAGAATAATTAGATTTTTTGATTTTTCGTTTTCTAAAAGATCAGAAAATTCTTCCAAGAACACGGAAACATTAAACATATTAAGTCTGTAGACGCATAATATAACATAAGATACTTGATTACAACTGAAAGTCACCCTAAGGATATCTGGACTAGCGAAATTCACATCTGACACAACGCAATCAATATACTTCTCATTTATGAAGCAACCAACACCACCTGCCGCGTAACCTTCATTTGTGTTAGCAAAAAAAATTATAACCCGGCAATGAAAAGTCGAAAGAACCATAGATCCATATCTATACAAAAACAAAATCTGGAAAGCATTTAAATGAATCAAGATGAGCGACGAAAGCAAAAAAGTTTTCCCTACGGCTTCTGACATTTTAATGCACAATAAAAAGTTTGTTATCACAAAAAAGGGAATTGAAAGAACATTATTGATACTTAAACTAGTGAAATCCAGGATAGAAACGTCATCAATATCAAGATTTTGTAAATTACTTTGATTTGACATAATTAAATAAAAAAGATGCACTATATTAGTAGTGCAATATCATTAAATGTTTTAATAGAAATGGCGCTTCCACCTTCAGTTTTTCTAGCAAGAATTTGATTATTTTTGTACCATAAGTATTTATAACAAAAAGGGCGCTTCAGGGGTGAGAGCTTCATTAATATATATAGCAGTTCCCATGCTTCCGCTACCACTGCTTGTATCATCAAACTTGAGCTTTTTTTGTGTTTCGCCTTTTAACTCATTATTTGCTTCTTCGTTGAGTGATCGGAGAACCTTACACAAATAACGGATCTAGTAGAAAAGTGGAAAATGCCATTTCTCTCTACTTTGATTACCACTTTCTTATCGAAGCATGACCCAATTTTTGCATCAGGAACTTCAACGGACAGCGCTTTTTGGAAAAATTGCTGTGCTTTAACCTTGGCATTTTTATCATCAACGTTTGGCACTTCAACTAAATCTAAGCAATTACTTAGAAGCCGCTGCTGCTGCCAATTTAGCTTACTCTCCAGAACTTGCACCCTCGATTCTAATTTTTCATTTTCAGATGTTAACTCGTTTATTGATTTAAGAAATCGCTTGTTGGTCTCTTCCAACTCAGTTAATTTAAAGTAGATCATTTGAAGAGTGTACTCACTTTCGCCTTCTTTATCAGTTGACACCGACCCATACTAAGGGAAAGCTTCTTGCAATATTTTCTTGTAGGAGTTTGCCGTCAATTTCAATGTTGGAAACTCTAGATGGATTGTTCCAAAAACCAATTAATCGCACCCAACACCATTACACCGCCTTCTCGTCTTTAGTGGCGCTCCAGAAACCTTGGTCCCTTCCTCATAACATGAAAAAAATTATATTATCCGTCCGGGCCATCAAACTTAAATTTTGTTCATCAGAAAATACTACTTTTGTACACTCTTCATCCACGTCATATTATTCCTGCAAAAATTTGTTCTATTGTGTCTTCGTATTGGATTTAACGGTGGTTTTTTCTTCAATTTTAGGCGCTTTAAATGTTGTGACCCACGAATAACACGTCTTATAGTATTAAGACTAGCTGTAATACCATTCTTTCGCCTTGATTTAAGCAGCAGAATCGCTTGAATTTGAAGCCAGTCTAATTATCTTTCTTTGGTCTGCTTCTGTTGCAGCTCTTGCTGGCCTACCCTACATATTTTTTTAATAATTTTCTTTATTTCTAAGGTTCGACCAAACAATTTTGACACTTTTACTTATTTTTTTGGCAATTGTGCGTAGGGGAAGCTTGTTTTCCGCGTGTACTTCTATTTTGGCTTTTTCTGTAGGGTTTAGTGGTTTTTCGCGGGCCATCTTTTCTGTGATCAAACAATTATTATTTTTAATCTACACTTCTATTATTATAACAATATTTTTTCTTCTAACCGTAATCTATAGAGACAACGCACACTGTTTCTATTCAAGTGGCGCAAAAAAATAGTGTATTTAATGATGTTATTTAGAAAAGTGGTAAAAAATAACCCTATGGTATTTTCCTGAATTATTCTGTCTCTGCAGTTTTATTCGCAATTGAACCCTCTTATAGGAACTAAAAACAATAGGTGAATTTATACATCTACCAAAGCGTAACACGCTCTGACAGTAAAAAAAGTTTGTTTCTATTCAAGTGGAGGGGAGTGTATGTATAAACAAAATGAATTGTAATTTTTTTTTAAATATCGAAACAATAAGTTAATTATGTAATTGGATTCAGCATAAACAAATACTTGAAAATGATTCCCCACTCGACATATTTCACAAAATGTTTATTTTGAACAAACACTCCCCCCCCTTCCCCTGATCAATGTTCCATCCCCAAAAATCTGTAAAGTGTTAGTTTATTTGGGTAATCATTCAAACTGCATTTATAGTGTCAAATTATTGTGTATCCCAATTTTTCGTGAATGCACAACAGTTGGCGCCCTTTTTTGGAAGGCCTTTATTGATGACGTCATATCTAAAAAAACCTCAAGGTTACCTGAGGTTTACCCGGCATTTTCGGATTCAACACAATTTTTCCATAACGATACCATCAAAACATTTTGTATATAACGAAATTTTGGGTTCAGGTCCATTAGCCCCACACTAATAGTGATAAAATCCGCCAATCCAATGATGAGATATGCGTATGCAAAAAGTCATTTTTTGTAAAAACCTTATAACTTAATTTCCATTTTGCGAGTTTATTGGTAAGAACATGGTTTGCAGTCTTATTAAAACAAGTCTAGATATTACATGTAAAAAGTTTAATCAAAATCGTTACAGCCGTTTTCGTAATGGAAGCTACACGTTCTAGATGAGCTAAAACAAAAATTAAAAACAAAAAATAATTCCTACCAAATTTGAAGCAAATCCGCTCTAGCTCGATGAACATCAGGATGCACAGACAAACAGACCGTTGGACGTTTTGATGAAATCACTTTTTTGAATTTCTCCATCATCGTAATGTTAGTTTTTATTAAAACTTCGATTTTTCACGTAACCAATACTTGCTGTAGAGCAAGTAAACATTTTAACTTGTTAAAATGTCGACTCTTATCGACTTTTTTGAAAGAACGTACATTTTTTGATCGACTTGAAAAAATGTTGTCATTATATCACTTCCAAGTATCATTGACTAGCCTACACCATCCCATAATTCCGTTTCGACAAAAATTTCAATTTGCCATACCTTCCAGATCCACATGGGAGTGTCGTTCTTGGAAGATGAATCGAATAATTTTCACACTGACACTCAGATAAGCTAAATGTAAGTCTCTTATTTCTTCTTCCGGACCATCATTGTAGCTTCTTGCATGCGGAACTTTTATCGATAAAGCAAAGTTTGTCTTGGCTTAAGGAAAACGTGATATCGTCTTCTGATGTCCGCATCTTCTCAGATAGCAAGCTACTATAAAATCTCTCGACTCTGCTCTACAAATTCTATAACAGCCCTAAACTTTCGATCATCACTCACATAGAAATGACATCAGCTGTTCAATATTCACCTTTGTTGGATGCTAGGCCAGGGGGACATTCCGGAAACTTTTAAGCTGACGAACTCGCAAAAAGTGGAGCAAGAGTACACATGCATTATAGCCGGAGAGCTGGCAACATTTTTTTCGACCTCATCGGTACATGGATGAAAGTTTGGTCACAAAAAGATTTAGGGCCGTCAAAAACAAAAATGTCACTCTTACCCTCCGGGCCAGAGGCTTAGGTCTTATATTTTTAAAGCATTAAAAATTAGGTCCTAATTGTTTTTGTATTTAATGGTCATAAATCTTTCTGTGACCAAAGTTTTAACCTTTAACGAAGTGAGGTATGTAAGTTAATCGGTAACTAGTTTTCTGAATAGACCATAGAACGAGCAACGGATGTATTTGCGCCACAATTATAAACATTTTTTATACTGAGAGATTATAGCCACTTAATACTAAAACAACAGTCTGCCACTCCGGTTCGATCAATTAGGCCCTTATTTTTAATCTTTAAAAAATATAAGACCTAAGCCTCTGACCCGAAGTGTAGAAGTGAAAATTTTGCGCTTGACGGCCTCAACTTTTCTGTGACCAAAGTTTCATCCATCATCGAAAAATATATGTTGCCAGCTCTTCGTCTATTAGTTAGTAGTCTCGAAAATCTCTCGATTCAAAATCTACCAAACTAATAACGAGATGATTGTCAATAGGTACACCAATTTTTTTTTCGCAAATTGTCTAATCCAGAAATTACATATACGAAAAATTTAATTGAAATCTTAAAAGCCGACTTGGGAGATCCAGTTTGAGACAATAAATAATTAAATTTGTTTGTCCTAAAATTAATTTTATTATTTATAACAAATAATAAAGTTTTAGTTTAGGTTTAAGACTTAAGGTTTTTTTGTGAAAAATATACAAAGTTATAAATAATCGGGAACGTATTTTGAATTTATCTACTTTTCCTTTTACAATAGCTGCCGTTTGTGCATTTATATCAGCTTTATGTTCTATCCCCGGTTTATAATGTTTGTTTGATGTTAAGAACAACAACATCTGTCGTATTTAACATTCAAAATCTTTTTAAGCGGAGATAGAATATTGTAATATTTTACTAAGGGTTCGCAAATAAAACTTACATATTTCCTTTATTCAAACTGAACTACAATTACTTCACAAAATAAAATTCATTTATTTCAAAAACTTTTACTTCTAATACTTTTATTATAAACAAGCACAAGTATGCAACTCTTTATTCACACCGACGCTTATTCGTTCACTTTCGTTCGAAAATCTTAGGGTTCTGGAATCTGCTGGATGGTTCTTTTTCTCCTTCACAAGTCTCCAAAATGTTTCGTTCAATAATTCCAGTTCCATTTCCAGTATAACAATGAGATTAGCCTGGGCACCAACCGTGTACACCATTAGTTAATCCTTTTTGTTCAAAGATGGCGCGCAAACTAGTAATAATTTATTCTGTTATATAAAATAAATGATGTCGTTGTTTGCATATCTGGGCATATTCACCACAATATAAAGGCTCAGCTGTATGTATAGACTCATAATGTTATAATCTTAACTTATTATATACCTTCACTTTTCAGCCACGTCAAGCTTTGAACCACAAGAAGAAACAATCTGTCAATAAATTTGCACGTCAGTCTGGAGGAATCGCGAAAATTCACATGCACCTGCATAGTTTTCTGAGTGCACAGAGCAAACTCAGATTTTGATTTTCATTTCACTAAGAGGTGAGTACTAGACTTTAAATGGAGAAAATAAAGGATAGAATGGGCATTTTGGTCTACCTATTGGCCACAAATGAGATATTATGTATATCGTTGGAAAGCTTAGCCCTACATCATTTTTTTGTATGGACACAAAGCTGTAAATCAAGGGGCTTAGGCAGTACATGGCAACAAAGGTTGCAATTAGAGCAAAAATTAATTGCAATAGTGTTCCACGGAAATGAAAGTATTGGTCACTTTTGATGAACTGAAAAGACCCCAAAATAAGGGAACTTTTATACCTATGGCCTTGGTCATAATAATAGCAAATATCATGGTTCGCGAATAATTCGCTTAGCAGTATGAAAATTATACTTTTTTTATTCCATTTAGCGAATTTAATGAACGGTTATAACAATTGTGTGTCTAGTGCCTACAGTTGAGATATACAACGTTGAAAAGCTTAGTTCAAGAGCATCATTTTTGAAAAGGGACACAGAACTGTAAGCCGTGGGGCTTAGTCAGTATATGTATTACAAAATATTAAACACATAATTTGTTTCTGAAATAAGAAATCAAAATAACGACCTATAGCCCACTTAGGAATCAAATTTACCTACTATATATGTTTAGGGTGGTGTCCAGTTTGTGATTTTCAATACAAATTGTAATTAACAAATTGTAATTAACTAATAGAAATAAAAATATTTATTTTAATTTTCTTATCAATTAATTTATTAATTTAAAATAAAACAAATTTCACAACTTTATAAATAATTTGTTTAACGACGAGTTTCGGGAATTCTCCTATCATCAGGTCCACATACATACTATGTCGTGCCTGCGTTTAGATGTTGGATTTGGGCAGCCAGCTCTTGTCTTTTGTTAGTATTGTTATTGGTTATTATTGATTTCTATTGCTTTTGTGTGTTTTTAAGTTAAATTAGTTATCTGTTAATAATAAAATTATATTAATTTATAAAGGTCACGGGAATACGAACAATTAAAATATAAAACAATTCGTTTATATTTATTCGAATAAGCAAAGTGTTTTTCATATATTTTTGGTGTCTTATTTAAACCAACTCCCATTGTATGTCAACAAAAATACTCGTACGTTGGTACTTCCATAGTGCCTAATCATTTTCATAGGTCTCGTTTCTGGGCACTAGGTAGACCAGTCACATATATTTTTGCCCGATCACATTTTACATTCACAATAAATACTATCAGCCCTATTCTGCTAAACGATTCGATCGAATCTTACGATTCACGTGAATGCTTACATCTGCCTCAAAATATTTCTGGAAATCTTCTATCCTTCGAGTTCAAAGCTTTAACAATATTTATTATTGGTTTTCTTAAGAGAATCAAATTGTTTAAATTATATTTTGATACCAATTTATAAGCATTTTGTAACAATTTTTCCTTCCGGCGGATAGCAGAATACTGTATACTTCATATATGTATATTAAACAGATTCACCAATAGAACACAAATTTAAAGAAAGACAAAACCTAAACAATAGAAGTTATATTGTTTTTATGCTGTAAACATGCGTTTTTGTATTGTCTCAAAAAAAAGAATCATACGGTACACTGGGCGTATACGCACTATTCTTATTTTATTGAATTTTCAACAAAATTTTGTATAACCTTAATAAACTTTTAGCAACCAACAAGATTATCCGATGCGACTTCTTTCTCTGGGGTTTTTTGAAGTGACATATCTATGTATGAGAAAAAAAAATAATATTCAACAGGAGCCCGAGAAATAATAATAGAACAAAGTTCTCGACAAAAATATTTAAAAGTTGAAAAAATAGCCTTAATGAAAATCGTGTTGAAACTTGCTCCTATCATCTTCAAAAAGTTATGATAAAAACTTAAAGGTTTATTTATGCCTTTAAGTCAACTATACAAAATTATCAAATATACAAAACTACGTCTTTTAATGTTATATACATATATGTATAGCAAAACAATGTACAGTCCACCAGTTCTAATTGCATAACAAAATAGTAGGTATAAGTGATAGCTCCTTTGAGTGCTTTTACTCGGATGTCTTATTTCAATTTATTATGTAATTATAAATACATATACTAAGAAAAGGGTTTGTTCAAATAACAAGAAATAATTAAAAAGATGTAAAACATTAATTACACGAGTTAGAGGTTTAAAATTATTAAAAGAAAATCTCCATTTTCAACACTATAAAATCTCCATTTTCAACACTATACATAATAGCAGGTTATTATTTCACATTTGAGGGATGTCTTTTTAAAAAAGGTAAGATATTATTACTGTATAATTTTTTTTTTTCAATATAACTTTTCTGAGAAATTCATAGTAGGTACGATTATCCTTTTAGATTTGAAAAAACAATCAACCAATCACAGCATTCAAAAACTGAACTCAATAAGTCATTGAACACTAAAACAAAAAATTGTGAATGCTCCGATTAGTCCAGTCTATTTAGATTTTGCTCCTATGGGAATCTAAAAAACATATGGGGAAGCAATTTTTTTGTGGGCATCGTAAGATAACTTTATAAAAAGCTTAAGTCCAAGTTTTCGACCATAGATTTTAAGGCTCAACACGGTGTTTTGTATTTTTTAAACGGAGGGGTGAACAGAACTTTTTGTTTTTGTAATCGATAGACTAAGAAATAAAACAACGTCTTACACATAAAAAATAAATCCGAAAAATTTAGGCATCGAGATATGATCATTTATTTATGACATTTTATTATAGTAAATTTTACATTTTTGGAAGGGTAATTAAAAATTATTTTACCCATGTTTGAGGAATTTTTGATATATGCGTTGACTTTTGTCGCAGAAAAGTTTTGAAACCCTCAACTTTTGCAGTTCAATTTTGTCAAGCTTTTGAATTTTATATTTTTAAAAATATGAAATTCTTAAGAATGGTGGAGATTACAAACTTAAGTTTTGCACTTTCTTTTAGCACTTTTGCAAAAAGTGTCATTTTTTACATATATAAGAAGAAGAAATTACAATTTATTTAAAAACTTTTTTCGTATGCGAAGTTGTTTGTTTACCTACTGTTTCATCTGAAATTTGACCCAATAGTCGTCAATGTTCGGCTTCCAGCTTGAAGCATTTACAATCAGTAATGGAAAATATATTGTTCTTACATGCATTTAGTGGATGCGGCACGGCGAAAAATTAAATTTATTGCGGCTCTGGAAAAAAATGTTAAGCTCAGTGATGTAATTGCAAAATTCAGAAATGATCACGTCGATCCCGCTTAAAATAGATTTTTGGTAACACTTTATGGAGGGAACCCATCTAAGGATTCTTTAAATGATATGCGGTACAAGTGCTTTTTAAAGATCTAAAAAAAGAACTTGCAACCTTGCAAATCTTCCCCTAACAAAAGGAGCAGCAAAATATCACTCATGTAGGACATATTTTCAAGTTCAACAGTGGTTGAGCAAAATAGATGAAAAAAGTCCTAGTGATTGGGGGTGGAAAAAAACAACGTTGCGTTGGATGCCTCAAACAAGCGATGAAGATCCGGCACCTAGTTCGATCCTCAAGCTTATTTATTGTAAAGGTACCAAAAATTGCGAAAAAGCTTGTGGATGTGTGAAAGCAGGTCTTCAATGCAATGCACAGCAATTTGGCAACACTGTTGTGTCTGCCAGGTCCTTTTCATGAAAGAAACCAAGGTTTCATGCACCGGTACTTGAAATTAATTAAAGCCACGTAAGTATGTATGTATGCCTCCCAATAATTATTATTTATTTATAATAATCTTATAAACCATAAATAAAGTTATTGTTCAATTACATACACGATAACTAGAGTTATAATAATGCGAATTACCGGAATACGATCCGCCACACATTATAAATGAAACTATTCCATTTGTACTGCACATGCACACGTGATACACACATTATACCATTTAAACACTGCACCGTGCGATACCCACACACACTTTTGTTACTGAATAAATGATTTCCATTCTTCGTTTGAGGATGCGATTATGAAGTTTTCAAGCTTTCAAACAATTGCTCGGACAAAAATCATGTGTGGGTAAAAATTGTAGGTGATAGTGCTTTCAACAACTTTTAGAAGAAAATTTTTGCGAAACACTAAACGAAAAAAAGTATTTGACTTTAAAAAAAAAATGTGAACTCCATTTTTTTTAACTTGTTATAACTCGTTAAATACACAAAATATAAAAAAAAATTAATATGGACAAATTTGTGGAACGTATGTTTCTCTACAAAACTACATTTTCATTTTTTCGATAAATTCAAAAATACTGGTTTAATTCATGAAAAACAAATTCAATTTTTAAATCAAGATAGTGGCAACCCTGCAAGGGGTTGGTGGTCGAAAACTTGGAGTTAAGCTTTCTGTATGATACTCTAACGAACTCAAAACAAAAATTGATTCCCCATATGTATATTTAAAAAAAAAATACCTAAAATGACTGGACTAGATAGCGTTTCTGTACTTAAAGTGCCGGTAAAAGGTCCCGAGTACCATGTATTAAATGGGTGTCCTGCTAAAACTTTAATTAATGTTTCGTTACCGAAAAAAAATCCAAATAAAGAAAAAGATCAGTCAAATGAATTGTGGTTGAACCGTAGGGGCAAATTGCTGTAAAATAACTTTCTAATTGCTGTCAACCTTCCTTATAAAAAACTTTTATGGCTTTTTTTGAACGCCATAAGTGGTCAAGAAGCAGAAGCAGTTATCTGTTAAAGATAAGTGACATGAAAAAGTATTTATTTGAATTGTTGGTATTCAAGTGTATTTAGCATCAGTGAAGGTGAATGGTCTTGCAAATAACTCAACTCTGTAGCTATGAAATGATATGAAAAATGTATATATTCTCCTTTTTAAGTAGTGTCCAAAATCCAGTAAGTATACTACATGTACATAAGACCATGCTTTAAATCCGGTAGTTATGTCTATTTCAAGTTATTTTAAAGTTGTTAGCTACGAGAAAAAGTTTGGGGGATCAAGTCGTGCCCAATTTTTTTTATATGCAAAGAAACAAAACTAACCCACAATGTGTAAATGCGTATCTCAGATATATTCTGCACATCTCCGCAAATATGGCTTTCCAACCATATAAAATTTATCCATATCGGTTGAATACTTTTAATATGTAGATTAATTACATAAAATCTTAAATATAACTAAGATAAATATACCATGTTTAATATATAGGTACAGTCCTAAGGCTCAATGAAGATTCAAAACACGTACCTACAAAAATGAATCATCAGAATTCAAACATAAAATGAAAATGTAAGTTTTTTATAACAATCGTCTCATTTAGGAAAGTCGCTTTAAAGAATCATAATTTGGTGCATACATCATTTGCTTCAACCATCATTCATTCAAGAGAAAAGAACTTTTCACTCAACTTGAACAACCGAAATGGCGTTTTTTCATTACCTTTTCCTATCATATGTATAGCACTAGAATACAATCCCACGGAAATTGTTTCTCAGGATACACAAGTACGCTCTCATACGTACGCTCAAAAAAAAACTTTTTGGATTGGAAGTCACTCATGCAAAATAGCATCTGGAGTTCGTGTGTGTAAGTTTTCAGTACACCTTGGTAGTGGGTATGCCCTTAGTGCAGGAATAACTTCCGATTTCAACCTTGTTTCATTTAAACCTTTCTCATAGGTAGGTTTATAGGGTAGACTCATTATAATTCATACCTCGTAACATTGAGAAAAAATATATAGGCATGGGCGAATTCCATCTTTATACACCTATACAAAAAAATACATTGTATATACGGTTTAAACTAAATTTTTCATAGACAGAAACTTGGAACATGTTCAAAAAACGACGTGCTCTATATTTGTCTTCATTGTTATTCTAAGCACATCAATATTATCAACACAAAAAAAATGGTTTTCATCACTTCGAAAAGTGTTGCGGATACCCAAAAGCACGAAAATTTCCGCTGTTAATCAAAGTTGATCATTTTATGAAAACAAATTTAAAGATTTTTAAATTCGAAGTTAAGTCAAATCATAAGATAAGTACCAAAGCTAAAGAAAAACCCTTTCTTTGTTTTAAACGTACATACATACTCGTACAAGCTGGTATTTACACAAATTTCGTAAAATGAAAAAAACACGTTCCTTTATCAATTTCACGCCATATTTTAATTTCACAATGTAAGGCCACACAGAAAAAAACGTAAGAAACGTGTCTGCTTTATCTTATTTCACACATCCTTACTTTTTTATAGAATTACATGCATTATCGCATTTTTATTGGAACTGTGAAAGCACTTACTTAGCTGTTGTGGCAATTAAAATAATATTCTTCAAGGAGCTGTGAATGCAGGATATTTGCTCTTCTGGTGATTCATAATAACTTGCTTCAAGGGGCAGACATTTTTCGTCATGCATTCGTTTTTTTACGTTTCGTGTTCCTGCGCCAAGGATGTTCAAAAGGGTAGTTATGTGCATTCAAGAGGACACAAGCGTCCACAGGTTTTTCTCAAAACCCACCTCTGTCTACCAACTCCTACTCTCACCTCCTAGTGGTGAACATCGGGTGTCTAGTACCTCAGCTGGAGACGGGGTTTAAATCCCCGTGGAAAGCTGTTGGGGACAGCCAACGAGAGAAGGGGGGGAGGAGTGTTCCCACTAAGGCACTTCTCCTTTCATCGAGGCGGCAGCGGACGAATTCTCTAGATGGAATCAACGGTGGTGTCTACAGTTCCAGTTAGGTTGAACTACTTAGTGAACACCTTATATGGGCTACTACGACATATATGTAGCTCAGGCCTATAAGGAGCGGTTTATCCGGCTCCCTACCCTTGGAGTTATGCGAAGGGTCTGGTCCTCCGGGTCGGGGGTTGTGCGTCGGGGTAACTTCCCTACCACGTAAAAAAAAGTTGTTCCGAAACAACACCAAGCCTCGGATATGGATGATTTTAAAGTTGACGACCCCAGCAAACGAAACAAGGACAATGAATTTTGGATCTGCACGTGGAACGTCCTATCCTTATACAGAACACGTGCAGCCGAACAATTAGTGGAGAACCTAGACAGGCTACAGGCTGACGTAACAGCCATCCAGGAAGTGCGATGGGATGGAGAGGGCATACGGAGGCTGGAAACGTGTGACATCTACTACGGCGGGTGCTTGAAGGAACAGGGTCAGCGGCTCCTTGGTTGTGGTTATGTGATAAGGGTAAGACTTAGGCAAGAAGTCTTGGGCTTCCGAAGTGTAAGCGAGCGCCTGGTCACAATCCGCATCAAAGGCAAATTTAAGAACATTTTGATCTGTGTTCACGCCCCACATGAAAGGAGAGAGGACTCAACCAAAGAAGCATTCTACGATCTCCTGGAGACAACGTATGATATGTGCCCGAAGTACGACGTGAAGATCATTCTTGGTGACTTCAACGCAAGATTCGGAAAGGAGGGCATCTTTGGTTCGATAGTCGGAGGACACAGCCTACACGACGAAAATTCCGGCAACGGACACAGGCTGGCAGACTTTGCGGCGGGGCGAAATGTCATCATCTCAAGCACCTACTTCCCACACCTCAATATACACAAGGGGACTTGGCGGTCGCGTGATCAAGTAACCGTCAACCAAATCGACCACGTTGCGATAGACGCGAGACATGCTTCCAGTATCTTGGACGTCCGAACGTTCCGAGGGGCCAACATTGTCTCGGATCACTACCTGGTGGTAGCTAGACTACGTATGCGGATATCCATGACGCGACAACGCAGAGCAGATGCTGTGAAAAGATTCGATGTCGAGAAGCTTAAATCCAAAGAGACCGCCAGAACTTTTGCAGACCACGAAACTCTGTATCTCTCAGGAGGTCCGCCACCAGCATCAAGTGCAGAGGACCAGTCGGAACACTGTCAACAAGCCATCAGAAGTGCTGCCTCTGATGTGCTGGGTTTCACTAGGCGAATACAACGAAATACCTGGTTCGATGAAGAGTGCCGGCTAGCGCATGTAGCTAAGGACGAGGCCTACCAGGCAATGCTACAGACTCGAACAAGAGCTGCTGAGAGAGTGGCCCGGAAGCTCTACGGGCTGAAACGAAAAGAGGAACGCCGACTTCTCAGGAGGAAAAAGAGAGAGCACGAGAAGTGGGCGGTAGAGTCTATTGAGGGTTGTAGCGGTAGGGGAGATGTTCGAAAATTTTATCAGAGGGTGAAGCGATCCACCCAAGGATTCAAGGCTAGAACGGAAGCCTGCCGAGATGAGAGTGGGAATATGGTAGTAGACACACAGTCAGTGCTGAGGATCTGGAAAGAACACTTCTCTAGACTGCTTAATGGCGAAGACAGCCAAGATGCCGCTAATAGGCAGAATGCTCCATTCAACTTGGACGATGATGGCCAAGAGTTCCGTCCAAGTATGCCCGATGAATGGAACCTCGGTATAGTGTGCCCCATCCATAAAAAGGGAGATGTTCTGAAATGTACCAACTACAGAGGAATTAGTCTCCTAAACGTCGCTTTTAAAATCTTGTCGGCCATCCTGTGTGACCGCTTAAAACCTTTTGTCAACGATCTGATCGGCCCCTATCAGTGCGGTTTTAGGCCAGGCAAGTCAACCGTCGATCAAATGTTCACACTCCGACAGATTTTAGAAAAATCCCGTGAATTCCAGATCGATACACACCACCTTTTTATCGATTTTAGAGTCGCGTATGATAGCGTGAAAAGGGACGAATTATACAGAGCCATGTCGAGTCTCAGCATCCCTGCCAAACTCGTCCGCCTGTGCAGGATGACGATGGAGAAATCTCGCTGCTCTGTCAAAATTGGTAAGAACACCACCAATTCCTTTGATGTTGAGAAAGGATTGAGGCAAGGCGACGCGTTATCATGCAACCTATTCAACATCGTTCTTGAAGCCATTGTACGCAATGCACATATCAACACCAGCGGTACAATCTATCAAAAGTCCGTTCAATTGCTTGCATATGCGGATGACATACACATTGTCGGCAGAACGAAGCGAGCTGTGGCAGGTGCATTTGCGAGCATTGAATCGGAGGCGGCTAATATGGGATTGGCGGTTAATGAGAACAAGACGAAGTATATGCTGTCATCGAGAGAGGAATCTCAACATCGTCGACTCGGGCAAAATATCACGATGGACAGATATAACTTCGAAGTTGTCAAGGACTTTGTCTACCTGGGCTCCACTATTACATCGCAGAATGACATCAGTGCAGAGATCAAGCGAAGAATTACTCTTGCCAACCGCTGTTTCTTCGGTCTAAGAAGGCATTTAAGTAGTAAGGCCCTCTCTCAGAGAACCAAAGAGACTTTATACAGGACCCTTATCATCCTCGTCCTGCTTTATGGGTCAGAAGCATGGACACTGAAAGATTCGGATACAAATCTGCTAGGGTGCTTTGAGAGGAAGATTCTTCGTGTGATTTTCGGTCCGGTGTGTATCGAAGGAGTATGGAGGAGAAGATTCAACGACGAGCTATACGGGCTATACAGCGACGTTGACCTGGTCAAAAAGCTGAAAATACAGCGGCTGAGATGGCTGGGGCACGTGGAGCGTATGGATAGCAACGCACCTGCCCGACGAGTCTTCGAATCCAACCCTGATGGGGTACGCAGAAGAGGAAGAACCCGTTACAGGTGGCGCAATCAAGTGAATGACGACATCAAAGCACTCGGTGTAACTGGAAGCGGCTAGCTAGGGACAGAGCTGGCTGGAGGGGCTTGTTAGTTGAGGCCGAAGCCTCTGGCTGTGAGCGCCATCAAAAGTAGAAAAAGTAAGTAAGTTACTGCGCCAAGGAGCAAGGATTATAGTGTGCTGCTGAATTTAAAACCACACGCACTTTCAGTTGATTTAGTAAGATTTTAAATAGATATTTGGGTATGCCAACCTAATAGAAGATTTAGCAAACTGTAATCGAGATATGCATCAAACCATCTCTTACGTTTTATTAAAGTTAGAATCGGCAAATACCATTTTTTGTTTTATATTTTGGTACCCTACTAATTCCATTTGACATCTTGAAAAGGAGTCAGAAATGGTTTGTTTGCTTAGTTTTTTTTTGTATGAACTATCAGTGTCTTAAATGTGTTCAGCTTAGGGATAAAAATCTTGAACCCAAAAAGTGAAGCTAATTGCCCGTAAAAATAAAGAAGTGTAGTAGATACTGAAATAAAAAAAAAAACTGATTTATTTTGATTTTATTTATCTTTGACCGAGACCCTTGTTGGTATTTATTGCTGATGAGTTGCATCATCTATGTTAATGTTTTAAAAAAAAAAATATATCTAAGGTTTACATACAAATTCTACACTGTGGCGAATACGTATTCTTTTATCCTAATTTCATCAACAAACGTCTTTAAGAAAAAATGAAATTAATTTATTGGACACTGTGGCGTATACGTATTTTTTAATTAGACATCAGTGACTTATTTTTGCAACCACGAATAATAATTGTAAGATAAGTTTTATATTATAGAATGCTTTAATTTATCAAATGTAAGTTTAAATTGCTTACAAAGTACAACATAAAATGAAACGAAATCTATATGTATTAGTTTGAAAAAAAAGTATGTAAATACATTTGTGTTTTGATGTGCCCTTTACACTTGGCCACACTGAGTAGACCTGATTAGGTACATCTTTTAACCTCAAATAAATGAAATCTCTAGTTCAGCTGCAATTTGATAGAATCAAACTTAGCATTTTCAAATACAGAATTTTGAAAACAGAATATTTTTTTTAAGAATATATCATAATAATTTTTCATTATCATAATATTTTGATATAATTCCCTTGAACAGTAACATATATTCATATTCATTCATAAGTCTTTGAATTTATTAAAACTAAAACAAATAAATGGAATCTTGTTCTTATTTCCTCTTTCTCATTTTCTTCTTTTTAATTATTTGTATCTCTCTCACATTTGAACATGAATTGTTTTGATCATAACCAACAATTGCATAAACAATTGCACCAAACTAATAATTAGTTATCTATTATTGTTATCAATTATTGATCTGTCAAAACTTCCACGTGTTCATTCATTTGCATGTGCAAATTTAAGTGTTAAGTGCTATTTTGTTTTTAAATGAATATATCGATTGTGAAGTCAAATAAAGGAGAAGACAATTATTAGTTGGCAGAATTTTGAGATACAGTGTTTTGCTCATACAGCATTTTGAGAGGAATAATTTTGAGATACAGTATGTTGCTAATACAACATTTTGAGATACATAATTTTAGATTTACAGTATTTTGAAACACCGAATTTTAACCATACATTATTATGACCTTACAGTTTTTTAAAATTAAGCATTTCGACGCGCTCCCGTAATATGTGTTCATATTTATAACTATGATACGGCGCGCGGCGGCGGGCGGCGATAATGCGGGAGCTAATATGGCACATCATATGTAGGCCTTGACTGATAACTTAATGTGTGGGTTCGAGCATTTTTATCTATGTATTGTATGTATACTCTTCTAGTTTCATCTGGATATCAAAAGTTAATCGTTCCGCCCATATCTAATTTTTAATCAAGTGTTCTAACAAAAATTAGAGTCTTGTAGTTTAAGTTGCTTTCAAGAGAACTAAGTCTTACAGTACATAGTCATATACATAAGTATGTCTCTAAAAGACATCTTAACCTTTGGTTACTTTCGGTTTTTATGGTTGCTTTAACATATTTTCTGAATTGAAATAAATAAAATATTAGCTAATTTTATATAAAATCTGCAGAACCACGTTTTTAGAGATGTCATGTCGGTCAATATCAACGTCAATTTAAAACTGTATACACTTTTTATTTTTATTACAAAATATTACAGAGAATGCATCCAATTTGAGAGATATACGTAGGGTAAACTCAGAAGCGCATCGATGCAATAATCCTGACCATACACTTTCGTCAACCATTTACAAGTGCTTCAAACCAACACCACATTTTGTGTAAAGTGTTGACTATTGCAAACTTGCATCAATTGATGCTGATGATTTTTTGCTGGTGCAATCTATTAGCCTCAGCTGTGTTGCGCATCAGAAGGACAGAAAAAAAAGCAGTGCTATATATATTATTTTACTCATCGTCATATTTTATGACTCTTGTAATTTATTTATTTTTGTTATTCCAAATAGTCAAAATTAACGTCTTATAAGATTTTTAAAAGAAATCAATTCAAGGAATAATTATGCATCTTATAAACCAGTGCTCTAAATCTTTTGATAATTATTGTGAATTAATAACTACTTAAAAGTATTTGATGTCTTCATGATTTTTGTTTGTGTGATAGTATCAGCTTAAAGCAGGGAATTGGTAGAATTCCGAATTCATAGAAATAGTTTTGATTAATTACGTAGGCGGCCTCAAATTATATACCAAAGTTCATGCTGGTCTTCCTTACAAAACGCAGGTAATAATAATTCTTAAATTGTTCTGCAGTTTTTCAGCTATCACAAATTGATTCCATTACAAAATTATGATTGATACAACCAACTGGCAATGGAGAATGAACATTTTTGTAAAAAACCACCCAATGAGGCCTCTAATAATGATATACGATAAAAAGTTGCAACATTTAGAACTCATCTCTTACCGCGAAAGTTTTACACAGTGCAATTCAACAGCTATTGGGAAATAACACTTTGCCTGCACGATAAACAGAACTATGTGCATATGAACACTGCATACGAACAAAAATAAAATGTAATATAATTCAAAAAGTAGTACAACCCGGGACGAAATCATCTATTCTCCTTTACCAGTTTATGGATATAATCGCAGATTCAGTTTCACATCTGAGTTGGTATATAACTGCACAGAATCAGAATCCAACGAGTTTAAAGTGATGAAAATGTTGCCAATAAAGTAATTCTTATATACTCTTGCCTAATAATTTTCAATAAAATTCGGTATAGGTCCTATTTAAATTCTTTTTTAATCCAATTGAAGGAACTTACGTCATTGTTTTTTTTTTTGTTCACTAAATTGCAAATTACAGTGTGTCCAGAGTAGATACAAAAGTCCTTAATCCGATTAAGGAACTAACGCAAAAACAATCTCTGACAATTGCAACATGATCCAGAATTGAAACTCGATTGGTTTCATTAGTCGTGTATAAATATTGAATCCTTCATGGGCAATATGTTTCCCATGTAGATATCCAACAGATGAATTGAAATAATAAAAATGCCAACACGAATTGGTGTTAGTCTAGTTTCAAATATGCGCTACTGCCTTCAAAGCTTTATAGTAAGCTATAAGGATATTGTTTACCCATTTCTTTTTCCGTTTCAGTTTGTTTTGCCTTTACAAATTGAATGTTCTTTATTGGACACCTAATTTTGTCCATAGTCAAAGCTTTGGAATAATCCACATGGTGATGGAGATTTCATTGTTTGCGAACGAAACGTAGATTATAGTCAGTTGAATGGGCAATTGTTCGCCACACCATCCTTCCGAAAAATCCATGCAAACGTATTAAGATCGTCACATCCGATGATTTTCGTTTTCGGATCCTTTATGTTGTTTTGTTCTTGTTACTTGTTGTTCTTTCATTTTCAATATTATTAGAATGTATTCTTTCGCCAGTTGGCATAGAGTTGGCATAGTCAAAACAATTACTCATAATGCAAAAATATACGGCTCAAATTTTTAAGATTGGTAGGTGGGTTGTCTATGAGTATAAAAAAATTTGAGTATTGTAATTCAGCCACTATTTTCAAAAAACTGCATTTTTAATAATATCTCGAGAACAATTAATTGTATGCAAAATATATGCACAAAATTAAAAAAATTCGATTTTAAATGCCTCTAGCTTTTCGTAAAAGTTCCCATACGATTTGTATGGAAAATAGAAATTATGTAGAAATAGTGACATTGTAAGTTAGGGCTTTTATAAAAATATGGTTAGAATGTACCAATTGCGTATAGATAGTAGAATTATCTTCCTTATTTGTACGATTTATAATTTCAGATTTAAAGTGCCGAAAAGGATTTTTTTTGTTCATGTAAACAAACTTTTACGGAGCCATAATACAAAAAGTGAAACAGCATAACTTTTCTTGGCTTATGGCCAGTTGCACCAAGCTCTTTTAAATTTTTATTGCTTCGTTAGATTTTAAAATGACATTTATCGGTTGCACCGACACCGAACTAAAGTTCCATTTTCCTCCAGTTAAATTTTAAAACCAATTTTATTGGGCAGAACCCAGAAATAAATAAAAAAAAAAAACAGTGGAAGGGTGAAAAACAAAGATGCATAAGTTGGAATTTAAATACCTACAATTTTTTTTTATATTTTGAATGAAGTGAAAAACAACCCCATACAATACTTAATTATAACGAACATAATAATATAATATTAATGAACTGAAATCCAGACAAAATCATAATAATAAGCTGTTGAGTTACAAACAAACATATTTTTCACAATGTTTTTTCTGTTTTCGAGTTGCATGTACCAGGTACCTACATATTTATGTTTGTATGGATTGGTACATAGCGCATTCCAATGTTTATTTATTTTCCTTGACATTTCTCGTATTGCTATCTCAGTTGCACTAGTTAAAACTTTTTCGTTCAGTTTTGAAAGCAGATGTTTCAATGCAGGGATGGTTAATGAACTCTATTTTAGCTAAAAAATCTGTGAAGATGTTGGGTACAAATTAATTTATCATGTCGATAAATTTAAATAGCTTTTTAGCAAAACTTGGTTTTAGAGCATTTTGGGTGCAACTGGCCATAAGACTCATAATATATAAATCTTACAAAGAAATTCTAATAAAGAAAAGGGAGATTATTTTCTTAACTTTCTATTGGAAGTTAAAGTAATTGGTGCGATTTGTCTCTAGAATCAATTTGAGGTCTCTAGAATCAGAACTCTTCGTTTTTAATAAAATGTCTGTATGTGTGTAAGTACGAACGTACGAGTGCTTTTTCGGCCACCATAACTCGAGAACGAATATAGATAGCGTCCTCGGATGCATTTTGTTTTATAAATAATATTGTAATAACGTGCTGAAAAGGTTTTCTAACAAATTCAATGAACTGTTTTTATTAGTTCCTACAGCAATTTAAAAAAGAGCTGTAAAATGTCATTCCTCTCGAATATCTCAAGAACGGAAAAAAAGATATCGACTTCAGACTAATTTTTTGCTCTACACATAATTACGTAATAAAGAATAAGTTATAAATTTTTAAGCTTAGAAAAACAGCCAAAAATAATTGCTGCCTCAAATATTTCAAGAAAAAATAATGATGTAGTCAACAACTGGTAATTTTTTCCAAAACATTCAATAGATTGCTTTTTCTTAAAGCGAAAAAATTGAAAAAAAAAACTATATTAAAAACTTAAAGAATGTTTTTCAACTCATTTATCCTGAGAACAGACAACTTTATCGACTTCAAATTTTTTACAAAAATTATATACTAATACCATCTATAATGTTGTGTAATTTTGAGACTTTTTTAAACCACCTTTTGAAAAGATTAAAATTAAAATGTTCCCAAAAACGACTTTTCAAAAATGTATTAATTCGAAAAATTCTTAGACTCAAAAAGTGAATGGGTTGGCATTTAGCCGCGGTGATATGCTGAACCTGTGTCAGCATAGAACGAAACTGCTTGCTCCTTGTCCGTGATACCTATCTCGGTTAGGGATGTCGCTACTCAGTGGCCATCCTTCTTATCAGATGATTCGGGTGACTGTTGGTTTGTCCTACTAGATTCTTTTCTTGGAGCAGTAGTTACCTGTCCAGGGGGATGATGTTCACCTCTGTGTAAAGACGCTCGTTGCTGTGATGTCTCATTCGCTGCCGGTCAAAGTGCAGTCCGGTACAAATCCTTATAGTAACTTACTTTCGAACATTTGAAGTCCGTCTACGTGACGGAGAACCAGACTGGGAAGGAATAGCAGATTACAGGCCGCAGGAGCTGCTTGTACGTAAGTATCTTCATCTTCTGGCAGTCCGTTTCTGCGTCCCATCAATGGTTGGAGTCGGTGAAAGGCCCAGTTGGCTTTTTGGAGCACGTTTCGTTATACATGTGAGGTTCTTAGTATTTTGTAAACTGTTTCCAAAAAAAAAATCAAAACTATTATTGTAATAGTTGTGCATACCGATTTTTCAAGGGCCCAACGGAAAGTTATTAGTGTGGGTCGCACCAAGCCTCTTTTTTTCTTTTTGAATTATGCTCGAGATATTTTTAGTCAAAATAACGACTGAAGTACAATAACAGTCTCGCAAATTGGATTTTGTACTCATAGGTATTATTTACTCAAAGATTCGTTGGAGGCAGATGATAAGTCTAAAAATTTGCTTTATTTATTTTTTATTTATTTTTTGTATACTTTGTTTCATGTTTACATACTAACATACAAAATTGTTAAGCCTAAGATAATTATATTAGTAAACTAAACATAACAAAGACAAGAAAATTCTATTGCCTTTACTACAAGTGACGAATGCTCTTAATAAATTGAAAACTACAATAGAATTCATTGATTAAAAATTATTTTGTTTTTCAAATCTCTGTAACCTTCTTTCGCAAAACACAATTTGTAATCAAAGCAAAATGCCCAAAAATGTATGGGCGAAAAACCCAGAATCGATTAAGAAAAGTCATACATGGTTTGAAAGGACATTATGTAGATAACCAATGGAATCATTTTCCTAAAAAGTTATCCCCGAGACTTGATATGACAATTTAAAATTTTTAAAAACACAGTGTTTCTTCATGTAAAAAAAAAGTAAAAAATGTCACATCTTCATATTGTGGTTGATTCATGTTATTAAACAGGTTCACCACAAGTCACTAAAATTAGCAGCCACAAGATGGTTCTGTCTTCATTCATAAAATGACGGTTGTCACCATTACCGTTACTCAAGAGTTTCGAAAAAAAAATAGTAACTTACCTACAAGCATGCCGGACAACAGTTTGTGGAAATAGTGTGCGTAAGAATTAAAGAACAACTTATAAATCATTCGCATACGTTTATACTAATGAATAATTCAGCCTTTTCCTTACTAAGTAACTTTAAAACTCCGAAATGAAAACGAACACGGGAAAAATTAAGAATTTTTCAACGGCGCGGCGCAGTGGTAAAATTCCGAAATGTTTTTTTTTTCATAATTTATTCCAGAATTTGTTAATTAATTTCTTATAAAGGGTCCGCCAAATTACTTTTTTTTTTTTGAAAATGCTATAAAAAAAAACTACTGAATATTTTCTCAAATTTATTATGTGAAAGTACAATCCTTCCGGTAAATAATGGAAAATACTTTCATTCAAATGACTGCCTCAGCTGGCCATGCAGTGGCCTACACGATCGGTCCAATTTTAAAAACACAGTGTTTCTTCATGTAAAAAAAAAGTAAAAAATGTCACATCTTCATATTGTGGTTGATTCATGTTATTAAACAGGTTCACCACAAGTCACTAAAATCAGCAGCCACAAGATGGTTCTGTCTTCATTCATAAAATGACGGTTGTCACCATTACCGTTACTCAAGAGTTTCGAAAAAAAAATAGTAACTTACCTACAAGCATACCGGACAACAGTTTGTGGAAATAGTGTGCGTAAGAATTAAAGAACAACTTATAAATCATTCGCATACGTTTATACTAATGAATAATTCAGCCTTTTCCTTACTAAGTAACTTTAAAACTCCGAAATGAAAACGAACACGGGAAAAATTAAGAATTTTTCAACGGCGCGGCGCAGTGGTAAAATTCCGAAATGTTTTTTTTTCATAATTTATTCCAGAATTTGTTAATTAATTTCTTATAAAGGGTCCGCCAAATTACTTTTTTTTTTTGAAAATGCTATAAAAAAAACTACTGAATATTTTCTCAAATTTATTATGTGAAAGTACAATCCTTCCGGTAAATAATGGAAAATACTTTCATTCAAATGACTGCCTCGGCTGGCCATGCAGTGGCCTACACGATCGGTCCAATTTTTAAGCACATTATCGATTGTGTGCAGCTGTATTTCACCAATGGCTTCACGAATATTGTCCTTTAAAGCGTCATTTGTCTCTGGCTTGTCGGCGTAATACTTATCTTTTACGGCACCCCACAAATAATAGTCCAACGGTGTCAAATCGCAGCTCCGAGGTGGCCAAACGACATCAGCTCTGCGGCTGATAATGCGATCTCCAAAAACAGGGCGCAAAACATCGAGTGTAGCTTCGGCTGTGTGGCACGTAGCGCCGTCCTGTTGAAACCAAATGTTGCCAATATCCTCCTATTCAATTTTTGTGAACAAAAATTCGTTCAACATGGCCCCATAACGATCGCCATTGACTGTAACGGCCACTCCTTGTTCAGTTTCGAAGAAAAATGGCCCAATTATGCCTCTGGACCAAAATCCACACCAAACAGTGACACGTTTTGGTTGTATCGGCTTTTCAATGTATGCGTGCAGGTTTTCTGTGCCCCAAATGCGACTATTTTGCTTGTTTACATGCCCGCCAAGATCAAAATGAGCTTTATCTGAAAAGATGATTTTTTTGGCAAAATCGGCATCTTCTCTTAGTCGATCGTAGGCCAACTTAGCGAAGCGAAAACGCATTGGATGGTCAGTTGGCTTCAACTCCTGAACCAATTAGACCAAGGTACCAAGGTCTTTATGCAAAATTCGTCTCAATGATGTCTCCGAAATGTTCAGTTGTTGAGAATGACGGTGAATTGATATTGATGGCGCTTCACGCACACTTTCTGCCACATCAGCAATATTTTCGGGTGTACACACTGTTTTTGGCTTTTCACGCTTTGGTTTATCGATGAGGATGCCAGTTTCTTTCACTTTTTTCACAAGATAACGAACATACTGAGCTGACGGTGGTTCTCTTCTTCCAAAATCCGTACGCAATTTTCGCACACATTCTGCAACATTGCCATGATTTTCAAAGTAATGTCACAATATTTCCCAGCGTTGGTCAAGCGTATACACAACTATGTTCGTTCAGCGGAAGGATAAAACTAATTATCTGTCAAATCGGACATGAGCTAAGTGTTACCATTCACGAAATAAGCACTAGTTGAAAAAAAAAAAAACGTTAGATGGCAGACCTTTTAAATATATTGACGAGACTAGTAATGTACCAATTTATAAAAATTAACACATTTTCGCATTAAAAGAATGCAACATTCAAGTCACATATGTATTTCCTCCTATACCTTCCTATTGCTGTTGCTGCCTCAAATTAAAAAAAAAAAAATATATATAAATATATATATAAATTGTCATAGCCAGTCCCGGGGATAACTTTTGAAGAAAATAATTTCATATTTGATATCTACAGTCAATGCCCTTTTAAACCATGTATGTTATTTTCTTATAGACTCTGGGTTTTTTTTGGGCACTCTTCTTTGACTTTTGGCTTTTTAATCTTTGACAAAAAAAAGATGAGTGTCAAGTTAGCAAAACAATATTCACGAATCGAAAAATGGTTAATTGGATAATTTGCCGTTAATTAGTCGTTAATTAGTTGTGACAGTTTCAATTTTGTCGTGCTATGTTTTCTATGTTTTTTTTTTTGTTGCTGTTTTGCTATTTGTATGTCAAATTAGCAAAGCAACACCTCAAAACGGAGTTAAAACTTCTTATATTTGGCGTTTTTCTTTTTTGGCTCTAAATAAACCTCTGAGCAGAGGCTGAGCGATCAGAGCAGAGCTCTGAGCAGATTATGATCAGAGCCCTCAGACTTATTTATGAAACACATTTGAGCACTGAACTGTCATTTAAAAGGTGTGTTACTAAAATACATTTTTATTTACCTGATTTAGACGGGCGACTGTCCTGGGAATCCATTTTTAATTTTTTGTATTTCTTTCGTCTGTCAAATCACTGGAAAAAGTGAAGTTGGCTTCGCTCAGCGTTTCGCTCGATTTGCTCGGTCATTTTATTCTGAGCTAATCGATTAAGCTCTGAGCTAGCTCAGATGGAAAAAAGAAACGCACTTTTTGAGCTCTGATATGTCTGAGCTAAAAAAAAAACATAGAATTTTTGTTTGACAGTTTCGTGATCTGCTCAGAGTTAAAAAAGAAAAACGCCAATTGAATAGTTAATTGCTTAATGTGTCATTGATTATTCCTTAATTAGTTGTGATATTTTCAATTTCGCCGTTTTATGTTTTTTTGAAGTTTTGCTATTTCGATGCCAATTTAAATAATTGAAGAATACGGTTAATAATATGGAACCTATACAATTAAGGAGCAGTGTGTTATAAAGGGCGCTATATTAAATTTTGATATATATTTGCACATAGAGGGCTTCTAGAAATTGTAGTTTTCTGGTTTATTTGAAGGGGCAAAGTTAAGAAATGAATATAGGTATGTAAGTATATCGGAGAAAATGTCCTAAATCCAAATATCAAAAAACTGAAATTCGGAAATTTTGTAGTTGTGTGCAGAATAACACAGTTTGTGTTTTATGTACCTTGACCGTTATTTTGGGAGTAAATAAAACTATCTACTGTTAACGTGCAAACTGTGGGTCGATCTAATAAGAATATGACCAGGCCAAATCCTATCTGCTCATGGTATTATGGAAGGTTCTGCTTGTGGACCTCGATGAGTATGGCATATGGATTGAGTTAGTTTAACATTGCATATCTGACTATCGACGAGCACAAATCGAGTTCGCAAAGTTCAACAGGTTGGTTTTATAAGTGAAGTTTCGTAAATTATAAGAATGAAATAGGTTGTACCGAGTTTTCGCCACTCATTTGGTTCCCTATAATCGTAGTTTTGATTAAAAAACTTGCTCTATAGTTTCTACCTATATCGCAGATAAGAAATACAAACGACCATTTATGACAAAGATTTTTCTATCGATAAGAGGTAAAAGCATAACAAAATTAATTTCTGATTTCGGAAATTTGTCTAATAAATCATCAGTGTAATATTTTCTTTTTTATATTTAGCGCGTGCAAAACGGGTTGTGACTACCCTTAAGATGATATACACAGCACGAGCGATTAGGTAGATTGGAGGGGTTTTAAAAGGAGATACCGATGCACATTGGTTTTGAACGTCTGAATGGGAGGGGAAAATTGAGCTGGGTACAGCATTCCACATTCGAGTAGTGCGACTAAAGAAAGAATCTCTGTACTTAACAGTACGTCCGAAATTGGGCTCAAGGGTAAACTGATGGGCATTCCTAGAAGCGCGAGTATTACGGTTGAATTGTTTAAGGGGAGGAATGCAACTGGCTATTTCACTAGAGCATTGTTTATGGAAATTACGGTAAAATAACGAAAGACATGAAACATTTCGACGGTGCTCAAGAGATGAGAATGTTTCCGTTATAGTTCTTTCACCTATAATTTTAAGAGCTCTCTTTTCAATTCTATCCAATAAACTCAAGTGGGTTATTGGAGCACCTGCCCAAATGTGGGATTTATACTCAAGTTTTGGACGAATAAAGGCTTTGTAGATCACAGCCAGATCAGAAGGGGAGACAAATTTCTTGCATCGACGGAGAAAACCTAAACACTTAGCAGCATTTTTGGCGATGTCGAATATGTGGTCGTTCCATAAAAGGTGGTCTATGACACACATACCGAGGATTGAAAGCTTTTCGGTTTCCTCAATGCAAGTGCCACTCATGGATAGTTGCATGGGGGTGGGATTCGTTTTAACGACAGTAGACAGCATTGAGTTTTTGAAGCATTAGATTCTACACGATTTTTGATTCCCCATTGGACAATGCTGTCGAGATCAGAATTTAATGAGCTTATCATACGCTGCCGTTCGAGTTCCACATCCGAAGGACATGGATGTGAATCTAAGAACGAATATGAAAAGCTGAGGGTACTGTCGTCAGCAAAACAATTTAATGGATTAGAAGTTTCAGATAAAAGATCGTTTATGAATATAAGGAAGAGAGTCGGAGACAGAACGGAGCCCTGGGGCACACCAGCATTTATTTTGTGAATTTCAGACTTGAAACCATCCAATACAACTTGTATTGAACGGTCCGAAAGGTAATTTCTAATCCAACGAAAAAGAGATTCATCGATACCAAATGCACGCATTTTCGATAAGAGAGCTTGATGCCAAACTCTATCAAAAGCTTTAGAAATATCAAGCGCAATAATCTTACTTTCTCCAAAACGATGTAAAGATTTCTACCACTGTTCGGTGAGATATACCATCAGATATATTGATATATATTGCTATGAAAGCCGTACTGCCGGTCATTAAGAAGCTTTCGTTCTTCGAGATATTTCTTGATCAGCGTTTCCATGACAGATGGAAAAGCTTACACAGTGGTTTTGCCAGCGTTGAATAACACCTCTTCAGAACAATGGGAGGGATACTATCCGGGCCAGCGGATTTGTGTATATCGAGATCTTTCAGAACTCTGGCAACTGTACGATTGCGGAAGAAGATTTGTCCCATAGAATCATTTGCGCTCTCAAGTACAGGAGGAGTCATAACACTTTCAGGCAGCGACGAATTAACAGCACACTGTGCTGCAAGCAAATTGGCTTTATCGATTGAGCTGACAAAAGGAGTATCTTTGAAGACGAGCGTTGGAACCGAGGACGAGGTGGTGTTTCGTATGTTTTTTACAAATGACAAATTTGAATCTTTCATTGAATACCACTATAAAAGCCCTTAGGACTAGGTAATCAATAAAGTTTTTTTGAGAACATTTAAGGTGCAGGTCCGATTTTAATAATTTTTCAAAATTTGTTTGTGTGTTTGCAATTTATATTCAGAAACGTTATTGGGGCGGCTCGGATCACCCTAGTATTTTAAGCCATTACAACAATTTTTCAATACAATTAATGCAAATGCTTGCGCAAATAAATGTGTGTGTTTGTTTGAGTGGGACAGAGGGAGTCAAAACCCAGTAAGCAGGCCACCCAAGATAATGTTGTCCAAGAAAACTGTTAATTGGTGTCTGCCTAGAAAATATACCACCACAATCTTACCCTTCCCCCAAAAACAATAGTGGATTTTGTTTCCTTTTTAATATTAAGATTATTGATGATATGTTCGGCCCGTCGAAGTGGGCTTAAAGTTCATATAACTGATTTATTGACTTATATCCCATAAAATTCAGCTGATAGAAGATCAATTCGGATGACAAACATACGTGCGCTTTTAAGAAGGCAAAAAACTTTCACGAACAGTTTCTGAAAGCAGAAAGAGTTTTTTAAAAGTGATTAGCTTTCTTGAAAACGCTTCCAGGAACTAGTCACACAGTGAAAATGTTTTAAAGAAAGCCAATCACTTTCAGAAAACGCTTTCAAAGAAGTACTTTCCGGGTCGTCACACTTTGAAAGTTTTGCTTTCTGAAAGCAAACTTTATCATTTTCTAGACCAAATTCATTTTCTTAGACCAAATTGTCTGTATAGTGTTTTCGTAAAAATACTGTTCATATTTTTGTTTTAAAATCTAATACTTATTATAAGTATGTATAAGCTTTAGGCTTACACGGCATAATTTTTGTCTCATCTTATGCAAATTAAATCACCCTGCTTACAAATGACAAAATCCAATAACAAAAATCTGAAAAAAAAAAAAATAATGAATTATACATTCTTCAATGGATGAAGATGAACTTTTTAAACGAGCACCCTACACACCTACCTTATGTAAATAATTTCCTGACCAGAAATTTTAGTTTACAAAAAGAAAATTAAAAAATATACCAAACTTTTCAATAATATTTTTTCTTACAGCAAATAAGAAATATTATTGTTGTGTACAACTTTGAGACAGCTTCACAGATTGGATGGAATGTTTTGTCGCTTAGGGTTTTTATCAAGGAAGATTGATGTTCGTTATCCTGAAGTTGAAAAATAATGAACACAATTAATTTTTCCTGTACTTTAAAAAAAAAAAAACTTAAAATTTCCATTAGCAGATGTCATTTCAGGCTGTGGTGTAGGCAAAGGAAAAGGAAAGTAGTTATGGGGAGGTGTATTGGAATATATATATATCTTCATCTACACTTTATGCTATGTGCGGAGTGATTCGCATAGTGTTCGATAAAAAGGTAGGACGTTGTTGCGTTGGGTGGAGACAATAAATAAAATATGAAAGAAGGTAGTCAGTATTAAAAAAAAAACAATTTAAAACTAAACTACATAATGGTAACGTGAGACAAAAGTATTCAATTTCCTATTTATAAAATCACTAGCGGAAAGACCCGGCGCGGCGTTGACCGGGTCCCTTTTGTAGAAGTATTGTTTGTTAACAAACTCGAAAGAAATTTCCCGCGGAAAATTGTTTTCCTTGAAAATATTTGTGCTATCGTGAATATCTCTGAAATAAATTTGATGAAATGACCGCCCTACTCCCTAGAAAAATTTATTCCCGATATCAATAAATTTCCAACATTATTCATGTTCCCAATTTTTAAAGGATAGAAACATTGTGCAAGTGGTAATTATTATTAATAAAAAAGATTAAAGCTTATTCACGTACTTTTAAATATCTATGCTAAAGACACTTACTTGAAAGAAAATATTTGAAAAATTTATATGGTTTGCTATCTCCCCTCAACTATAAACTGTCAAGAGAAAAAAGTTGTGATTTTTCGGATTTGTGTTAACTGTCAAGTGCGATTTATTTCGGTTTCCACTAGACTTATGTCGATTTCGATTCAACAAAAATAATTCGATTTTTTTGATCTTTTTTTTTGATTTCACGTTCTTTACTACAAACAAAAATCGAATTTTTTGGTGGTCTGATTTGATTTAGATCAATTTTGCAAATCTCGATTTCAAACACAGATTTTCACACGCACTTGCACACACACCAAATCAAAGTGACATTTTCATCCAAATCAATATAAAATGGTACTCACACAATTGCAAACATAGATCAAATCAAGTTTTACCACAAATGATCTAAAGTCTGACCACCAAATCCAATATTGTTGAATCGAAATCGACATTAGAGTGCTGACCGTGACGATAGGTAAAATCTACCTCCTAAATCGATTCGCGCTCTCAGTTCTTCACATTTCGACACCTGTCAAATTGAAAAGTGAAATTTCTTGCTTTCTGTTAGTGCTTAAGTGCTGGCCGAGTAAGTAGGTGACACCACCCTTCTTAATCGATTGGCGCCCTTAGATTTTGACACCTGAACTGCAACGCACAGAAGTGATGAGCTTTATTACGGCAGTTTTGGCTTTTATTTAGCATTGCTGCTACCATTTTTGTTGTCATTATGAATTATTCCTTCTGCGGAGCGAATGTATTTCACTGATTTAGGAAATTTTGAAAGTATTCGCCGTGTTGATTTCCACCGACCGTGTAAATCCAACATGATTGGTTTGACCTTCAACCACAATCCAATCAACAAACAGCGCATTTTTACTTATTGGAAAATTATATTATGCCGTTCTTTAGCCTTTCACAACTACTTATTATATTTTCCAACAACATTCAATAACACATTCAACAAAAACCAGGCAAAAAACTCACACGCACTTGAAATGTCAAATCTCATGGCTAAGCCTTGTAAATACAACGCTCATGTCTTGTTTAAAAAGTTATATTTTGAGGCATGTCGCTGCATGGACATAGATTGTTGGACTCCATTGGATTTTTTCTAGAAATGTTCATAATCCTGCCATCGTTCATGCCCTGTGGAAGGGGCCCAATTGCTGATAGGCAATCGTGTTAATCCAACCAAAATTGCAAAAGTTTCGCCTTTTTTTAAACAGTAGTAAGTTTATGTATATCGTGTAAATCTAAAATAATAGTAGGTATTTAAAATTTTAAAATATGTGTTAGACAACTGTGTAAGTTTTTGTATGTACTTAATGTAGAATAATCGTGTTCAAAATTTGAGAACATAAAATGATGGGTAACCGTGTAAATTCAACAAAATAATTTATGTGTCGTGTAAATCTAGAAGTGCTGTTAACCAATCGTGTAACTCCAACTTAAATTATGAAAGTATTCGCCGCCACCGTGTAAATTTCAACTTGACAAAATTTCCGCCAACCGTGTAAATCCGACATTATTTGTCAAAGTTTTGCCTTTAAATTGTACTTAGTCGTGTAAATGCAACACAAACGTGTTTGAAATGGAATAAAATATGATGGTCAACTGTGTAAATGCAGCATAAATTGAGAAAGTTTGCGCCACATTTATTTTAATGCGACGTAGTTTTCACAAACCTTGTAACGTGAATAACAAATCGGAAAGTTTCTGCCACGATTATTTCAATGCGTTCAACGCGTGATGGTGACTATGAATTTATGACGGTGGTGAATGGTGACTTTAAATACCTACACGGCTGCCGGTGGCATGAGGACGCGATTACTGATTTTTCCAGTACTGAATAAAAAATGCATCGGAAACTGGAAGGACCATATCGACTGCACCTCTCAATCTCAAACAACCACAGCAACATACAAAAATCGTCAATGCCAAATACGAACAAAAAAGTCGTTCAATGTAAATCCGGACCAAACGCCGGTACAGAACTGAATGCACCATGGACCTAGTAGACCTACTAGGTCCATGGAATGCACCCATTTGCGTCGTTGAGCTAAAGAAAAAAAAAATACGAATAAGGTAAACATCAGAGACGTCGAAAACGTCAACAGAAAAATTTTTTTACAGTAAGGCAACATTTTATGTTATTGTTAAGATATCTAAAAAAAATTAAAATTATTTTTTTTTTCAAAAGCTGCATATCGAACAGCTGAGCGCTGGGGAGTAGACTTTGTTGTAGCAATAAAAAAAAGTAAGTATTTTGATTGTATTTTTGTTAGTTCATACACCTTTACGTCCAAACTGACAAGAAAACAAAAATAGAATTGTATATATTAGTTAAAATTAACTTCGAACATACACTTTACGACATTAGGTGAGAAGCAGGCATTTGTGAAAAGTTAATCCGAAATATCTCCTTTTGTACGCAAAAGAGCTATTTCAGATTAACTTTTAACAAATGCCTGCTTCTAACCTTATGACGAGCAGTGGACTCTAAAATTTAAAGACAACACCACATCAAGCACGTCCCTCTAGGTCTTGACATATGCTTTTTTTAGAAATGTTTTTTTGTTAAAATTTTGTAGCCAACACAAAACTTTCGTAAACATTTTTTTTTGTACTGACATTTCGGAGGTGTTCAAGTCTTTTGTTAAGTGAATTATATTCCATCATATAGTAACATTGAGTACTAATTTGCATCTAGAACAAGAACCAGTGACAGTCAATACAAGAACCATTTGCTCCTTAAGGTAGACTATTTCTCCACTATTTCCACAAATAGTCTACCTAAAGGTGGAAATAGTCCACCTTAAGGAGCAAATGGATGTTGTATTGATTATCACTGGTTCTTGTTCTAGATGCAAACAAGGGCGCCACCTAGATTGGTGATAACCTAACACTGAAGTAATTCCTCTATGTGTATAAACTCAATGATAGTACTTATGAAGTGTACATTCATACAGCCCTATTCTGCTAAACGGGGGATCGAACGCTCGATTCACTTCATCGATTCACGTTCGCTCGTCGTCTATATTCTGCTTAACGTGCGTCGGGGAAACTACTTTACCTACTCTAATTTCGAATTTTTCGAAATACTCTGAGAGAATTAATTTTGTGAAATAATTTTTTATCTGTCATAGTTTGTAAATTATTTTCAGAAATCTAACTAAATATTTGAATCATTTGTAGTGATAAATGCATATTTTGCTTTATAAATACAATTTTCGTGTCATGGCAAAGCGTAAAAAGCGTGAATTATTTAAAATGGACCTGTTTTTTTAAATCTTTTTGCTCTCTCTCTCTCTCTCTGTGCAAAACTGTGTTGCTTTATAAGCGAAAATAACCCGAAAGTGTTAAGTAAATAAGTTGCAACATTTGTTAAAAAATTATTGAAATAAAAACGAAAAATACCCAGAAGGGCTTAAACAAAACCAGTTTCTCCTCTAAAAGAATCATATTAAATGCTTTACCCAATTTGAAGCAAATCCATCTACCCATTTAGTCTCTAGCTTTTTGTAGAGTCGACGTACAGCCACACATAACAATATCGGCGGACTTCTCCTTCATCGTAATGCATTTTTTATTAATAATCGTCTCTATACAATACGTCAAACGCAACAAATTAATTGCGGGTATCAAAGTGCATGTTTTGTATAGGGGTGATCGATTCACTGGTTTATGGGAATGTCGAAATGTACAGCCGAAGGGGAATGTTTCCCTTCGATAGTATAGTAGAATACAAATTGATGATTTTTGAATCATCATTCCCCCCGACGTTTAGCATAATAGAGCTGATAATGTACCTAACATGAAAACTTTACGGGTATTTTTAAGAACTTTGCAGTATACTCGAGCAAACTTATGTGGTTTTGTTGGATTCTGTCTAGACGAGGACTTTTTATTTTGACTCATGCAGGGTGAACTAAGGTGTTGAATTTATCATACACGACGTGACCGATAAAATCGATCGAGGGGTAAAAGTATAAGTAAATAAAAGATATTCACCCTTATTGCGATTGCCAATTACTGATTGATAGTTGATAAATATTGAACTTCATTATTAAACAACCCAACCGCCAAAAGTTTTGGTCATTGAGAATGATGAATACTATTGTGAATAAGAAGAATTGACAAAATACCAATGAATAGTTTATCAGTATTTTTGAAGTACATACATAATGTACCTAACATGAAAACTTTACTGGTATTTTTAATAACTTTTACTTTAACATTAATTACTGATTGAAATTCAACATTAAACAACACAACCGCCAAAAGTGTTGGTCATTGAGTTTGATACTATTGTGAATAAGCAGAAAATTGACAAATACCAATGAATAGTTCATCAGTTTTTTTGAAATGCTAAATTTCAATATTTATCGACTATAAATCATTCAATATTGACAGTCGCAATAAGGGTGATTATTTTAAACATCTTGCAAACACTTATTTAATTTCTTTATTCGCTTACGTACATAAATATGAATTTTTCGGAAGCTATGATTTCATCTAAAAAGCTTACTGTCGAACGTTTCGACCTATACTAGCCTCTTGTTATTTTTTTTTTTTTTTTCATAGCACGCACATATTTTTTTCATTACTGTTTTAAGTGTATAAGGTAATTTTAAAAAGAAATTTAATTTGTATAAACAAATTTTATAGTATACAAAAATACTATATTTGGGGCTAATTTCTTAATAGTCAGAGATACACCTCAGATAGTACTAAAAATTTGTTCCAGTTGCTACTTTATTTATTCCTCTGATATTTCAACTGATGTTTAAGAAAATAGGCTCTTAATAAAATAATAAGGCACCAAGAATAAATCATAAATACCAGATAAAATTAAGTATATGCCACCTTTAGTATTCATTTGAAATTAAGGATTATAAAGTTCTTAGAACTAGGAAGTCAACTTAAATTTTTTGAAATTAGTGTAGGTATAACTTGTTTTTTGTATTCACGTTTGGCTACAGTGGAATGCTTCTTTTCGGATTGGTCCTTGAAAATAGCTTTTTTGTTTCGAAATTTGGTGCCAAAAATTCGTTCCAAATCTACGGAATGTATTTTTAAAACCAAAAAGTGGACCATCTGTGTCTAGGAAACGCCGATTTTGTCAGAGATTTTTTCTTTTTTTATCCATCGATCGTAGTAATTCTTGGATTGATAATAATAACAAATTAATTAGATTTTGATGTAGAAAGATTATTTGGTTCTAAAAGTAATCTGAAAGCAGGTTATGAGTCAATAAACAAAAAACTGTGTTTTAGGATTTCTCACAGTTTTTTATTCTTCAATAAAAAAAACCCTCTTTGGATCCCTAACTGAGTGGATCCGAAATAAATAAAATAAATAAACTAAAAAGAGCTACAAAAACCTTTGCAACAACAAAAATGGGAGCTATTATGTTTGTATTTTCATCGGTTGGGTGAAAAGTGACCAAGCGTAAAATGATATTTGTTGGTCAGTCAAGTGATATTTGTGTATATTGTGTATTTATTCAACTGTATGTGAGCAATAAAGTGAGACTAGGAAATATATTTGGTTCTATTTTAAAATTAAATAATCCAAGAATATTAATTTTTAAGTAAAAGTCGTTGCCACGAAATACAGTTATGGAAATAAAATCAAAAATAGTTTTAGCAATAAAATTTAGCTTTTCAATTATTAGGAATTATAAAATTATACACCAATCAAAAACGTAACTATAAAAAATAATAATTATCTAATGTCGTTTTCCTTTTTGATTCTAATCGAATTATTTTTTGTTCTTCTTATACTTATTTGCGAAAAATTATGTGTGTGTAAGTAAGTTGTCTGATATTTATGTTTATTTTGCATTTTCAATCGAGTAAAATTAATTTGACAAGTAATCCCATGAAAGAGTTTATGTGTATGTGTATGTATGTTCTGGGTCTACTCCTTTGTAAAATCCGGAACAGAAAAACACTCCGAAAACATTACTCGGAACAGCCAATCGAATTATTTTTGGCCAAAAAGGACTACCTCCAACCAAAAACGACATACATTTTGGAAAAAAATAAATAAATAAAGTATTCAATTTGACTTTTCTATATGTGCCAAACCAAATTTAAAAATCAATGTTATATAAATAATAGCCAATTATAAACTTTAGTTCAATAAATATTATTATATTAAGAAAGCAAGTAGATGGAAACCCAATCGTATTCACTTGATTTTTTTTAAAGATATTATGTTATTTCTTAAACAAAAATAAGAATAATAAATAAAGGTTTGATAGATCTCCTCTCAAAAAGAACCCCTCTCAAAATAATACCCTGAACGGTCTCAAAGAGTTATGTTTCCTATTTGTTGTCGTATTTTTAGGTCTGCAAACATTTTTGTTTTTGGCTTTTCAACAGCTCACTTCAGCATAAATTTAGTCATAAGAGTATATGTGTACTTCAAACGCTATTAATTCAGCTATACATTATACTATAGAAAACAGTCCTTTACCTAAGTAGCAATATACTCAATGCCTGGCCAGTTTGCAGAGGCACAAATCTCTTGTACCGCATAATGGTAAGCCTTCACATTCTTTTGCTCATATCATCACTTTGACTGCCCGAAGGTATTTTCTATTTGCATTTAATTCAGCAGTTAAATGGTTCCATGAATAAAGTTACCTTTCTGCGGTGGAATTTATATTCGTTGGAATTTGTTTGCAATCGTTGAGAAACCAACGCTGAGAACACTTATGTTTTTTTTTTTTCAGAAAGAGAAGTGGTACCTACACAAAACATAATAAGCTGGAGGTAGTTTAAAGTACCTATACACAATTTTCTTTGAATTACCACTTAAATTTTGACATGAAATTCTTGTGGTAGGAAAACAAATTGTTCTTTACGGAATTTAAATGGACATATTTCGTTTTAAATATGAGCATAATTTAAGATAAAAAAGACTTAAATTAAAAAGACTTAAATTAAATTGAGCTTAGAATTAAATACCGCGGACGCAGTTCACATTTTTGGAAATTCTTATTTGATACATTTTTGTCATATTGTAAATGCCGTATTACCTTCACCTGTCTTCACTATAAACATAAAAAAAAAATGAAAATAAGCTATAAAATTGGGGTAGCTTCTTATACTAATAGAGTAAGAGCCCAGGGCCGCCAGACACACCTCATTTTATCAAACCTAAGATTTTTTCTGCGAACAGATACCATGGTAGCTAAGAACAAATAGATAAAAAATAGATACTAAGAATCTTCAATCCGGGTGCAATTAAGAGGTGGCGAGTGTTAAAGTTGCATACAAATGTTGCAACATTGCGTTATTTCATCAAAGCTGAATTTTTGATATGTCTTAGGGGATGGTGTCATTTACTTTATTGGACACTTGCCAGACATCTACAGTGGGGCCTAACGTGAGCCAGCCCCTTAAAATATGTAAAACTAATCGTGCCATTTACGTTGTAGTTTTAAAGCTAATATTTATATGTTTTATGGGCAACTGGTTAAAAAATAATTCCCCATTAGCTATACATCTACAGTGGGGCGTATACATGAGCCAGACATTAAAAACCAGCTTAAATAAGCGAAAAAATCACGTTTTAGTAACAAAGGATTATTATTTTGATAGTTTTACGGTGATGTAAGGCCCCGCTGTAGGTGTCTTGCTGATAAGAAAATATTGTAGAATATTTGTCCAAAGACAAAACAAAATCCTGATTTGATTCTGTAATGTAAATGGCACGATTAGTTTGACAGATTTGAAGTGTCTGGCTCACGTTTGACCCCACTGTAGATGTCTGGCAAGTGTCCAATAAAGTAAATGACACCATCCTCTAAGACATATCACAAATTTAGCTTTGATAAAATAACGCAATGTTGCAACATTTGTATGCAACTATAACACTCGCTACCTCTTAATTGCACCAGGATTGAAAATTCTTAGTATCCATTTGTTCTTAGCTACAATAGTACCTGTTCGCAGAAAAAATCTTAGCTTTGATAAAATGACGTATGTCTGGCGGCCCTGGGCTCTTAGGGGCCAGTTTTAGCTATCATTGAAAACCATCATTGAAAAAGTTAGCTGTTGATTTTGAGACCCGTGGAAAGTTTAATCATTGAATATTTTAACGCAGAAATAAAGCTTACGACTTCAAAATTATTTCTCCTCCATAAAAAAATTCATTTTGACCCATATCTTCCCCATTACGTTACTTTTAATTTTTCCATTGATCATTTTATGAGAAAAGTTGTGCAAAATTGAATTTTGTTTTACCTAGAAATAAATATTAAGTAAATTAGCTTTACTTTGGCATCAAAATAATCACCTATTTTTTCTTCAAAATCTCTCAAAATTGCCAATTAATATTTTCAATGATAGTTTTCAATGATAGCTATAACTGGGACCTTAGTCTATAAACATATACCGTATTTAAAAAAATAGAAACAAGGATATAAGCCATTGTTTAACGCATCAATCTTTATTATCGATCAGTATTTTTCGCAATTTAAGTTAAAGTTATAGCCGGTCAACAAATAAAAAACTGAATTTCGATATAAATGTTAAAAGATATTTAAAATTGTATTTATAAGTTTGTTTTTTGAGAACGTGTTCGTCTCCGCCCGCGACGATCAGACCTTCGTTATTTTATAAAAGCTGAAAGTATCTTTGTGTATACACCCAATTCAGGTTAGAACGATACGCGACTATGAACTTTTAATCGTGGTGGCTTTGACAGTTAGGTGGTAGCAAAGGTGTATAAAATTGCACCTCAATTACGTTTAAGTATAAAGCTCAGCTTTTACATATTTATTTTGGAATAATATAAGAAATCATGTCGGCCACTGTCAGACACTTTCCCCTGTCAGACACTCTAAACTTTAGACAGTTTCGATAATTTAGACAGTTTCGATAACTCCAACAGCCAGTCAGACACATTGAAAGTAGCGCTAGTAATATAAAATGCAAGTGTGTTCGAGTGAAATATAGCCCAGGCAAATTGTACATTTTCTGCCAAAAAAATCCAAGTGAAGTTTTTAAACGCAATTGTCTTTATATTGGTATAAGAAATACTGTCGCGAAAGTCTATTGCCAAATCGTGTGCGCGTCAATAGTTATCCAAGGTTAAATGTCGAAAATATTAGTTTTTCGCGTAAAACTCCGAAAAGGTAAATGCAATTGAAAAGTGTTTCATACAAAATTGTAGATTGTGTCATTTGCAAGAAAAAAAGTTACAACTATTTTTTTCTTATGACCCACCGTTAAGAAGATATCGACATTTCAAAAAAACGTTAAATGTCGAAAATGGTCGTTTTTCACGTATAACTCCTAAACATAACAACTTCAAAAAAAACAGGATTTTGTAATAAAATGTATGTAGGTTCAACTATATTTTCGATGGTTGACCATTTTTGAAGTCGCAATATCTTGCAACATGCATTATGCTCAAAAGAGTGTATAAATGTTTCCCGTTATAAATTCATAGTCACCATAACGCGTTGAACGTATTAAAATAAACGTGGCAGAAACGATCAGATTAGTTTTTCGAGTTACAAGGTTTTTGAAAACTATGTCGCATTAAAATTAATGTGGCGCAAACTTTCTCAATTTATGCTGGATTTACACGGTTGACCATCGTATTTTCTTCCATTTTACACACATTTATGTTGCATTTACACGATTAAGTACTATTTAAAGGCGAAACTTTCACAAATAATGCTGGATTCACACTGTTGGCGGAAATTTCGTCACGTTGAAATTAACACGGCGGCGGCGAATGCTTTCATAATTTATGTTTATTTATTTATATTCTAGATTTACACGACACATAAATTATTTTGTTGAATTAACGCCGTTACCGATTTTATGTTCTCAAATTTTGAACACGATTGTTCTGGATTTATGGCATATATAAACTAACAAATATTTAAGGGCAAAACGTTCAACAAATAATGTTGTATTTACACGGTGGTTTAACATTTATTTTAAATTTTTAAAGACTATATTATTTTGGATTTACACGATACATATAAACTTATTACTGTTTAAATAAAGGTGAAACTTTGTTTGATTAACTCGATTGCATTTTATATTTGATCAAATTTAAAATACGATTATTTAGATTTATGCGACGTACACAAAAGTAGCTTATATTTAAAGAAGAAACACTTTGTGTTGAATTTAAAGGTTTGGTAATATAGATTTTCTCAGATTTATGCGACTAGCATAAAATACCTACTACATATTTAAAGGCGAAGTATATATTTTGTTGGATTTACACGGTTGCCTATTGGGCCGCCTCCACAGGGCATGAAATATGGCAGGATTATGACCATGTCTAGAAAAAAACCCAATCGAGTCCAAAAAACCTGTGTCCATGCAGTGACATGCCGAAAAATATAAAAATTTTTGTACAAGACATGAGCGTTGTATTTACAAAGCTTAGCCATGAGATTTGACATTTAAAGTGCGTGTGGGTTTTTCGACTGGTTTTTGTTGAATGTGTTATTGAATGTTGTTAGAAAATATAATAAGTAGTGGTAAAAGGCTAATGAACGACATGATATAATTTTCCATTGAGAAAAAATGCGCTGTTTGTTGATTGGATTATGGTTGAAGGTAAAACCTTAACCAATCATGTTGGATTTACACGGTCGGTGGAAATTTAGTCATGTTGAAATCAACATGGCAAATACTTTTACAATTTCCCAAATCAGTGAGACACATTCGCTCCGCAGAGCGAATCATTCACAATGATAACAAAAAATGGTTACAGCAATGTTAAATAACAGCAAAAACTGCCGTATAAAAGCTCCTCTCTTCTGTAGGTTGCAGGTCTGTCGAATTGTAAAATCTGAGAGCACCAATCGATTAAGGAGGGTGGAATTACCTACTGTCTCGACCAGCACTTTGGCACCAACAGAAACCAAGAAATCTAACTTCAATTTGACAGGTGTCGAAATGTCATTAACTGAGAGCATCAATCGATTAAGGAGGTGGACTTTACCAATTGTCACGGCCAGCAATCGCACTTGAAAATGCGAAATGTCAAAAATTCGAAAAATCACCACTTTCGCTTAGACAGTTGATAGTTGGCGAGATATAGCAAACCATATAAATTTTTCACATGTTTTCTTACAAGTAATTGTATTTAGCATAGATATTTAAAAGTACGTGAATATGTAGTTCAGATTTTTTATTAATAATAATTACCACTTGCACAATGTTGCATGATTTTGGAAATTTATTGATACGGGGAATAAGTTTTCCTGGGGAGTTGGACGGTCATTTCTTCAAATTTATTTCAGAGATATTCACGATAGCAGAAATATTTTCAAGAAAAACAATTTTCCACGGGATTTTTTTTTTTGAGATTAGTTAACAAACAATAATATAACAAAAGGGTACCAGGCGACACCGGGTACTTCCGCTAGTTATTATATACAATTGTCATACTGTATCATTTCATTGCACTCTCTTTAATAAAATCCATTACAATTTTTTTTTTTAACATCTGTTATCATTTTATTTCGTATGTAATAAACAGTTCTTCTAGAAACTTCAGACCAAACTGTCTTTTTCTTTTGTAATTGCAACAAAAGTATTTTCTTCGGATATTTGATTTGCAACCCCATTCCCCATGATTTGCCTGCAAGTCTCTTGCATATCATAAGGGCTTTTGTGGCTTTCCCGAAAGTTATTTTTAAGTGTTTATTCCAAAGAAGTTTGCTATCTAGTGTGATTCCTATGTATTTTACCTCCTTCTTTGTTTCAATGACTTTACCAGCTAATCTAATAGGTTTCATTCGTGGCAGAAGCCTTTATTTGGTAATTGGTACGACATTCGTTTTCGCAGGGCTATATTTAGTCCTACCGATAGACACAATTTACTTGTGATTCACAGTCGTCTTTGTTATACTATATCACAGACAGTTTCTTCGAACTTCTCTAGGGCTGTTTGTACGGTGTCATCAGTGGAGCCTATGCAGCTCTAAAAAGTACGACTTCTAATAGCTCGTCCACTACAAGACTCCACAGCAAGGGTGAGAGTACCCCCCTGCAGACAGCCTCATGTTTTGATGATTTTCTGGAAACTTTGTCCTGTGTGTTCCTCTGCCGTTCTTGTTCTCAGCATTTTACAAATCCATCTTGTTATGGTGACGGGGAGACACCTCCTTATAAGGGCTTTATTAACTGCATCATGAGAAGTGTTGTCGAAAGCACCTTCAATACCTTAAAAAGCGCATAGTGCAGTTTCTTTATTTTTCAAAGCAATTTGTAAGGTGTTAGTTAATACAGAGCAGTTTCTGTGGATCTGCCTGCTCTATAGGCATGCTGTCGAATGTTTAAAGGAATTGTATTTAGTACTTCTAATCTTATGAAGTTGTCAATTACTTTTTTTTCAAACTTATCGCCCTAAACTACTTTGGATGGGTTGTATCTTTTTTCCCTATTTTAGTACGAAACATTACTTAAGCCCTTCTCCATAGAGTATTTTGGAATATACCCAAGTGCTATGCTACTACAAAGTATGCTAATTCATTAAGGCATCAATTCCTCTTCACTCTTTTGTGAAAGGGCTGGAAAGATACCATCCACTCCCGGTGACTTAAAAGGTTGAAAGGGGCTTAACGCCCATTCAAGCCTCTTTCCTGGGCAGATAGTTTTAGCTATCTTTCAGGCTTCCCGGTTGGGTTTGAGAGGCATTATTTCTATTATATCCCCTAACTTTGGTAGACTGCCTGGAAAGCGAGTGTTTGGAAAGAGGGAAGACCGTTGTTCCTCATTTTCGGTATAACTACCATCAGGGTTACGAAGTACTAAGGAAGTTATTGATTTCTCTTTCACTAAGTCCGTTTGTAGTCTAGCCGCTACAGAGGTAGAAGAAATTCCCTCACAGAAAATTGCTAGCCTATTTCTTTTAGCCTTTCTTATTTCCTCACTCCCTCTTTCAATTTTTGTACGCAATTTGTGTATTGAACCTTAACTTAAATTTTGCACTAGCTTTCTTCAAGTTAGGTACATTTAAGGAATAAATAACGTTGTTTTATGATCAAACAAACATTTTTGGCCTTAGATATTATGCAATATATACAAAATGTCAAGAATTCTTAAATAACTTAAAATTAATGAAGAATTTGAAAAGAACTAATAGTGTTTACATTAAAATATACAAAATAATCAGGAAAAGATGAATTGTGTCGGTAATTGTTAAATATGAGTGTTTTTTTATAATTCAAATTCTATATACTACTAAAATACATCAGCCAAGTAGAAGACTTAGCATTATTTAATTGGACTTGTTGAATTATTGATTCAAAATAGCTTTTAAAATTGTTAAAGTGAACTAAGTCAATTCTCTCTCTTGTTTTTAAGAAAAATCTAGTTACTAATAATATTATGTAACTATAAGAAAGAATCCAGATGATGACAACCAAAATTGTGTGCGGCTAGTAAAAATGCTATAGTTGTCTCAAAATGCAATTTATAAAGACAAAACCCTACATTGCATGGGCATGATCAGGCGACTTCAGTGGCGCAATGCGCAGTGCTTAGGCCTCAGAGGTAGATGGTCTAGGTTCAATTTCAGTTGACGGCACTAATTTATAAATTAAAATTTAACATAAAGACTAAGCACCACTAAAGGAATCTGATGATTAGTGTGGAGCCATAAGATTGCAATAATTCCACCCAAATGCAATGGTGGTAGCCCACTCAAGTGGTTGTTGAACATTCGAACACAAACTTTCATATATGTAACTATAATTTGGCTTATCGTTTTTCTCAGATCATTCAATATGAATATGTCTTTTGATTGCAATTTGTTTTTTAAAGGAAAAGTAAGCGTTAAATTACAACTAATGTTAATGAAGAAAAGGAGATTAACTTTACTTGAGCCTTGAGACATAACGTATTTCCAATCTAGATTTTATGCTAGGACGTGTTGCGATAAATGCAAAATATTTAACTAACCTTATGTTTACAAATCCCCCGCCTTCGCATTTTTATGAACTATCTTACCAACAACTTAAAATAACAATTAAATTTTAGTATCTCGACTTCATCCTATAAAACAACAAGTTCACAAGGTGTTGAAAATATTCAAAAACACTTAACATGACAGTTCACATTGGAATATTCGAAAAACGTCATCCGATTCACGATGCCAACTTACTGATGGCTTACAAAAGCTCACGGATCGCCGAAAATGTTTTTTAATTATTTTTTAAGAGATATATTAAGTAACCAACTATATCTATTGTACGTTTTATTATCTTTAATTGACATTTATGTTCCTCTGAGAACGGCAAGTTTATGTTGTAAAACCTTTTGTTAAAGAAAATTAATTTTTTGTGTTTCTTGTTTTTTTGGTAATGAACATTTAGATGTTTGTTAATATTCGTCTTCAAATATTATTATACAGATAGAAGCATTTATGTAATGTTTATTTTTCTTCAAGAAAATGCTTAGGTATACTTCAGAAATTTATGTACCGCCGACAAATCCTTCTGAACATGAGCACGTTGAATCCAAATAATAACACACCCAACGACACATCAGGATGACTTCATTTAACCAACAAAAAGTGCTGGGTGACTTTTAATTTATCATCAATTAAATTGCAATAAAGGCAAATGTTTTACATCGCCTTTTATATTATCATCACCCCTAATAAAAGATTGTTATGTTATGCAAAGGTTCAACGAGAGAGGGTTAAAAAGCAAAATGCGATTAAATTTAAAATTTTTTTAAGATCTACCTACCATGCAAATTTAAAAAGAAGAAGCACGTAATTTCGTATGTGTTCTTTTGGTAGAGATAAATATTGTGAAACGTGCTCTTAACATTCTAACTTTTCTACACGATTATATTGCGTTCAACTACCGTTTCATGGCATTAAAAATCATTTAAGCCAACCTTTGAAGCTACCATAAAAGAACAGGAAGACAAGATTTTAATTTGAAAATCTCATTAAATAACATGACAAAAACCTTTTGGTTTTGCCATTTGAAGTCATAGTAATACCATTTAGTTCAATTTGTAGAGACTAGAGAGATTATATACCTTTATAATATATGTTTATGTATATAAAACATACAATAATATCAACAAGGGCTTAAGGTAATTGAAAGATGTGAAAAATTCTGGATATTGTGTAGAATGTTTTAATAATGGGACAATATTGCAAGTACCTTTGTTTTCAGAATGGATACCGTTCAATTTATTCGTTTCAATTTCTATTTTTTTTTTTGATACAAAATAAAAACGAAAAAAGTCTTGAACTTGCTTAATAGAGTAAGAGCCCAGGTCCACCAGACATACATCATTTTATCAAAGCTAAGATTTTTTCTGCGAACAGATACTATGGTAGCTAAGAACAAATGGATACTAAGAATCTTCAATCCGGGTGCAATTAAGAGGTAGCGAGTGTTAAAGTTGCATACAAATGATGCAACATTGCGTTATATTATGAAAGCTGAATTTTTGATATGTCTTAGTGGATGGTGTACTTTACTTTATGGGACACTTGCCAGACATCTACAGTGAGGCCTAACGTGAGCCAGACACTTAAAATATATCAAACTAATCGTGCCATTTACGTTGTAGTTTTAAAGCTGATATTTGCATGTTTTATGGGTTACTGTTTAAAAATAATTCCCCATCAGCTATGCATCAACAGTGGGGCGTATTCACCAGTCAGACATTTAAAAACATTTAAAATAAGCGAACAAATCACGTTTTAGTACCAAAGAATTATTATTTTGACAGTTTTACGATGATGTAAGGCCCCGCTGTAGGTGTCTTGCTGATTAGAAAATATTGTAGAATATTTGCCCAAAGAAAAAATAAAATCTTGATTTGATTCTGTTATGTAAATGGCACGATTCGTTTTACAGATTTTAAGTGTCTGACTCACGTTAGGTCCCACTGTAGATCTCTTGCAAGTGTCCAATAAATTAAATGACACCGTACTGCAATGTTACAACATTTGTATGCAACTTTAACATTCGCTACCTCTCAATTGCACCCGGATTGAAGATTCTTAGTATCCATTTATTCTTAACTACCATAGTATCTGTTCAAAGAAAAAATATCAGCTTTGATAAAATGACGTATGTCTCGCGGCCCTCGGCTCTTAGTCTATAAAGACTTATTACTTATAGTATCGTATTGACAGCTATACATAAACAGCCTTATGCATAAACGAATTATAGCGAGTGCATAGTGCTATGCACTATTTATAATACCTCTGAACGCAAAAACCTTATTCATAAACGTATGCAACGTTGAATAGAGGCAACATAAGCTAAACGCGTTTGGAGGTTGTATAGAGCCAACATAAGGGTTGTTTAGTATCGGGATGTCACTTTGACTCACACACAACAATAATGTAGATGGATATTAGGGGGGCGCTTATTTTTGTAATCTTTGAGGTGTTGAAATCTGACTATCAAAATATTTTATAATATTAAATACAACAATAAATATTGTTGGTTTTGTTAATTTATTGTACATTTTTGTTGATATTGTTTAAATAAAATTAAGAATATTTTTTGTACACTTTATTTTATAGAATTTACTTAATAAATGTAAAAGATTTAAAGATTTTCCATCAAATTTTACAACTTTTGCAAATGCTCCACGGCATGCGCGAGATTTAAATAAAATTATACAAAGATTCACCTTCATCACTTTCACGGGAAAATAAAAAATGAATTTTAAGTATTAAAAAATAAGCACCTCCCTTTTATTTTTCTCCTCAACAAAAACATCACGATGTGAGTGAATGAAACAATTCATGGAATAAATCAAAAACGACGTTTTTTTTGTTTCAAATATTTTTAATTTTATTTGCAAACACAAAAAACCAACAAAGTAACTGGCTAATTATAATAATATTAAAAGAAATAAATAAAAACACAAAAAGAATCCAATCGCCAGCAGAATTACTTCATCGATTTTTCACACAGCACACACATAGATGGGTCTCCTTTGTCAGTTTTGAAAGTAAAACGTAATAGATTTCTCCTTTATGGTACTAATTTTGACACAAGCTCATTATAACTATAATGGATGAAAAATATTTTATGCATAACAATTTATGCAACGTTGTATAGTGGCTACATAAATCCTTATGCAGTGCATAACTATTCATCTGTTTAGCGGATTCTAATGAATACGACTGAAAATGTCTAAGCAGTAAACAGGGAGTTGTTTCAACCAAAATAATGTTGATTTGAACGTTGGAGAATGCACAAAAGACAATATTTGTCATTATTAGTAACATTTTATTTAATAATTTTTATTGGTAATAGTCATTTCCTACAAAAAAAGAACCATCCCTACAGTAGCTCACTTATACCTATCTATCAAAACCTATTTTATCAAAACATTTATAGACTGTATATGTTCAGGAAAATAAGTAAAAACATAGGGGCGTATTCATAGTAATTTTAGAGCTGGGGCTAAATTAAACATAGGTCTGGTTGATTTTCGTACGTTGATTCTATTTTCTTAAGTTTATCATTTAAGAATGTTTGAAGCTATTTGTGTAGTATACCAACTTAATTATCTTATAAAAATATAAAGCCAACAATTTGTAATTAAAATCGGTCTGAATTCATTGAGCCAAAATTGTCTTTAACTGTAGTTTAGTTAAACTTGTGTCTATCTGCGACAATGAATATGCCCCATAATCTTTAAAACTTGTATTAAAAAAAAAACACAAAATAAATGTTTATATTGGTATCAAAGTATACTTTTATAATAATTGCCTTTATGGGTTAAGTTAAAAAGATTAAGAGGAAAGTGAGACCAACAAATCTTGATCCCAACGACCATCGTTTTTTCCAATCCAATTAAAATAAAACAAAACGATTTTGCCCCCATTAGATTTTTCCGATATTTTTTTTAAACCCAACAATCATATTTCTGAAATGAAAGGGAATGTTTGCGGCATTAAACAATTGATTTTAATTAATCATTTAAATCCATAAGGGCTCTGTAAACGCCCCAACATGGTGCTAGTAAACTCGGTTGGAGTTTAATTAAAGATAATTTTTTTAAACACAAACTATATTTTATCGATAGGTATTGTTGACATTTCTTGAGAAGTAAATTATTTTTTGGAACAACAAGGAATGTCATAGTGCCCAAAATAATGTTCAAATGTCATAACGCCCAAATCTTAAAATGTCATATCGCCCAAAAGGTTTATAGTATTTTCGAATTTTGGCGTTGTGACTTATATTTTTGGCATTAAAAATGTATGAGCTCACGAAGCCCAAATGACAAATCAACATAGTTTTCGGAAGAAAAAATTAAAAGAATAGACAATTCCGCAAATTAAAAAAACGATCTTCGAGTCCGGCAGTACTCCGGTACTACCACGCCGGACGCGCCTCGCCGCCCCCTCCCCCGCTGCGGCGTTTGTTACGTTGTTTCAGAATATTACCTGAGACAAGTTTCAAATATTTTCCTGTTCCCACTTGACCAATTGGTGTCACTCAATGTACTGCAGGACTCGAACATTGTTTTTTTATTTGGACGATATGAAATTTTATTTGGGCTTTGCGACGCATTTTTTGTGAGATTTTGGGCGATTTTTCAGTTTTTGGGGGTTATGACATTTAATGATTTGGGGCTTATGACGTTGGGCGAAAAGAATTAAGAACGAAAATAAATTCAATTGTCGCAGCACCTAAATTAAATGTAAAACACCAAACTGTATGTCATAATGCCCAAACTCAAAACCAGAATATATGTTGGGCGATATGACAATGTTCGATTTGGGTATTTTGGCATTTGAGATTTTTTTGGGCGTAATGACATTGCTTTTGACAGTTTTTGGGCTATATGACAGTTTTTGGGCTTTATGACATTTTTCAATTTGGGCGTTAAGACCTGACGCCACAAATTTGACACTCATGAAATATGCCAAAAATATTGAATTCAACCAAAAATCAAAAGAGTTCATACAAATATCTAAGGCCCAATGATTTTTTTGGGGGGCTAATAATGGGTGATTTTTTAAGAGGTTTAGAACTTTAAAAAAAAAAAAAAAAAAAAAAAAAAAAAAAAAAAATGAAATATTTATTTAAATCGATAGTTTGAACCTTGCAATTTAATGTTTAAAGATAATTTCATGCAAATGTTGACAGCGGCTGCGTCTCAGGTAGCCCATCCGCTGAGTCCAATTTTGGCATACTCTTTCACACATATCGGCCGGTATCTCACGAATGAATGCATGGATGTTGGCTTCCAGTGCGTCAATCGAAGCGGGCTTGTCCCTATAGACATTAGCCTTGACATACCCCCACAAAAAATAGTCTAATGGTGTCAAATCGCACGATCTAGGCGGCCAATTGACCGGCCCGAACCGTGAAATTAACTGTTCACCAAACTCGCCTCGCAATTGCGCCATTGTTTCGCGTGCTGTGTGGCATGTGGCACCGTCTTGTTGAAACCACATATCATGCAAGGCAAGAACTTCCATTTCGGGCAAAAAAAAGTTTGTTATCATCGCTCGGTAGCGTTCACCATTGACAGTAACGCTGCGATTCGCATCATCTTTGAAGAAATATGGCCCAATAATGCCGCCGGCCCATAAACCTCACCAAACAGTGGCTTTTTCGGGATGCATTGGTAGCTGTTGCAATGCTTCTGGCTGATCTTCACTCCAAATGCGGCAATTTTGCTTATTTACGTACCCATTCAACCAAAAATGAGCCTCATCGCTGAACACAATTTTTCGATAAAAAAGTGGATCCTCGGCCAGCTTTCCAAGAGCCCATTCACCAAAAATTCGGCGTTGTGGTAGGTCGGCTGGCTTTAGTTCTTGCACCAACTGTATCTTAAAAGGCTTTACGCCCAAATCCTTCCGCAAAATTTTCCACGTAGTGCTGTAACAAAGGCCTAACTGCTGGGAACGGCGCCGAATCGACATTTCGCGGTCTTCTGTCACACTAGCTGATACGGCCGCAATATTTTCTTAACTACGCACAGTACGTAAACGTGTTGGTGGTTTAATGTCCAACAAAGTAAATTTGGTGCGAAATTTGGTCACAATCTTCCGAATAGACTGCTCAGAAGGTCGAGAATGCCGACCATAAAATGGAAGCAGCGCGCGATGAACATTTCGAACCGAGCACGAATTTTGATAGTAAAATTCAATAATTTGCAAGCGTTGTTCATTTGTAAGACGATCCATGGTTAAATTGCAAACCAAACTGAAGCTGTTTGACAGTGACACAAGGTACTTAACACACGTCAGCTGTCAAAACCAGTGTTGCCAAAACAAACCAGCTAAAAAATCACCCGTTATTTGACCTGATCTACGGAAAATACTGTAGTTTTTGCTTTCAAAGTAATCTTACTTTTGTATGGTGCTTATAACATATTGATTTTGTTTTTATTATATTCAGTGTCAAAAAATTTCTGTAAATCATTATCATATTTCATTTATTCTAACTCAATTACGCGAGAAAGAACTTTATTGCAATAAACCTTCCTCCGTAGAGCAGGTTAAACATGATCCCCAAAAAAAACACGTCTTGGTTAGCATAACGTATTTAATATTTAAAAAAAAAATGACTTTGGATTTGTTTTAGAGAATGAAGTTTCGCGTCAATACTAATAATAAAATTCAATTAATTAATTAATTTACACATCAGATCTTATCTTTTTTGCGCTTAACATACAGTGGTAGCCTACATAATAAGTGTGAAAATTTAAATTTTCGAAACTTGGCTAATCAGATATTTATAATCCTTTTTATTAAAAAAAAAATGTGTGCAAAATATCATTGGATTTACTTTAAAAATATTAACAGTACCATACTAATCAATTTCCATGAGCACGTGCTAAAGTATCCTTATTTTCACAGATATAATGATGAGTATCGGATAAATCAAGTTTCGAAAATATATGTAAGTTTACACTCTTCTTATTTTAGTCACCAGTGGTAAACCTCTTATCTTAAATATAAATAAAGTTTGTAATTAAATATTAACATTAAGATTCATTTGAAATTTAAGAATCATTGAATCCAGAACTATTTATTCTTGTTAAATAAATAATTTTAAATACATAAATGTACATACGATTGGCTTTGAAATTTGATAGAGTTTTTATTTCAATAGGTGTGTTTCTTTTACTTCAAACGAAATAACTTTGAATGAAAATATTCACAATGAATATCATTTTCATACAATATAGCTTTTACCGAAGTAGCACACTGGTGTATATTTTGGTGCAACATTGAGAATATTGAAGATACATTTAATACTTTGGTACATTTTTCAAAATATACCGGTAATAAAAATACACCATTGTATTTTCTGTGCCAAATTTCATTCATGTTTTTATAATACACCATTAATGGTACATAAAATTATTCGATTTTGAAACCAACCAAAGTAGTATATGTTTTACACTATATTTCGTAGATAAAATACATTATATGAAATGGGCAACTGTATTTTGGTGTAGCATTTAAACCCCGTAGAAATTAAATACACTAAACTACATAGTGTGAAAAATAAACAAGAAAACATTATTGAACTTATTTTCTCGTATTTGATAACGAGCTAACACTACATTTATTGATTAGCAACAAATATTAACAAAAAAATGAGTAGCTTAATAATTATTTGAAGTGTTATCGTAGAAAAAAAAAACCTTTTAAAAAAAAATTAAATAAAACTGTGAAACCATTGAATTCACTACACAGAGCATAGGTGTAATTAATACTTCTTTTTGGTGAAATATGCACCATTGAATATACCACAAAGAGAATGGGTCTAGTAAATACACTATTTTGGGAGAATTTGCACTATTCAATATACCACACAGAGAATAGGTGTAATAATTACTCTATGTTGGTGAAATATGCACTTTTGAAGACACACAGAGAATGAATCGTGTGTAATCGTAATGTATACACTATTTTGGTAGAATTTGCACCATTGAATACACCACACAAAGAACAGGTGTAATAAATACTTTATTTTGTTGAAATATGCTCAATTGAATACACCACACAGAGAATAGGTGCAATTAATACTCTATGTTGGTGAAATATGCACCATTGAATACACCAAACATAGAATGGATGTAATTGAAATATCGTCTCGCAAGAAGATATAAGTATTTAAGAAATTAAAAAAAAAATATAAATGTAGGTATCTACACTATGTAAATATTAATAAATATTTTTTTTACTTCGTATGTACCAATTTTGTTTTGAATAAACTTTTAGACATTTCCTACACACCGAAAAATATTCTTGGATATATTTTCCACAATGGTGCATTTTTTTCATTGCTCCTTTGACTTGGTGCATTTTTTTGTATCAATTTCTCGAATTGATACACATTAGTGAAAAGTTTGCATTTGCACAGTTTTCAGCAAAATAAATGTACCGAAAATAGAATATTGCATATAATTGTGTCAAATGGTTTATTTTTTCTTGTTTTTCTACATTGGTGCATTTTTTGTTCTATGTTCAGGAATTAGTGTATTTTTTTTTTTGGACGGTAGCCATATTTTCAAGGAATATTAAGGTAAAAATGAGATTCCACTGGCCGCCATATTTAAAATGAAGACAATGATTAATCATTTTATTATATTTTTCAAACGAATTATACCACTCTGTTGGTATTTCCGATCCTATTTTAACAGTACGTATTTAAAAAAAATAAGAACAACCAAAAAACTATGAATTTTAAAAAATGAATTTTCACGCATCGATTTAGAAATCTTTTATTAATTTAAATTATTAAGGCGCCCGATTTTCAGATGGGGTAGGACCAAAAATCAGTCGACAGAATGTACTTCGTTTTGAAATTAGACACTCGAATTCATAGTAATTCATGATTTTATTGCGTCCGTATTATGTATTAGCATCATAGAAAGATCAGAATTCTTTCACATAAATTTTCTATCAGGAAATAAACAATGGTGTAAATTTTAATTCATCAGACTAGTTTCCGATTAAATAAATAAACTTCGATGTAAATTTTGTTTCAAAATAAATTCTTAGTTTTGGATTTTTGTACACTAATGGTATATTTTACCTATCAATCATGTGTACCTATTTTTCACACTCTTGGGAATGATTTTCCACAAAAAAGTGGTGTAAATTGTTTACCATTGAGGTGTATGATGATCTGGAGTTTAATTTATTCTAGTAACCAGAACAATTTGTATACCGTACTAGCACAATTTTAACTTGTGTACAGCCGATGTAAATTTTAAACGAGAACGCGAGAACGCGGTATAATTTACACTGAATCGAAATTAAATGTTCGAAAATTGCACCAAAAAGTGGTGTATTTTTATATTCAAAATGTTTATCACGAAAGTGCAAAATATACCCAAAATATTTTGGTAAATTTTGGAATTTTGTGCTACTTGAGTAACGGCCCTTAGTCCTTAAAAATTGGCTTTTCGTCCCGGCGCGCGTTCTCACTTGGACTCTTCAGTTGACAGTGAGGGCCTTGTCAAGATGCAATTTTTATTAAGTTAAGGTCCAGCTTACATCAATTTTACAGTGAAAATCAATTGTGAACTATATCCAACCCAATTAGGATTTCTAACCAAGTATTGTTGGAAATTTTGTTCACCCGTGGCCTGGCTAGTTCAATTCAGGAGGACTGTTTCTATTATCACAGCTAATTGTATTTGATCATGGCTTTATGTAGTCAATTATGGTTATCCTTAAAATCACTTTCAACTTTTTTATTATTAAAACAAATTGCTGTTTTAGAACAGTCAACAAAGGAATTTTGCTTTGCAAAAAATAAGGCCCTCTGGATTTTTTTTTATATGGTAGGGGTAACCCACAGGTATAACATACCCAAAGTCCCCAGCCCAGGGCCGCGAGCTGATCTGATGAGGGGGGGTTAAAGGTACCCCCCTTTAGATTTTCGTGAATATTGGCACAACCTAACATGTTAGATAAAAAGTCTATACTACTTAATTAGAGACAATAAAATTGTCTATAAAATGATATATTCACATTCTTTCTAGATTCAATAATAAAAAAGATGCGGGGGGTAGAAAAGTCAAAAAATCTGAAAAACCTGTTATTGTCTTAGATATTGAATGTTTTCTGACCAATTTACCTGGAAAAAACAAAAAAGGTAAATACTATTCATTCACTGTTATTTCATCATGTCGTAGGTCTTAGAAAAGGGTTTTAATTTCCTTTTCCGAAAAACTTGATGTATACTAAATTAGGCAAAATTTAATTAGCAAGAGTTGTTCTTATATGGCGCCAAAAAATGATAACGTTTTTTTTAAAGGAATTAATATAAATTTTTTTGGCCATAGAGGGGGGTACTTTATCCCCTCCTTTAGAGAGGAGGGGCATTTTTTTAAAATAATATTATAAGACAACGGCAACACTTACAGCAAAAAAATTTACCTTTTTTGAAAGCCAGAACTCCGTTCTTTTATTTTATTTTATAATCAAGTTATTGATGTCCATAGTTTTTGTAAAAATAACTTTCAAACCCAAAATTATTAAAAAAAAAAGTTGAACATTTTGTTTTAGATTTTTCTTTTTAAACTGGGAAATAAGATGACTTTTATTATTCACAACTCCTAATAACTCTTAATTGAAAACTGAAAAGTAAAATTGATATTTGCGACGACAATTTGTTTGATGTTTTTTTTTGTATAATTTTAATTATTATTATAGTAGTATGTGATAGTAGTGTTTCTTTGAGCTTGAGGTTGAAGAAGGAATAAATTCTTTGAACCTGCGAAGCAAGCCACCCACGGTACTCTGTGAGTGGTAGAGCTGACCCTTAGGTACAACATACTCAAAGTCCCCAGCCCAGGGCCACAAGCTTTAGGCAGGAGAGGGGGGTAAATGTCCCCTTTTGTAGTTTTTCTTCAATATTTGGAAAACTAAGCGTAATAGAGGCAAAGTCAATTCGACAAAGTTAAAGAAAATTAAATTCCCTACAAATAAAAGTAATGTTCATAGTATTATAAAAGTAAACTAATTAACAAACATTAAATTTCTAAGGAAATAAAATGTTTTTTTTTTTATTTTTGTTCGATATTTCTACTCTCGCATCTCTATTGCTTCTATGCTATGATCATATCTTTTATTTGTAGGGAATTTAATTTTCTTTCACTTTGTCATATTGACTTTGCCTCTATTACGCTTAGTTTTCCTGATATTGAAGAAAAACCACAAAAGGGGACATTTACCCCCCTCTCCTGCCTAAAGCTTGTGGCCCTGGGATGGGGACTTTGAGTATGTTGTACCTAAGGGTCAGCTCTACCACTCACACAGTACCGTGGGTGGCTTACTTCGCAGGTTCAAAGAATTTATTCATTCTTTAACCTTAAGCTCAAAGAAACACTACTACTATAATAATAATAAAAATTATACAAAAAAAAAAAACATCAAGCAAATTGTCGTCGCAACTTTCAATTTTCTGAAAAACTAGGAGACATAGAACCATTTAGTTTTCAGTTTTTAATTAAGAGTTATTAGGGGTAGTGAATAATAAAAGTCAATTCAGCATCTTATTTCCCAATTTAAAAAGAAAAATCAAAAACAAAATTTTCAATTTTTTTTTTAAATAATTTTGGGTTTGAAAGTTATTTTTACAAAAACTATGGACATCAATAACTTGATTTGAAATAAAATATACGAACGGAGTTCTGGCTTTCAAAAAAGGTAAATGTTTTTGTTGTAAGGTAACTGTTTTTGTTGTAATGTTTTTTTTAATATTATTTTAAAAAAAATGCCCCACCACTCTAAAGGGGGTGATAAAGAACACCCCTCTATGGCCAACAAATTTTGTGTTCCTTTAAAAAAAACGTTATCATTTGTTGGCGCCATATTTCATATGCTAATTAAATTTTGCCTAATTTAGTATACATCAACTTTTTCGTATAGTTTCGGATATATAAAAAAAAAAGGAAATTAAAACCCCTTTCTTAAACCCACGACATGATCAAATAACAGTGAATGAATGTGTATTTACCTTTTTTGTTTTTTTCCAGGTAATTGGTAAGAAAACATTCAATATCTAAGACAATAACAGGTTTTTCAGATTTGTTGACTTTTGCTACCCCCCGCATGTCATTTATTATTGACCCTTGAAAAAATGTGAATATATCATTTTATAGACAATTTAATTGTCTCTAATTTAGTAGTATTGACTTTTCATCTTAGTTAGGTTGTGCCAATATTCACGAAAATCTAAAGAGGGGTACCATCAACCCCCTCTCCTCAGTTTAGCTCGCAGCCCTGTGCTGGGGACTTTGGGTATGTTATACTTGGGAGTTACCTCTACCATATAAAAAAATAATCCAGAGGGCCTTCTTTTTTGCATTTATTTTATAATTTTGAGTCTATCATTTCAGAGATATATGCGTATTTACTTTATTTGATATTTTAATTTGTTGAGCACCCGTACCTCTGAATTATGAGGTTTAATTTATTTCTTTTAATACTATTTGTTTTTCTTTAATAACGTTAAAACACAATGACAGCTTAATCAAATCAATAGCAAATTTTATCATCTCATCAAGAGTGATATCCCATATTCCAATATACAGGGTGATTGGTATAAGGTGCACCAAAATGCTGTTACCAGTAGTTTGGGTTAAGACAAGAAAAAAATCGTATGGGAGGGGTCTATTTCCCTCCGTTTAGGCGGGAGGGGCAAAAATATTTAAAAACAACGGTCAAATTTGCAATGCCATACCTTTTTGGAGAGCCAGAAATATCTTCTTTAATTTCCAATTTAAATTAAGTTCCGTTTGGGAATAGTTTTTAAAATATTAATTTTCAAACTCGAAATTTTGAAAACAAAAATTAAAAAAAAAATTTCAAACTAAATTTTATGTAACTAAGCATAATTTTTTTTTTTCAAAACTTAATTGTCAATTTTTAGTCAAACACTGAAAACTGCATGGTTCTAGGACTTTTACTTTTCAAGAAATTAAAAAATAAAGAAACCAGCACCTGGTTGCTGAAATGATCATTTAGCCAGGTTCTTCTTAGTTTTATGAGAAAGTTGCTTCATTATTTTTTTCATATCTTGAAAAGTAACAGTCCTATGTGGTTTTCAGTTTTTGACTAAAAATTAATAAAAGAATTGAGTTTTGAAAAAAATAGTATTTAATAACGTACAATTGTGGAAAAAATTATTTTGAAATTTTTTTAAATTTTTTTTTTCAAAATTTCAAGTTTGAAACTTAAATTTTTAAAAACTATTCACAAATGCAACTTACTTTAAAATGAAAATTAAAGAAGAGATTTCTGGCTTTCTAAAAAGGTATTGCAAGTTTCACCGTTGTTTTTAAATAATTTTTTTTCTGTTTTAAGTCATTTTTTTTAGAAAATTGCCCCTTCCGCATAAACGGAGGGAAATAGACCCCCTCCCATGCGATTTTTTCTTGTCATAATCCAACCTACTCGGTACAGCTTTTTAGTGCACCTTATACCAATCACCCTGTGTATGTAATACTAATAATGTAAGTAGGTCTACTAATACATATAAACAAACATTATTGCATGGAATTATGTACTTTAATGATTTTACGAGATAAACGCTTCCGCTCATAAAAATATATCTGGAATAATGCTGGCATACATTGTTCCTGCCGTTAGACTATTACCATTATTCGTGCTAGGAAATCATTATGCTATAGGTTTATTCTGAGTGTTATGATGTGCTAAAATTCTCCGTAGCCATCACGTAATAAGCCGATATTCCATTAAGATGATATTCAAGCCATATTGAAGAAGAAGGATGCTCATATACACTCCCTAGACATTATTGCATACATATATGCAAATGTGATTGATCCATTGTATATCATTCATAACATGCTCCAATAAAAGACATAATAATTGGATTCAGATATTGAATTGGTGTATTTACATATGTACATATATACACAAATTAGATAAGGGATTTGAGTTAACTTTTTTGTCTTTGATTCGGCTTATTTATAATAATTAACCCGGGGTTTAGACAAGCGAGTAGAACTAGTAGCGTTTATGCGTGTAAGTGTAGCTGAACGCAAGAGTGCCATATAGTAGCCCAAATAGTATAATATGTTTGCCTGCGCGAGTTGCCGCCAGTTATCCTGCTAGTATAGTGTATTTACATTCATTTTTACTTGCGATATATATACAAGTACATATGATGGTACTAATGGTAAGTTATGTACAGGGATGGGATTTTGTTGACCTAAAAATTAAAAAAAAGGCAAAATAAAACCCCCGAATAGGCAAAAAAAGGATTTATTAAATAAATAAATAAAAACACTAAAATTAAAATTTAATTATAATAGGTTTGAACCACCATGAGTTTTTTAAAATTTTCAGGCAACAACCGCCTGCGATTGTCCCTTAAAAGAGCTGAAGGACCTCTCTACATCCCCAGAAACGAGTGAGGCCCAATTCAAACACTCAACATCACCAACTTCAATATTTTTAGGGATCTCACGGCTTGCGTCCCCGTTGATAATGCAATTTATTTGCTCCAGTGTCTCAAGTCCCTTATTGGCAGAAAAAACGGATTTGAATTTTTCTATAACATCTTTTGCGACTGTCCCTTTTGCTGAATTCAAGTCACTCTTGATTTTTTCGAAAATCTGGAAGACTTCTCCGATTGTGTTTCCTTAATTTAAAAAAAAAAACTAATTAGGTACTGTCAGAAAAAAAACCATCGTTTCAATTCAACTCTTTTCTGCAAGCGTTCTAGAAGGCATTCAATGCTAGGAATAGCACACGAACAATTTACATATGTAGATCTATTTACTCAATTTTTATTTTTTGTTGGGCTAATTATTATTGAATCTGTTGTATACGTATGCATGCACGTATATTGTACATTGAGTAAATTTGCTTTTTGTTTGTGTATTTGAGTATTTTGTATGAATGACATTGAAAAAAGCTAAAAAGATGATGAATATGCGAAACGGCAAAAAAAGGCCATAACGAAAGAATAGGCAAAATAAAATTCATATATTTGGAATCAGCAGAACGCCAAATGTGATTGTTTAAGATCTATAGTGTCATAGGAGTGCGCAAAAAAAAAGGCAAAGTCAGCAAAATCCTATCCCTGGTTATGTAAATATAAAAAATGCCATACAAAAATTTTTCGCCAAAAAGGAAAATGATGTTTGTCTCAAAAACGGGTCCGAAGGTTTTGTTGAAAAAAAATTAAAAAATTTTTTTAAGGAAAAACTACTTTTTGATAACTTTTGATAATTTAAGGGAAGTTTTGGATTCGTGCAAAAAAAATCGAGATAATAATTTTCCCTAACATAACGATAAAAAAGAACGCGAAAGAAGTGGGTCCGGTAATACTGTTTGTCTGTCCATCTGTCTGTCAGTACCTCGACTTGCAGCCTAAACGGCTAAAGCTATTTTCTTCAAACTTTGGACTTAAGGTCCTTAGCAGAAAAAAAAATCAAAAAATAACGCTACCTGACATACAACCAATATACCAAAATTGATTTATTTCAAAAACGACTCAAACGATATTGATAAAAAAATACGAGGTACTAAAATTGCTGCAATAAATATTTGGGTAGAAAAAAGAAATTTTATAACGGTATAGGTACCTGTCATAGAACGGATTGTTTGGCTTTCAAATTTCTCGTTAACGGCTACACCGATTTCAACCAAATTGTGTACGTAAGTGGTCCTTTACAATTTAAACAAGTCTGACTATACAATTTTTCGAGACATTTTTTTTTCAATTTTTAAAAAAATATTGATTTTTTGTTTTTTTGAAAATTCAAAAACTTGGAAACCGGTTAATGAATATTTCTTTAATTTTGTGTAAAATTGTGTTTTATTAGAATCTAAAAGTTGGCATACCAAACTTTATTTTTAAAAATGTTCAAACATTTTTATATATAAAATTAATTTTTAAGAAAACCGCTCTAACGATTTTTTTTTTTCATAAATTCATGTTTATCAAACAAATCAGATGGCATACTTTTTTTAACTCTATCTGTTTTAGCTATTAAAATAACAAAGGACAATGTGCAAAGATGTATGGAGTGGGAGCCCAGGAATTAAGTTCTTTGAACCCAAGAGACACTACCTGAATTTTTTCGGATTTTTAAAATTATGTTTAGGGTCGCGAGCATCAATTTTAGGCAAAAAAAAGTTTTTGGAGTATTCAATTTGTAAAAATAGAAATATTGGTTTTTTAAATAATATTTTTGATGACAAAATCATCTCTGAAAAAAAGCAAAAAAATATCAATTTATATCTCATTTATTTTTTCAAGGTTTTAAATTGCAATTCGTAAAAGTTAGACAAAACCACCCACAAAACCAACCAAAAACCACATTAGGGGCTCACATTTTTTGTATCTTATTCCTTATTTAGTAACGACGAAAAGGATGTACTTTTACTACGGACTGATCCGATCCGACCGATCTAAGGTGTCTTTTTTTTTAATCACTAAATAGTCCCAAATCATACCCAGGTCGAGGTTCTTACACAAGAATCAGTTGGTAGTCGTTAAAGATAAAGTTTCATGAATTTGTAAATAAATTAGTCCGAAATCAAAGCCAGGTAGTCGTTTTTACACTAAAATCACGAGACCAAAATCAATAAAGCTACGTCTTCAACGGACACAAAAATGACTGGTAGACCTGTTAATGAGGCATTGCTTGTGGCCAGCCGGACGCCATTGTTTGTTGTCCAGTCGGGCACCATTTTCTAAGATGTCATTTGCCTTGCGTGAACTGATAGTTGTAAAGTATTCAATTATTTTGTTTAGCAGTAATTAATGTTATTTTAATTAAATAACTTATCATTACATTTATAAACGTTACATACAAATGAACAAGTTGACACATTTTTTTTTTCATTATCGTCATTTAAGAAAAACTGTAAGATCTCTACTTGATTTTGTAGCTTAAGCAAAAAATGTATATGACAAAAAAGACCCTAACATTCTTTTTTAAAAAGAAAGAAACTTAAAATCGGTAAAAAACTGACTGAGTTAAAAATATTTAAGTACCTATCATAAAATGCAAAAAAAAAAATGCTCTAATTTTTGTTTATATTTTTATTTGTAACTATTTAGGGATCAGTCCGTAATAAATGTACAACCGTTCTACTAAACTGGGAATAAGCTAAAAGAGTTTTCAACCCCTGACAGTATATATAAGGGTGGTTTGTGGGTTGTTTTGTCTAACTTTTACGAATTGCAAGTTAAAACCTTGAAAATAATATCCATTTTTATTCCGATAAATGAGATACAAATTGATATTTGCTTGTTGTTTTCCAGAGATGATTTTGACATCAAAAATATTATTTAACAACCAATATTTGTATTTTTAAGCAGCGTCCACATTATGCCGACCAACACTGTTGATTTAAATTGTCGATAAACATGCTAGTGTGTACGTGCTTATGTGTATACTGTCTTGCGTCCATGCAAACACTCATGTACGTAGGTAACTACTCAATTTTCTACGTCCATTTCATTTTAAATAACAATAAGAATAAGACAATAACCGAAAACAAAACAGTGTCTTATTACACAAATAAAAAAAAAAAAAACAGAATACCTACACAGGCCAAAAACAGCGTATGCGCAATACAAATGACAGCTGTGTTCATCAACCTTGTTGATTTTTTATCCATTTGAGTCGGGTTACGTTCGGGTCAGTTTGTATGAAAAAAAATTCAGGTATTGTGTCATGGGTTCAAAGAACTTAATTCCAAAAAAATGCCTTAAATCGAAAGACAAATACACAAAATATTAAAGAAAAAATAAGGAAATAGGGAATTGTGACCATAAAACTCATTATATTTAAAATTAAAAAACTTCTGCCACTCAGCGAATTTGAAAAAATAAAACGGTTAAGGGATAATGAATGCATAAACATGTAGCTACGATATGGAGGCCGTTCTTATTGGTGCTGGGCCCAATTAACCCATTGTCCTTTATATGAATTAAAAGTAATTTAAAGTAGTAATTTATATTTTAACTTGTTTTTTACAACTTTCTTCGTGATATGATAATGTTATGTAATCAATACATATGCACACTGTCAACTTCAAGCTACGTTTAAGTTGTTAGCTACAAGAGCAAATTTGTGCGGTCCAGTCGTACGCATTTTTTGTTTTGTTTCCAAAGCTCCCATATTTTGTGTATTTTTCTATATGAAATGTTTTTAAAATATAATAATAGTTGACAAAATGTGCAGAGATACTAGTTACACATACATTTCTAAAACAAACATTATGACACAAATGCTACTAGTTCTACTCGCTTGTCTAAACCCCGGGTGAAGTTATTTAAATTCATGCACCCAGAAAATAATTACCCGTGGTCAGGTTTTTATAATAATGAAGATGAAGAAATTTAAATATATTTTTATAAAAAACCTGACCACGGGTAAATATTTTCTGGGTGCACGAATTTAAACAAATTCCCCTAGAATAATAAAATTCACAGTATCTTGCTGTGATTTTTATAAGAGTCTGTAAACATCGACCAAAATTTGTGTCCTAGTAACAGATATAACAGGCTAACTGAATAGCCCACTGTTATACCTGGGCGAAACACATTCATTTCTGGAGTTGAGGTCAAATTGAATTATATTCATTCACTCCACTTAAAACCGAAGTAATTTTTATTTAAATTTCTTCATCTTCGTTATTATTTTGAGTTTCTTCAAAACTAGAATGTTTAGCTTGAAAGAAACAACAAATCAAATTAAGTGCAAAATCATCACACTATCGAATTTCAAGGAACAAAATTTAAAGCACATTAAAAAGTACCAACCGAAATGTCTACATTTTCTATAGTATCATCATGATCAACATGCATTTTAAAATTGCAATTTAAATTATTTTCAGAATTTTGAAAATTGAAATAAATTGGCATTGCAACAAAAAAAAAATACTACCTTTGCACAAAATTGAAAACCCATGTGTATGTAGCTAGTTAATATTAATAACACAAAAATAGCGTCAATCGAAATAAAAAATAACACGCTTCAGTTCAACTGTGATTTCCATTCAACGACACGACGTTGTATTTAGCTTCCTGGACAACAGTACTTTGGAGTGGCTCGCTTCGGTTTTTGGCCTTTTTGAAATTTGAAATTCGCAAACAATTTGTTTGAAAATTGAAGCAAAAAACAATTTTGTTTAATTTTAATTTTTTTTTTAATATGAACAGCGACCAGCAGTTTAAAAATAAATAAGACCCACAGTGTGTTAATGCGTATCTCAGGTATATTCTGCACACCTGCGCAACTATGGATTTCCAATTTTGTAGAATCTATCAAAATCGTTTGAAAGTATTTTTGCGAAAGTCTTCTTATTAAAATAAAAAGTGCTAAGATTGCGCTAATAGTCAAAATGCAATTGTTGTATTCAATAAGATAAGTATTTATTTATTAGATAGGAATTGAGAAACAAAATAATTCATCTAGCTAGAACGTTAAATATAAATGTTGGCTATAAGCATTGATATACCATTCTTCATAGCTATATGTAGACTTTCGTGACTGACCTTATGTAGATTCAATTACGAGGAATTCATCAAATCAAATCAGGAATTAATAGTATTGAGTGTTAAAAACAGTTACAACAACAAAAAAAAAAACAAGTAAAATATTATAATTCTTCACAGATTTTAAGAATTTAAAATAAATAATGAAAATAAAAAGTTTAGTTTAATTAATTTAAAGAAGAAAAACAAAAAGGTACAATAAAATTACCATAAATTCAGAAATAAAAAAACATAGGTATTATAAAAAAAAGTTTATCTTTAATCACTTATGTTATTTGCAAACTCAATTTTTTAACACATGTTATGGCAACATAGTAAGTTAAGGTAATGTCCTCTCTCAATTTCATATTTTTGATGCTGAGAACGTGGGAAAAAATGAATTATTGTTTAATTAATTGTATTTTTCTGGAATGAACACATTATCCCAATTTATTTTTCAAAAATCAATGATACAAATATAATATAATATAAAATGATCAAATACTATAAGCAAAAAAAATACAGATCAAAAAGTTTGGATGATAAAAGCGGTTATTGTAACAGAACAACACCATTGCTAAACGTTTTATTAATGTACAAACATATGAGCGTAAAATTCCTCCACAAATTTCTTATGTATGTATTTTATGATAATTATAATAATTTTGTACTTTATTGCGTTACTCAAAGCATAAGCTGCGTGACTTTTCACACAAAGTGGTATAATATAAGCTAATCTTACAATTGGATTTCACAAGAAAATGTATGCAAATTTGTTGTAAAAAAACAAAACTGGCAAATGGTTGAATATTATTTTGAAAATCAAACTAACCCTGTCGTATTCATAATAAATGTAATATTTCACACCATGTAATAATGTATGTATGTATATGTATGTATTTATTTTGTTGAGATCTGAATTCAGCCCTTCTTTGGCCCAATTTTATTGTCTCGACAAAGATTTGCTTACTTTAGAATATTTGTTTTCAAATATTTTACACCCATAATCCCACATAGACCCGCAATCCCTTAAAGCTTTTTATAAACCCGTCAAAGTATGGGGTTGTGTGAGAAAATTGAAGATTATATCAAACGAAAGAAGAAAGTATCCAAACAAGATGGCTTTTACTTCGTGTCCTGAAGGGACGACGAGATGTTTCACAATCGTGGTGAAAGGTTAAAAATCAATTTATGAAATTAGCTTCGAACCGAAAAACTGATTTAGAAATTAAGTTATACCTATACGCGTAGGATTTCGAGCAGAATTCCTTCCCTTTACAAATATAAGATGAAAAAAGTCAGAATAAAGGGTCACAACCATATATTGGGTACGTCTAACTTTAACTAGTTGTTTTGGAATCACGAGGGAAGTTTGCCTTCCGGCGTTTTTGGGGTGAAGCGGATATACAAAAAAAGCATAGTGCGTAAAAAAGGGCAAATGAATTGACATTATTGTACTGGCTTTGAATAGTAGGTATAGTTGTTGTTATTTAATAGAAAGTGTTCGCCTTTCTATCACGGTCTTACTCTCGCCAATAAATGAGCTGGAAAAGGTGTTAGCATGAGGGCTGTGTTTTTTATTTGTTTACCCATCCTCTTCTCTGTACCACGTGATGTTGAGCACCTTCTTTAGATTCCCGGACAAAAGAAAGTAGCGAAGGTAAGTTAGGTAAGGTTGCGGTGAGGGGATACGATTTTTATTCACACAAAGCTTTCAGGGTAGGAGACCTTGTTTCTAAAAATATCTTATCGGTAAAAGAAATCTTCACATTTTCATCAGCTAATATGTGTACACACGGGCACTTTACTAACTTAAGATCCGTTAATGCCCTAGTGGCAAGTAAAGTATGTATTGTTAAAAGCAGATTGGATTTGTGCTTTGGAAGTCATCTTCGACATGAAAAAAATCGGTTTTTGTGTACCATAGAGAAGTATATAATTTCCTCTTTCATACGGATACGTTGACATTACTTGAAATCACACAATTATATCTCGTACTACCTCAAGGAAACATCGATTCCTATAATATGTACTACATAATGTGTTTGCCATAATATTGTTTATTTCGGGTTATATTCGGCTAGGATAACAAAGGATTATAAAGTGGTTCGCAATAGTATGTGCGGATGTGAAAGTTTTTGCCTGGGCTGACGTTCACGAAACTGATAAGCTGTCTACGCGATACTGATTGGAGGTACAAGCAAAATTCTAAACTATTAAAATGTGTTTCGTTTTTTATTTTTATTTCAAATAAATTTGGAAGCAAATTTAACGGTAGCAGAAAATGGAAAAATAAATGCTTTCAAAGAACTTAGACTTATAGGCAGAGAAAATCAAGAAAACTGAAAATATGGTACACAGTTATTAACTATTTTGCAGGTAACAAAAATTGTTGGTAAAAAAGAAAGACATCCAAAGCCAAAGGAATATAACAATCCCGAGAAATGCGCTTACAACTGTGTTTTACCTCAAATTCAACTCATCAGCCCCTTAAATTACATCAAAGTTAAACTATCACCACGAATTGAACTTTAGAACTACTACAAAGAACGGAAATAGGTAAATACCTAATTAATGCTTCAAAGGGAAATTCCAAAGATTACTAGTATTTTTGGACATGTACTTTTAATTTTCCAAGATGTTAATCCACCCCTATCCACACTTCAAGGACAAGTAAAAGCTAGAATTGGACGGTAAAAATTGAATTTTTGGCATGACCACCATATTAACCCGGCTTAAATATCATTGAAAACATATGGGCTTGACTATTTCAAAAAGTTTTTGGACTAAGTAGGCAGTTTGAATACGCGACGACTGGGTCACGATCTTTGTCTTTATTATTTAGAAGATCTGAATCACTCAATAGATTTCTTATCACAAAAATATGGCTCATTAATAATGAACAAATATGTGTTTATTTAATTAATGTTTAAAAACATTTAAACAGTTAATTTTTTCTTCTTCTTAAGTGGGCTCAATCGAAGGATGCAACTATTTATGCCCTTCTTTTGCAGTTCCTTTACAGAGCTCGGGAGATTTCGATGGGTTCTCGTGAATATCTCTTTAATTTTATGTCATTGTCTTAGCAAATTATGTACTTAATCACAGCTGGTAACCTCTCTGAAAAGAGTGGCCTCAAACAAGTGACGGGCATATTGCCCGAGTATCTACATCTGTTCACTTCTTAGATACATAAATGTATAATAAGGTGAAAAATATAAAATGTTTTTAATCTCAATCTTAATCTTAATCTTAATCTTAATCTTAATCTTAATCTTAATCTTAATCTTAATCTTAATCTTAATCTTAATCTTAATCTTAATCTTAATCTTAATCTTAATCTTAATCTTAATCTTAATCTTAATCTTAATCTTAATCTTAATCTTAATCTTAATCTTAATCTTAATCTTAATCTTAATCTTAATCTTAATCTTAATCTTAATCTTAATCTTAATCTTAATCTTAATCTTAATCTTAATCTTAATCTTAATCTTAATCTTAATCTTAATCTTAATCTTAATCTTAATCTTAATCTTAATCTTAATCTTAATCTTAATCTTAATCTTAATCTTAATCTTAATCTTAATCTTAATCTTAATCTTAATCTTAATCTTAATCTTAATCTTAATCTTAATCTTAATCTTAATCTTAATCTTAATCTTAATCTTAATCTTAATCTTAATCTTAATCTTAATCTTAATCTTAATCTTAATCTTAATCTTAATCTTAATCTTAACTATTATATAAAGACGAAAGAATTATTTTGTTCCTTCGCACATAACTCATAAAATAATTTACTGATTTACGTGAAACAATCTTTATAATATTCTTTATGTCTATGAGACGGTTTTAGGCTATTTTGTATTTCTTAATTTGTTTAAATTTTCAGAATATTACTGTTTTTTAGTTTTTTGTCATCTTTTTTCTAAGAGTTTGTCCCAAATATTCACTCATACAATCATAACGGTTTGATATTTTAAAATAATAACAATTTGTTGATAAACTCAACATTCAACATTTTAAGATCTATATCTTTTCGTAATTACATATACAAGCTGAGCAATAAATATATAAACTTTTGAAAGTTAAAATTTTTTTTAAATTATTTCTGCTGCTTTGTTTTTTTGTATTTTTGTTTTGTGCTTTTCTTCCGCAAACGCAAACTGAATTCATGCCTGCTGGCTGAGCACATTGAATGGTGTAGTTGTAGAAAGGTAACAAAACAGTATATGTATAGCTCCACCATTGCAAGAAAGTGTGTGCGTGTGTGTGAACATGTGACGGGTGGAAAAAAATGATTTGGGACGAGTAAAAAGCGTATAGCCTGATTTCTAATAGTCGGATCTTCTAGATTGAGATCTTCAAATGACGGGAAAAACAGTCGTGTGTAAAAGAAAGAGGTACAATTAGTATTAAAGCAATTGAATGGTATTTGGCGAATGTTTTAAAAGGGAAATTGTTATGAATATATTCAAATGAATTCAGTATTAAAAAACGCTTCACATATTTACAAAATGGCTACACTGCAAAAACATTGTGTACCCGGAAGCTTAAAAAAAAACAGGTTCATATGTAGGTAGGATAGTATGCAAATATAAACAAACTCCTTTAATATTATACACCTACTTATAGCAAACAAAATATTATTTTTTAAAGTTTGCGAAGCAACGCGAGCACGGATCGGCTCGTACAATATAAATATAGACAATGCGAACCATATTCTTAATCCTTTTAAGGCCGACAAAATCTTCAAATGAATACCAATTAATTTTGTTGTTAAAAATCATGACCTTAACGTCAATTTTATTGTAGAATTAAATATTTGGAAACCGCTTATTCTATCCGCATCCCCCTCTCCCGTACTTATAATTAGTTTTGTGTACTTATGAAATTCTCTCAGAGCAAAACCAAGCTGTCGTTAGGTTAGGCTACACGAACTCACAGTACACATATCTAAGGTATTATCAGGCGCAGCTTGTCATACTTCAAGATGGCTGCCCCTTGTGTAAGAACACAGTAAACAAAAACAAATTTGTGGTGATTGTTTGAAATTAATTTTTTTTTCTATTGATTTTGACAACATGCGCATAACTGAACAGAAATGAAAACGCTAGTGATATTACCTGTAATATATGTATCTGGACATGAACTGATTTCGTTTCCCACTCCAAAAACATGTCATTCTATCTATTTTTTCTCAAATTTGAGAATACATTTTTTGTAGGCAAAATGCTCTGGGATGCACGCAGGAAAATATACAAAAATGTTTTTGAGTCACCCTTATATTAAATGTACATAATGTATAACAGAAATGGCTTTCTATATTTTTATTAATATGAAAATTAAGTTGAAGACAATGGATTATTGATATAAATGCAAATAAAAGGCACGACATTTATCTTTTTTGTGATCAAACAAGGAAGGTCCAAATATCTTCAAATATATTTCCTCTAATCGGATGAGCAATAAATTTGTTTATTCTGAGACATTTCGTAAGCTCGTCGTAACATTTCCTCCTGTGACTCCAGTTTATATCGTATCAGATTGTATTGCCGCCACATTCAATATATGTTTCGTGTAGGTATATACAAACTGTACAGTATATGTAGGTACATACTCTTATACAAATGCAATTTGGTTTATATCTCTTTGTTTTATGGAAAATATACAATTGGCTTAAGGGAAGATTTGTTTTGTGCTAAAGTAATATAGTAAATTGAATATAAAATATTTCCTTATTAAGTCGCACGTTAACCCTATCTATGGGAGATTCGAACGAACATTAATTTTCAATAAGGATAGAATATCAGTAAAATAAAGTTACACGAAAGAGAATTTGAGAAGAAAAATAAGATATTAAATTCTTTGTACATCAGGATGTAGAGATTTTATAGATTAAAAAAAACACTTTCGAAGGATATTGTGTTTTATTTTACTAGAATTACGTACAATCAAAGAACACAATTTTTCTTTACATATTTTTTGTATGAATCAGAGAAGAAAAGTTTTGAATAAAAGTTTTTAATAGAATTAAAATATGATTTCAAAGTTGTTCCTTTTGTATACAAATCGTATACAAAGTTAAAAATGCACAGAACTTTAAAAATACTATGTTTCCAATTAAATTATTTTATTTATTGATTTCAAATATATAATGTCAATTAGTTTAGAAATTGAAAACCTTTAAAGGGGCACTATTTGTTGGTATAAGTCTGTGTTATAAAATGTTAAGGCCTAGTTTTTGGGATATCATCATCACTGAAACACTAGGCCTAATAAATATAGGTAAGTGAAATGAAAAAAAGAACTTATTTCACAGTCTTCTGATTGCCTTATTTTAAGTTTTTGACTAAGGGATATCAAATAATAAAGCTATAGCACTGGTAAATTTAAACTTCGACAGTAAATTAGTTTTGGTTTTAAATATTAGCTTTGAATATAACAATAAATTAGTTTTGGTTTTAAATATGAGCTTTGAAATGTTAAATGAAAAAATTTCACTCGGAAGATTTTGTATGATTATTAAGTTTTCACTTAAAAGATGTTACCTATAACTCTGCAACGCTTTGAGACAACGTTGAGCTGAGTATAAATATTACAAAAATTGATATAAATCCTAAAAATGGTTACGTTTCGCTTTTATACTGTGTTTAAAATACAACAGAAAAAATACCCCTCAAATCAAACCGGGAGGACTGAAAGATAGCTTCAGCTGATTGAACGGGCAATCACCACTTCTAAACATTTTTAATAACTGGAGGGTATCCTTCACAGCTTAACGTGCGGTCGTTCAACTTTTATAGAAAATTGCCCCTCCTGGCAAAACGAGGGCAAACACACCCCTGCTGTATAATATTTTTCTTGCCTAAATTTAACCTACATCTAATGCGAATCACCCTCCATGAGTGTCCTCAGTCCTCCTGATGCCATGTTACACGACTTTCCCTTAACAACTTTTGTTAAATTACTCGTAAAACAAGGCTTCATGTATCAATAATTATTTAAAATTTTAACTAGCTGGGAATACATTGTTTTTGTTCATCAAAATCATTATTATAATAAAAAACAAAATATTTGCTAACCCTCTCCATAACGTTTCTAAATTTAAAAAAACCTATAAAACAATAATCAATAAAACAATTATTGATCGAAAAAAACCATCAGAAGCTGCACTTTAAAAGATAAAAATAAAAACCTTGGTTGACAAGACTAGACTATAGCAATAGCTCTAGACATTCGCATAAAAGATCTCAAGCGGCCAATGCACTTAAACCCAATATTAATCGTTATTTCATTGAAACTACGTTACTTATTTCTTTAAATTACGTTGTGTACTTAATTTTTTTATATCTACCCCCGTATTTATAAAGAAAAAATAGTTATTTCAGCTCCCGTGTTTAGGAAAACTACACAATAGAATAACAATTTTTTGGACACAAACTAAAGGCAATTGCTTACTGCTTCATTTGAGTCTGGAACATTCTTATTCCATTGTCTAGTTTTCCTAAACCGGGAACTTAAATAACTATTATTCTTGTTGTATGAGTTTGACCAATTATTTATGGAATACTTTGAGATTATTTAATTAGGCTCTTTTGGTCTGTTTGATTTTGGAGTGCGAATAAAAAGACTTTATGTGGAATAAAGTCTTTTTATTCCCCAACGTTTCGTAACAATTCCTTACTTCATCAGGGGTTTTTTATTTATTTAATTTGTTGACAATAATTTGCAATCAGTTTCTCTCAATAATTTTTTTAAACATTTTCTTATTTTTTTTTTTAAATCACATAATACCTATTATATACTCCCAGTACTGCATCCTCCCTCCGCGACGACGGCACTGACACAAATTGAAAATAAATAACAATTATAATAACGAAATAAAGCAAAAAGAAAACTATCAAATTAGACAATAAATGACATTTATATCACAGCTCAGGCTTCAGGTACTTGATTAAAGTGCTACCGCATAACTTTGTTTTATGTAATCGGTGTCTTCTTTGGTGTTCATTGTCCTCTTTATTGTTTGTTGAATACGTAAGCTTTGTAATGTAAGCCTTGTATTCAATTTTCTCTCTCTATCTAATATTTGTACCCCTTCGAAGTTCGCCGAGTGTCCAGTTTGTGCTATGTGCTGCGAAATCCCCGTTGACTCTTTGTTTTTTCTTATGTCTGCTTCATGTTCAGCTAATCTTGTTCCTAAGTTTCTCTTTGTCTGTCCTATGTATACTACAGTTGCAGACGTAATTTTGGACAACCTTCTAGACGACACCATAGAACAACTTAACTTAATGAGCATACACATAAAATTCATAGCTAAATACGTAGATGACATTTTCGCGATCGTTAAAAGAAAAGATATAGACACAATCCTAGATAAACTTAATTTGTACCACAATAAAATCCAATTCACTTTAGAAAACGAGCATAATAATACTCTTCCATATTAAGACCTACTACTACATACACAGAGAAAACAACATGATTGTGTACAATTGGTATTCCAAACCAACCTCATCAGGACGAATGATTAATTTTTATTCCAACCAACCAATTAAACAAAAAGTAAACACAGCATTAAATTTCATAAACAAAGTTTTAGATCTCAGCGACAAAAAATATGAAAAAGAAAATATAAGAAAAATAAAAACAATATTAAAAACCAACAACTACCCATATTACATAATAAATAACCTACTAAGAAAAAGACAAAGATAATGTTACCACAACTGATAGAGAAAAAAAGTTTTTCGCTATACCATATGTTAAAAATTTAACTGACAATAAAAATCTCCATAGAATAATAAATAAAGAGAATGTATCATTCTCCCATAAATCAAACCTAACATTAAAATCAATTTTCACAAACACCAATCTTAAAATACAAAAACAAAAACAGCACAACTTAGTTTATGAAATTGAATGTAAAGGAAAAGAGAACGAAAAATGTGATCTAGTATACATAAACAGACAAAGAGGAACTTAGGAACAAGATTAGCTGAACATGAAGCAGACATAAGAAAAAACAAAAAACGGGGATTTCGCAGCACATCCCTTCAAGCAAAATCGCGGACTCAAATTTCTCGGTTCACTTGGAACTCCAAAAAAAATGAGTGTCTCACACACAATAACAAATTTTCTGCGAACGCATGTAAAAAGAAAGAGAATCGAGAGTATTTTTTTTAAGCAACGAGAAATAGACAGAGTATAGGCGAAGTATACAATCATTTTGCCTTAATTTCCACCACTTTTTCTTGTTAAAACTTTGAAACATTTTTAATCAGAAATGCAAGTTTCTATTTATTAAATGTTAATTTATATTTGTGGAAATATGTCATGTTTATAAGTGCGAAATAGTCTTTAAAAAACCTTTAATGAATTATAAATAAAAAAAACTCTTGAAATGAAAAAAATCTGTTTGTTTTATTTGTGTAGGCAATGGAGAAACTGGGCTAGATGGGAAGTTTTTTTTTAAATACATTTGGGTTGGGTATGCCTCAATTCATTAATTTTTTTTGGAACCGTTTTAGATTCCATTTGGTTTCGGTTCTCCGAGTATGGTGAATTGAAAAACTCTCTCTCTCACAATACATTCACATAATGGCTCCGTGGTGATTCTAATTTCCATACTAATTTGAGTCGCAAAACGCAGTTTTTCGATCCGTATTTGGATCCGAATGCGAAGCCGTCCATACGTTGTTTGATACGTTTGCGGACCGAAAACGAGCGCGCTTGCTTGAAGGGATAGCACAAACTGGACAGTGGACACTCGGCGAACTTCGAGGGGTAAAAATATTAGATAGAGAGAGAAAATTGAATACAAGGCTTACATTAGAAAGCTTACGTATTCAACAAAAAATAAAGAGGACAACGAACACAAAAAAAGACACCGATTGCATAAATCAAAGCTATGTGGTATCACTTTAATCAAGTACCTGAAGCCTGAGCTGTGATATAAATGTCATTTATTGTCTAATTTGATAGTTTTCTTTTTGTTTTACTTCGTTATTATAATTGTTATTTATTTTCAATTTGTGTCAGTGCCGTCGTCGCGGAGGGAGGATGCAATACAGGGAGTTTATAATAGGTATTATGTGATTTAAAACAAAAGTAAGAAAATGTTTAAAAAAATTATTGAGAGAAACTGATTGTAAATTATTGTCAACAGATTAAATAAATAAAAAAAACCCTGATGAAGTAAGGAATTCTTACGAAACGTTGGGTAAAGAGTGGAATAAAGTCTTTTTATTCGCACTCCAAAATCAAACAGACCAAAAGAGCCTAATTAAACAATCTCAAACTATTTTTCTTTATAAATACGGGGGCTAGAGAATACAAAAAATTTAAAAAGGTCAAAGAAAAAGGACAATTTTACAATAAACTAGCATGATAACCGGAGAATTACCATCCAAAAGCTGAACCACGAATATAAATATAAACTTAATGTTGTTTATAGACAATTTGAAAAAGTTTGTAATTTCAACTTGAAATAACCATTTAGTTTGAGCCAGGAACAAAAATTCATCGTGCAATATGGGACTATTTCTCATATATTCAATTTTACAATCGTCCTTGAGTACTACATCTATATATCTAGCTAGTATAAAACAATAAATTTCTTTAACAATATTTTTGATGGCAGCAGCATTTGTAAGACACGAATTTCGTTTATGTATAGAGTGTATTTCTATTCCTATGTAAATACATACATCCATCAGCACATACTCCTGTTGCACCCTATAGTGAAACCACCGAACCACAGAAGCAGCTGAACTTTCAGAGAAAAAATAATTGAGTATCATCTGCAAGAACATTTCATTAAATTTACGAGGAATTGGATGCTTCCATAACCGGTTGCAAAGAGAGAAGAAACTTTTAATATCATCTAATTTAAAAAAAAGTATATATGTATGTAACTATGTTTATTATATATTTTCGAGTACAGTTGAATTAGCTGTGAATATATTTTTATGAGTACGATTGCAATAAATAAGTTATTAATATCTTATAGAGGGTGTCCCGTAAAGGATGGTCAAAACTGAATATGGTGATAGGCCAGGTCATGAACTTTCAGAATTTGGTAACTTGTTAATACGGAATCCGTTTCGAGTAACGGCTATTTTTCGAAATTTAAAAAAAAAACTTTACTTTGAACCAGTTTTTTGCTCATCCTGTCCATAATTGACTTTTGTTTTTTACAATTTTTACACTAAAACTTTGGCTAATAGTTTGACTTATTATACTGAATACAAAAATGTTCATTTACATCACCATTTGCCTACAAACTAAAAGATAAACTTGAACTTTGACGAAACTTAATTTTTGACCTCAATCTTCTTAAGAGCTCCATGAATAAAATTCGTATGACACAATACAGGTTTAAAGCGGTGCTCAGATAGAAAGTTATAACCGTTTGAATCCAATAAAACAGGTCTGGAAGATAAAACCTGTATTGTGTCATACGAATTTTACTTTTTTTAGCACGAACCACCTGATGCCATTATCTTTCATACCGTATTTTGTATTAGGGCGCAGTTTAACTCAACTTAAAAAGCTCACGAAACAGATCTGTTCTAGCCTGATTTCGGTGCATCTTTTTAAATTTTCAGGTGGTTGAAATGTGTGGCTTCCTGGATAATCTGATAAAAAGCATTTTTGGTGGCTTTAACTACGGTTTTACCATTGATTTTGCTGGCTGATAATGTTGAATGTGAGGCTTTTCGGAGTATGCGTTGTCTTTCTTAAGGTATTGTAGCCATGATCGCTAGCGGTTTGTTGTTTTTTCATCGTTTTCCCTATATCGAAGGTAGCTGCATATTAAGTCCAATGTTGCGACCTTCACATCGTCTGCTATGACCATTGTCCTTATAGTCTCGAATTTGAGCATTTTTATCTTCGGTTAGAACACTTCCTTTTGGAAAAATTTTTAAATTCATGAAAAAATGTCTTTAACTGTTGATTGTTTGATATTTTGCATACTATTTTTAACGATTTTCTGAGCTACTTGGTTGTTTTTCAAGGTGTATGTAAACGAATGACACACAACATAAGGTCGATTTTTTGACTAAAATTGTTCAAAGAGCCATAAGACTGACAATTTTTTAGGAGGATTCAAAATTCTACCTGAATCTTAATCCCTATATTACACTTAATAAATTCTATAATAACATTTGTCATAATTATAAAAGGTTATAGAGAAATCGTTAAGAGTTTACTGACAAAAAACCTGTATTTAAACGAGTGAATTGGAATGTATATGGTTTTCAAGTGCACCAATGGGAAGTTAAGTGTGGGTCGACCCCAGACACATTTTTTGATTTATTTTTGTTCGCCAAGTTTTAAAAAGTGAGCAACGTATCTTCAAATCGAACATTTGTGAAGGCATGTACAAAACTAATGATCCCCTCAATACGCTAAAAATCTTATTAAGAAATACCTAAATTGCAATTTATTATGAGTAATTATGTTTTTGTTTATGAACAAACCACAAAAACATAAAGTTTCAATATTTTGTTAAATTCTGTTCTCTCCTTTTATTCTTTCTAACTATTGTCCCATACGATTCAATTTGTAATTAAAATTAACAAAAAAATAAATTATACAAATTAAATAAAATTGAAAGAAACTAAACTAAAACAAAATCGAGATAAGGTCTACTGAAGCCGGTTAATATGAGAAGTCTGATCTTAAAGCCTTTTAAATTGAAATAAACGAAATGGACTCAACGAACAAATAAATAGTTTTTGTTAGTTCTAAGTGTTGAAATGTCAAATAATATATAAGTTACAATAAGATCACCTTCAATCATAGACCTTACTGCGCTAAAAAACTTAATTTTTCAACCCGAAAATGTCTATACATATACATACCCCCGTATGAAACTCTCCAATCATAAACAATGTTCGAAAAATGGGAAAAAACTCCAATTAAAAAAGAAGATATATCGTAAATCTATTTTCCGGGGAAAAATTGATGATATTTCCCTGAAAAAAAAATCGCCTAAATTTGGTTCGAGAATTTCAAAAAAAAGAAGCATATTACTACCTATTTTTGAAGGTTTTTTAATTTTTTACTTTCTCTTAGGGACAAGTTTTAGTTTCGGTTCAAAAATATAGGCACTTTAATCAAATCAAACATTAAGTTAACTGAAAAGTCCATTGGTATTGGTATGTGTAGCTGTACGTGCACTCTACAACAAGCTAGAGGCTTAACGGGGAAACGGCTTGTTTTAACCGATTGTGTACCTATATATTTCGTTTTTGTTTCTATACATTTTTAACACATTGTTAAACAAATTTACTTAACACTTTCGGGTGGTTTCTATATATTTATAACACATTTTGGAACATATTTACTTAATACTTTCGGGTTTTTCCCCCTCATAAAGTAACACAGTTTTGCACAGAGAGAGAGAGAACAAAAATATTACAACAACAAAATAGACACAAAATGCTTTTCTTCTTTAATTTTTGAATATTTTTACGCGTTTCCATTACACGAGAATTGAATTTACGATGCAAAATATGTCGTTATCACCAGAAAAAGTTCAAATATTTAATTTGATTTCAGAAAATAATTTTGAATCTTTGACAGTTAAATAATTTCAGAATATAAATTCTCTCAGAGTATTTCGAAACTGATTCGAAGTAATTTCCGGGGGAGATTGAATCCGGGGGAAATTGAGGAGTCATGCATTCGACTCCTGGGAAAAATGAAAATAATATAGTGCTAGGTTAAAAATAAGAATTCATGGAACTTTTTACAAAATAATAAAATGATTTAAAAAATAATCTAATGATGAATAAACATAATCAATTTTAATAAATGTTAATCAATTTCAAATAACTATTAATGTAACTGTATGAGTTGGTTCTTTGTTTTTTTTTCCTTTCTTCTTTTCTTTTTTTTTTCCTTCTCCTTTCCCTTCTTTTCAAGCTAGAGACATATGCTTTCTTATTTCCTTTTGTACTACCAATGGGTTTTCTAATCTTCTGATATTCCGCGGGAGGCAATTCCAAAGGCGGAAACTATTATCAAAAAATTGATTTGGGTGAATAAGTTGCCCAGATCTTTTCGAACAAGCCATTTTTATTCTTTCAAATAGATAAGGTGGTTCTTGTGTAAGCAGGATATTATAAAATAGTGTTAAGGTGCGGAACTCCAGCAAATTGTTAAAGGACATGCTCAGAACTTTTTTAGAAAAACTTGATATTCGTTCGCTTCTTCGTAGCCCGAAAATGTATCGAACAGCACTGTTAAATGCCACGTTAAGTCTTCTCTTGCTTTCAAAACTACACGAACAAAAAATTTCACATCCATAAGTATAAGAATAGGTATAAACGTTTAAACAAGCGTAATACAGGGTGAAATATTGGACTGCCCTTAAGAATCGTAGAGCACCATATGTTTTTCCGACTATATAGCCCATGTGAGCGTGGGATTGGAAAGAGCGCCTAAATTGTTTGCTGTTTCACAATATTCGATTGGAACATTATTCAGTAGCACCGGAGGAAAGTATGAAAGATCGACAGGTTTTTTTGCTATAACAAGACATTTCGACTTTGATGGGTTTGAAAGGAGACCGTTTGATCGAGACCAGTTCGAATTCTCTTTAGGTTTTCATTAAGACTGCAAATAAAGTGTTCCATAAGACCAATTGGACAACTTAAGTGCAACTGTACGTCATCAGCATACATGGATATGATGCAATATTTAATAAGTTTAGGAAGTTCGTTAATATAGAAGGAGAATAAAAGAGGGCCTAATAAAAGAGGGAGGAACACCTTTTGCCGTCAATAAAACATCGGAGAGGTTGTTCTTAGCTTCAACCGCTTGCTTTCTTTCGCTGAGGTAGGAATCGATTAACTTAACAGCACAAGATTCAAAATTAAATTCACGATAAAGCTTACGGCATAAAACGGAATGATCAACACAGTCAAAGGCTTTTGAAAAATCTAATAAAACTAGAAACGAAATTTTGTCACTACCCATTGACTGCCGCAAATCTTCGATTGAACTTATTCGAGAAGTAATACAGCTGTTTTTTTCCTGAAGCCGGATTGCTTTGGAGTTAAAACTTTAGTGCGATTTAAAAAAAGGATCCATTTGTTTTTGCAAAAATCTCTCTAAAACTTTTGAAAGAAAGGGCAAAATGGCAATTGGCCTAAATTCTTCCTTCTTAGAGTTTTTGGGAATAGGTAGAATTTTTGCTAGTTTCCACGGTGTAGGATGTTCGCCAGACATTATAATAAAATTAAAAATCTATCTTCTAAATAATGTTAATTTGGAAAAATGCCTGTTTGCAGGCAGGAGCATATAACATCTAAGATTGAATTTTTGAACAACAACAACACAACACAACTACCACCAATTGTTTGGCTGGAGATATAGCTATTTCGTGCTTTGCCATTTTTGCACTCATCAGTCTCCTTTTTGTGGTGCTGAGCTTTAATCCAATTTTCTTTGAAAAACTGAGTGCAAAAATGGCAAAGCACGAAATAGCTATATCTCCAGCCAAAAAATTGGTGGTAGCGCCTTTAAGTTGTTGTTGTTGTTCAAAAATTCAATGAAATTGACGGAATAAAGAATGGTCAAGCCTTATAAGCTGACATTCTAGTAACAATAATAACTTAATAGTCTGGTTCGTTACCGATCTTCCAACCTCTCCCCCTTTGATACGTACTATGAATTTAGTCTATCGAAATAAGGTATGGAGAAAAATGGAGGCGGAACAAGACAGCATACTTAAAGGCGCTTATACAAATGCTGATGCTCCAAATGCATTTGATAAACAAATAACACATCTCGACCTGTGACGTCAGTGGTCTAAAGCGGTGGAGTGCGTAGTGCACACGACTACTAAGACTGAGCAAATCTGATATGCGTGGGTTCGAATCCTATGGTGTGCATAAAAAGTTTTTCAAATAAAATTGGATTAAAGCTCAGCACCACAAAAAGGAGACTGATGAGTGCAAAAGTGGCAAAGCACGAAATAGCTATATCTCCAGCCAAACAATTGGTGGTGGCCGCCTTTAAGTTGTTCAAAAATTCAATGAAATTGACGGAATGACGAATGGTCAAGCCTAATAAGCTGACATTCTAGTACGAATAGTACAATAATAACAATAATAATCTAAGATTGTTTTTAATTAAACAATATGTAATTGAATATTTACAATATGTTTAACGTTTGTTATGTTAAATTATATGTACATACTTTGCTTACCTACTCAAAAATTTTGAGTTTTTTTGTTTAATTTACATTTATGTTATTGTTATGGTGTTCTCGCTCGAATTATTAAGGTCCGGTTGTGATTGTGTAGTGCATATGTTGGGGTAAAGAGGAATTGATTGCATCGACTATTCTTATACTTATTTTGATTTAAGTAAGTGTTATTTAAATGAAATATTTCTCACTTTGTTCAAGTCTCCCGGCTTACCCTTTCATGGAAATTCTTTTTAACATTAAATCATATACTATTTATATAGTGTTGTTTTTTTTTAATAAATCTTTTGACAATTAAAATACCAAATCAAGGAAAGGTTAGGTATATTATGTGACCCAAACGTTAAATTGAGTTAACATTTTGTTCATTTATAGGTTTGAAGACAATATCCATTTTTTGGAACCTTTATTATCTCGATAAAACAAAAACAGTCAAATAAAAACTTTGCTTTTATTATTTTTTTAAATGGCCACTTTCAATTTGCAACGCCTTACGATTGACATAACAAAATGAGAATGAAAGACAAAGTTTGATTGTTTGGGTTGATCGGCTAGTTCCTTGAAATACAGGGGGGTCTGTTTAGCAAGAAATATGAAAAGCAACTCTTGCGACTCCCCATTACCATACCTTTTAATATTCATGCAAACGACTTCTTCAATCTTCAATGCCTTTAAGCCCAACAGAATTTATAATTAACTGGGCAGAATAGAATGCTATTAGCTAGTCCTTTCATATCCGAATCTGAGCAAATTGCCTCGGTAAAATTTTAGATTTCGTGATTTGTATTATTACCCTCGGCGTATTCCTATTATTTCTGGGTGTAATTTAGCAGACAGAGGGAAGTTTTTGTTTACTTGTTTCTCCATCTGAACATCCAAGATTATTACCTTCCGTTATGTTTACCTATATATTAAGCTGTTTTGAGTAAACTTTTGTTGTTTGGAAGCTACATACCTATAATAATTAAAAGATTATGAGAAATGATTAAAGCTATGTATAACAATCATTATAAGAATCGTATTATGAATGTAAAGACTTTTTTCTTTCAATGTGTACTGAAGTGACTTAAGCAAGGGATAACATGTTAAAGCATATAGAGTGAAAGAAAGAAGAAAGCGAAAAAAAGGAGTAGGTACCTTAAGTTGCTTCTGCAGCAGTGTTTGGTTAATTTAATTTACTATTCTTGTTTTAGAAGGCTAGTAAACACCTGACTTTTGTATTTCGTATAATGATGGCAATTAGATATGAATGATAAGAAGACAACCGATGTAATATGACACATTTTTTACCACAAGAAAGTCAATTTTGGTGAACAAAATTTGAAAAATTCAAATTTTATTGAAAGTCGATCCGACAGGAGCACAACTTTTTACGCATCGTCAGGTGTCGAAAAAATTAGTCTTTACCAAATAACTTTTTAACAATAAATGATATCGAAAAGAAGTTCTAACGATTTGGTTTAAATTTCGTACATGTAATCTCTAGAAGAGTTTTAATAATTTGGTGTTACAGGTTTCGCCAAAAAGAAAAAACGAATAATATAAATAAAGTTTTGAGGATATATTGCCAATTTTCAGCATTTTCCGAACATCTCGTCATTGGCTGCGTTTATTTTGATATAATTCGGCAATTCGGTACTTATATGTTAGTCAAAACGTATTGCATTTAAAATAAGTATTGCACACGAAAAAATATTTGTTTTTCTTATTGACTTTTGTTCCATATTTTTCGTATTGAATCAAAAATAATCAAAATTGCTATTTTTACTTTGTTTTTTTTTTTTTTTTTAGTTTTCTTATTAACAACACAACTTGCTATCACGCTTCAAGGATAAAGTTTGGGTTAGCACTGTAAGAAATACGTATAATATTAACTTATAGATTCAATGGATACAAATTATGGAAAAATGTAACAAAGTTAAAGAAAAATAAGTTGTTCTCTTATTTTTTCGTTCATGAAAAAAATTATTTGGAATGTTTTATGTTTCCTTATTTTAAGAGTTGCCTTTTTTATTTTATGCGCTAAAAGGGTTTTTACTGTGGAAAATTAGTCATGGAATTAACGTCATATGCGGTAATAAGTTAAATATCAAAACCTAAAACCGAGCTCAAAATAAAACTCGAATCTTAGGCTGCGCGTATATTAGTGCGAGAAAGCGATGCGACAAGCGATTTGAGAAGATTTGAGAAGATTAAGTGCGGCTGTGTTGCTCGTTTGTTTAGTGTCAATAACATGGATTCATCATCAGAAGATGAATTTTTAATTGAAAATTTATATATATTATTAAAGCACTGAAATATTAATATTTTACTCTTTTGATTTGTTTTCTTTAAACATCAAAACAAACAATATAAGCCTACTCGCACAAACTCGCTTGAAAAAGTGGTCAGAAGAGTTTGTGAGCGAGACGCTTGCGAAAAACTCGCATCAAATATCGCTTCACTGTGCGCACACATATAAGAATAAATATAAATATTTTTCTCGCACGCAAACGTTTCTCGCATCGCATCGCTTTGTCGCACCACTGTACGCGCAGCCTTAGCCTCTAGCCAATCAAATAAAATTTGAACCGAATTGGTTTAACCATTGAGGCTCAATGTACAATGTTATTACATACAGCATCACTTTTTTTAGTCTTTTCCATCATCGTTGTGTTTGATTTGAATAAAACCTCGTAATTTTTAATGACACGCAACAAGTAATTGCCCTATGAGAAAGAAAAAACGTATTATGGATTGTAATACTTAGTCATACCCGAAACCCAGCTCCCCCTCCCTTATACGCAAAAAGCTGTATTTTTCACTGTAAAAGCTTTAATAGTTTTACATCATTAAAGTTACGCCTATATTAACACACTTTGCACAGCTCGAAGTCTCCGGACCCCTCCATGCCCATACCATTCTAGGACCCTGATACTGAGGGGCCGCATAACATAACTTATTCTAGTGTCAAAATTGTTTTGATGTTCCATGTCTTGATAATTCCCTCTTTAAAATACAAAACAAACAAATTAGTTTTCAGATGTCTATTTATTCTTCATAGATGAAAAATTAATAGTATTATTCTATTAGCTATTACAGTTTTATCAAAAAAATAACTATTTTAAACTACCTAAGGGCTGTAGTGCACAATGTACATTGTACAATAATATTATAAGCTTCCTTTATTTATATTAAAAGGTGTCATTGGGCCTATATAGGTTTAATAAAATTCATATTAAGCAGCAGATAGCCGATATGGATTTAATATACATACATATATCAAAAAAAAAATTATACATCTATATATTTAAGCACTTAGATTCTGACCCATAAAATACTATACCATATATGAAGAGACATCCATTAGAAATCATCTAACTCAGTATATGAAAAACGTATGTTTTGTGGTGACGTGTGCGATACAAAACAAATATGAAGCACGAAATAGTCGTAAAGTTGATGTAGGTTAGAGGAATGGCTCTGTGAGGTCTTCAAATAAAAGTTTTCAAGAGATTCTTTACGTTTGATGGGTAGGTATAAAAGTATTATTGCGGTAGCTGGACATTTTGTCACAAGAAAGTACTTTTAGACTTCTGGTGGCTTTAGTCCTTGCTGCCAGCTTTTGTGGTTCGTACGTCACGTATAATCGAAAAATATAATGAAATTAACTGAGCTTATACCTTTTATGTACAATTTATATGTACAATGTACAATTGTACCCCTTATAACAACTTTAGTAACATTATTAATTTGAATAATTCATTGAACCATTGACCTCCTGTAATCAATTTAAATTATATGCTTACCTACATATATGCATGTATTCGGCACGTATTTAAGAAAATCAACTTTACCAATCGTCACTTTAGATATCAACACAATTCGAAAATATCAAATAACTAAGATCTAAACAAAATTGTCGAGGGTAAATAACATTAAGAAAATCTTTAACAGAATGAGGATTATTGATTAGTACATATACACTTCTAGTGGTTAGTTAAAACAAAGCGTTCCCAAAACTAAAAACTATAAGCTAGATTTTATCAAAGAAGTGTTCAAAGTAAAGTTTGTGTTGAAAAGTTGATCTTTATAAATGTTGCCTTACTACTTAGCAGAAATCAAGTGCCAAGGAGACTTAGAGCCAGTTTCAAAAGTCATATGATTGGCACTTAAGAGCCCAACATAGGATACTGAACATTTTAGTTCTACCTTCATTTTAAACAATTAGTAGGCATTAAATTAATTCTGTATTTATGTGTATTTAATTTTTCATTGGGATTTTTATATTTAATTTTTATTGCTTAGCATTATTTGGAAAACAATTCAGTGCCAATTTAAAAAAAATCAATTGAAATACGAAATAAAAAATTAACGAAAACAATAAAATGGTGAATAAAAAAGCAAAACGGTATGGCACGAAGGGCTCCTACATAAACTTCTGGTCCTTGATTTTCCGCTCTTCGTAATAAAAGTAATTTATTCGTTTTTATCTGAAAGGACGTTTAGAGTCTCAGTAAATAATTCGTTTTCAGATCTGTTTGAAATTGTTGCGAGTGTACCCCAAGGATCTGTTCTTGGTCCATTTTTATATAATATATACACCTATGATTTTCCGCCATTAACAGACTGTAAATCAGCGATTTTTGCAGATGATACATGTTTGTATTCATCAGATTCGGTTAGCTTTAACATCGAACCCAACTTGCAATCTGCATTGATTATAGTGCAGTCGTATTTCAACGACTGGAAAATTAAAATTTATGCTGGTAAAACACAAGCTATCTTTTTCACAAGGAAAAGAAAAGCTTGTCTTTTACCTAGTAACATGCTTCAAATCAATGGTTTTTCAACAGAATGGAAGTCCAGGACTAAATATTTAGGACTACATTTGGACAAAAGAAAAGTACCGAAAATAAGCTCATAATCTTTAAAGTCATCTTCCAGAGCATTATGTTATATGGCTCACCTGTTTGGGGTAAATGTGCTAAAAGCCATATACTTAAACTACAAAGAATTTAAAATAAAGTACTTAAGATGATGCTACCGTGGCATTATTCTACTGAAGATCTCCACGTATTGGCCAACATCGAAAAAATTTCATTCCGAATACAATATTTATTTGAACGATATAATCTATCTTGTAGCTCATCTGAAAACTACTTAATCTCAAATCTGGCTGTTTGATAAATGTAAGCAAAAAATACAAAATACAAAAAAAAAAAAAATACGAAAAAAAAACACACACAAAAAATGGTTAAATGCTTTATATTATTAATTATTTATTTATTCAAACACATATATATTTATATATTTATTTGTTTATTCATTTATTTATTTATTTATACATTAATTTATTTATTTATTCATTGATATATTTTTTTATTTCTTTTTTATTATTTATTTATTTATTTATTTATTACTTCTTGTTTATTTATTTGTCTACAATATTCATATATATTTTTAATTTGTCTCACGTATATATTTGTTTGTATATGTTTATATATTTATTTATGAGTTGTTGCTGTTATAAAAATGAATAAGCACTCATTTATTTTTTTTTTGTTTCATTTTATTAATTTATTAAATTGTTAATTATTTATTTATTTCCATATGTATGTTTTCATTTGATGTTATAAAACCATGCATTGCATTTTAATTATAAAATTAAAAACCACGTATTTGAGATGAGTACTTTTTGGTGCTTTGCAGCCTCCCATTCTCTCCATTCTCGGATAACATTATTTAACAATTTAAAGAAGGTTTTTTCTTGTAGCTTTTCCTTCGATTTGTCATTGCTATATTTATGTGATAATTGAAATAAATATGATATTTTTTTCAGTCGTAAGGTAGAGTAATACCATATCTCTGTAATTGTGCAATATAGTTTTAAGTAAGAAAAAATGTAATTAATCTCAGCTACAATAAAAATAAATTTCAATTTCAACTCATAAAATACCTAACGAAAAATTGTCAATCTTAAAAGCTAAATGATTTCTGAAATCATTGACGGTGTTCACATTGGACTGAGTCTTCCGACTATTTTTGACTTCTCTGAAATTTATCTCACTCCCACTTCATAGTTAGAAAGGGAGAAAAGTAGTAAATTTTTAAAAAATTTAAAAATTTATGGATTTTTTTGACGTTCTCTTTTGTAAATTCGGAGGAGTCAGTCCAATGTGATCACCGTCATTCAAAGCATAAAACGAACTGCTGCAGAATGTAAAACAACGTAAATAAAATAAGAAAATATGAGGTATAAAATGAACCCCCAAATAATTCAGGCGAAACATATCTACCATACCCAATACCCATTGAAAAATACATATCCAGATAAATTACACTTAATTGCTAACACTATATTTTTGATGCAAATATAATGATTATTTTTGGGCAGGTAAATACGATGTACCTAAAGATAAATATTAATTTAGTTGGACACGTTTTATAATTTAAATCGTTTCTTTCATAATTGCTTAGAAGATGAATAATTTATTGGCTTCGATACTCTAAAAATCATTCGTTATAATTTTGATTCAAGCGTTTTGTTGAAATTTAGTTTTTATTTAATTTTTCATTGAACCAAAGATACAAAACGAAAAACAAAACACTTCTACTATTTTATTTAAGTTTGTGTAGGTAAGTACTAATGTGGGAGTATTTGTATATAGTCAAATTTAGTAAATAAATAAAGCAATTTAAAATAAAATATTTACTGAAAGATTTAAGAATTTCAAAAATCTGACGGATGACATCGTCATTTCTATATGTGTTTGGTTTAAAAGCTTCATTGTACATCATTAAGGAAATATCAACTTTCAGTTGAGACGCAATTAAAATGGAATTAAATTTGCTTTGCCTGAGGTCTGAGGCCAAGCCCATAGTATTTTTTAATCGCACAGGCAAAGGACGTTGCCAACAAAATGATAAGACCGATACGAAACTGTCGTGGGAATATAACCTACATCTGCTCAACTTAATGGCTTTCCTAGATTTTTTTTTTCTGTTTTGTCCCTGTCCGGAAAATTGCTGTTCGTTGTTTTTTTGTTTTGTTTACTTTTTTATATTAGCTATGACTTAAACAATTCATATTAAAGCATAATCTTGATATAAATCTTTATTTACTTCAGAAGTTATTTTTATATAAAAAGTATGCTGGAAATTGCTTTAAAAATAATTCTTAACATGATAAGCTACATGAAATAAGGGTCCGATGGCCTTAATATTAATTAAAAGATTTAGAATGTCAATTACACAATCAATTGACAAAAAAGAAGTAAATGATTTAGCAATTTTGGCTTTGTTCTTCCGTCCAATTACTCATAAGCACTTTGGTTTCGCGTCAAATACAAATTCGAGGTTTTAATAAAAACTAAGCCCAACAAATTGATTTTCGGCATGACGTCCCTATGTCTGCTTTTCGATCCGTCCTGCTGATGTACATCGAGCTAGAGCCTTAATAAATAAACAGATTAACTTTAAAATTGGCGTTTAGCATTGTATGTGATAAGGAAAAAATAATGTTTTTATTCTAGCTTACGAACGGGTAGTTTTCATACGACGATTTCGACTGTTTTAAGTTTTCTCGAAAAAAGCTCAAACGATTTTGATTAAACCTCCTACATTTTATCTTTGAAACAGTTTTTATAATATATCCAGTTTTTTTTCTCAAAAAATTGAATAACGGAAATAGAGCTATGAGGTTTTTTGAACAAATTTGCTTTTTTCGTCATATTCCCGAATACGGTTTTTTTAATTAGCATAAACAACCTTTATAATGCATTTAAAACTTTGTAAATACCTAGATATGAGCTTTTCACGTTTAACGGATTAAATAAATTACCTTGCAATTACTAAGTTCCTTGTGTCATGAAAATTTAGCATTCTCTCACTTGACTAGTTCAAAAACTATTGCATTTAAAATTTTGTATAAATATTTTGTAACGAACAAATAAATTCAAAGAATTTTTTTTTTCATCACATTTTCTTGTTTTTTTTTTTGTATTAAAGCATATATTTTCACATTTGGGCATATTCATAGACCAAGGTTTAACTAAACTACAGTTTAAGACAATTTTGGCTAGATGAATACAGACCGATTTCAATTACAAATTGTTGCTTTTTTATTTTTATAAGATAATTAACTTGGTATACTACACAAATAGCTTCAAATATTATGAAATGATGATCTTAAAAAATAGAATCAATGTCCGAAAATTCAACCAAAGCTATGTTTAACTTAGACCCAGGTCTAAAACAGTGGCGTACGCAGGGGGGGCTTAGGGGGCTTGAGCGCCCCCCCAAGCAATATGGTATACTGTGCTAAGATACCATATATCATCGAAGAAAGTTTTTTATTATTTTTTAGTTCAAATTTTATTTTTCTTAATTTTTAACTTTAGCAATATTTTCAATTTTAGTAAAAAAAAAGCTATAGACATTGATGTCGTATTGAAATCATTAGTTCATACCACACGTAATCTAGATTTTTGGTCAAATGCTCTGGTTAGGCTTTAACCAGTATCTTCGCGCTCAGTGAACGTATCAAATTTTCAAAAAATATTTTTAAATATCTGTAAACTGCATGATTTCTTTGCCTAGTGTTTTTTCTAATGTTAATAAAAAAAGGCATTAATAAAGCTGTAGAGTCAATTGTTGACATTTCGAAAAACTGCCTTAAACTTGTATAAGAGGTAGACAATCTTCTCAAACTCTTTTTTTAAAGTTAATGGGCCGTTTTCATAGTCGTTTTAAACTACTATTATGTAACTTAAAAGATAACCTAAACATTTATTTTAGTTTTTGTCAATGCACTATTTTTGAAGTTCAATAATTTAATAAATTTCTATTTTGATAAGTGCAGAAATCGAATTGGAATAAATTGTTATAATTGATCTTGTTTAAATTGTACTTAAGTTAAACATGAGTTTAGCGAAACCATTATGAATACGCCCCAATAATAATTTGTATTATGAGAATTCCCTTGAAAAATATTAACAATTTTTTCTGTGTATTAGCTACTGCTTCTTTAAATTATAATATTGTCCGTTGCTTTACTCTGAATTTCTGTGATTTTCTGTGCATTTTGTTCCTAAGTTCTGTCAATTTCATTTCTTTTATATGAACTTGCCAAGACTTTGGACTAAAAATCACAGAAACTCAATGTAAAGGAACAGACCTAATAAATGTTATTAGCCGTATTTTTTGAGAGAGTGACTAGCAACTCAGTAAAAGTTTTGCAAGGAAAACAAAAACAAAATTCCCTATAATAATTTGATTTGTTATTGTTTTACGTGTAAACATTTTGCTGAGTTGCTATTCACTCTCTCAAAAAATACGGCTATATAACAAAGCTTTGAGCTTATTTATAAAAAACGTAAATTTTATTTATTAAAAAGTGATTACAATTTTCACCTACCCCTATTACCGTTGACGTTGTTTAAATCGAGTTCATAAAGTGGATTTTTACAAAAACTATTGAAATTTAACTTCTGGTGGTTGATAATACGAAAGGATTTAGTTTTGTTTGCTATTATGTGATACCTTAAAAAAAATTCCACAAAATTGAGACTGAGCCCCTCCCAAACAAAATCCTGCGTACACTACTGGTCTAAAATGACTATGAATATGCCCCATTGTGTTTTATATATCCTCGTTGACAAAATGTAGCTATTACTGAGCCCTTAAACGTACATATACATTCTAGCTATAGTTCGTTCGATCAAGACGTGTGTTTAAATTTTACCAGTTTTTCTCAAAAAAAAACTATTTTTTTTTAAATTAGCGATACAATAAAATAATGTGAATGTTTTATTAGACTGAAAATTAAAAAAAAAAAAACTATATGTATGTATGTGTGTATGCATACATTCGATATGGAGAAAATGCTTGTTTTGGCTATGAACTGCAGATATTTATTTATAGGCAATTTGTACAGTAATCGTAATGTAGAAATCTCTAAATTTTTTCCTAAGCATGTTTTTCAGGTTTTTTTTCATGAGGTTCAGGTTCACCAGTAAAACCGACGGAATAAGGTTCTCTGACCGGACCGGAGTTTGATTTGTGATTACGTTAAGTTATGCGAAAAACGTTATGAGATATGATTATCTCACACTGAGACATTGGGAATACAACACCGTCTTCTGCTGACAGAATTTTTTACTGAGACGAGGAAGACGAACAAACAAACAGAGGTTTCTAGAGGAATCAAGTGATACAATGTGGATAAAGTAAAAGGCGAAGCGTTTGTCTCTTTTATGAAGGATTATCTGTATAAAAAAATCGACAGACATGCAAATGAAGGGTGTGGAGTGCAAAAAATGTGTGACTCTCTGCAAGAAAGCTGCCTGCGGGAAGCGAAATCACTGCTAGGAATTGTCAGAGGACACTAATAACACGACAAAGAAACAAAGTGGTGGAATGATGAAGCTTGGTCAACTTGCCCCTCTCATAACATAGATGAAAAAGCACGCCTTGGAGTTGCTTACAGACGTTGCAAGAAAGAAGCAAAGAAAAAGTGTGCCCAACTTCAAGCAGGGAGTAAGAAAAGCATGTGTCGGGAGCTGGAGGAAATATCTGCACCGGGTGCTGATGCTGATGTACAAGAAGTATGAGAGTAAATTGACGGCAGCTGAAATGATGAAGCTTCGCATGACAGCAGGAGTGACAAATCGCGATCGAATAAGTAGCAACAGAATCCGAAGAAGCCTACACGTTAAAAATACCATCTTGGAGAAAATACAGCATGATCAACTTAGCATGTACTAGCATGTACAAAGAAGATGCCATGAGAACCAAGTTCAAAAGCAACGGCACAAGACGTTCCAACACAATCGTGGCAGAAAGGCAGGCGCGAAAACTCCTGGATGAAACAAATGGAACGACATGACACCCGCATTTAGTTGGCTCAGACATGGAACATTCCAAAACCGGGAGACCTGTCGGCGTTTTCTGATGTCAACCCGGCGAACCCCACCAGTGGAACCTTAGGTTAAGCAGTGGAATGGTAGAGTTGTGGTCCCCCTCGAGATCATAACAATCGGCGGCTAAATGAAGAAGAAGAAAAGACATTGGGAATACCTTTTCAAAAAAAGTTACTTTGAAGAAATTGACTTAAAAATAAAAGAATCCCGCACAGAAAAACAATCTAGTGTTCATAGATTCAAGGCACTATCAAGATTTAGCAATAGCTAGAACACGGGCCTTGGCGACTATGAGCCATTTTGACTCGTCAATCAAAAAAAAAAACTGGCTTATGTGCGACTGGATCGCGGGATCTTCTGATTGTCAGTCCAATGCGGTAACCGCTAAGCTAAATCGCTATACAAAAATTCAATGTCGAAAGTGATTAAGTTTTATTCCATATTGCATATCAAAAACATAAAGAATAGAACCGGATTTTATGAACTTGCTTTTTAGATAGAACAACTTAGAACCGGTTTTCCCTCATTGAACAATCCTATACAGATGTCTCAAACCCATAGTAAACAGTGTGATGCGAAAAAGAAGACAAAGGAAAGAGAGAAAAAAGTGGCGTCTGATGCTGAAATTGCATGCTGCTTATAAAATTTGTGTTTTTGGTGTACACGAGACATTCCTGATGGGGTACCGATACATGTCCAACAAGTTTTAATTAGGGAGGGCCTCACGAGTGTTTGAAAAGTTAGTAGAGCTGGCCACGAGACGAGACTCTGCGAGACTTTTGTAAGTCTCGTCTCGGTCTCGTTAAAATCGAAAATTTTCAGCCTCGTCTGGGTCTCGTATCGGTCTCTTATAATTAAGACTCTCGTCTCGGTCTCGTCTCCGTTGCTTAAAGCCAGTCTCTTATCGTTTCATCTCGGTCTCGCCATGCGAGATCGAGAATGAGACTTTTCCAGCAATCCAGCAAGGGCTTGCGAAGTATCTGACAAGTTTTCCTTGTCTAGATTTTCCCTACTGAAAACTTACTAGGACCTTGCCCAAACTAGACAGAAAGTTGGCATTTTTCCAGCCGGGATAGATTTCTGGACTTATAAGGCTATGGTATATTTTTCAAATATTGCTGTCGTTTTTTAATACCGTATTTGTTAAATGTAAATGTATTTTCTTTTTAAAATTTTCCTACCTGAGGGAGAAAAGACCCTCTCTCATTGTGATATCGTTCTTGTCTTGACCTAGCTTAGGCGCCAGGTATAGCTTTCATTGAAATACATAATTGAAATACAAATCAGTGAATATTTTCTGACAGGTCGGTTATAGCCAATAGAAAATTTCTGTCATTAAAAAATGTAGTCCCCATACAAAAAACGACTTTGAGGTTAGAGTTGATCATTCAACGAAAAAAGCAGACGAGAACAGGAAGAGAGAAAATTTTCAGCCTCGTGAATTTTATAAGAAAGTGATAAAGAAAACTAAATATTTGTTGGACTACAAAAAGTATGTGACTAACAACCTTCATTCTGTACCAAAACCCCATATTTGTTTAAATTCATTAAAATTGAAAGACAAAATTTTCAATGATGGTTTTCAAAGAAAGCTATAACTGGCGCCTTACAGTCTCTAGTGTTTTTTTCGCATCGTATGTACATATGTATGCACATTTATGTATGTATATGTCCAGTAGGAAATGTTCAAAAAATCGCTACTAAAAAAGTAGCTTTTTCCTCAAGGAAAAGAAGTATCATCAATGAATTTTCTGGTGATTCCTCTAATGAATTTAACATGGGTGAACATGACATGAGTTAACATCGATGAAGATTTTGTAATGAAAGCATCGGTTACATGGAATCATGAAATTCATGAGTTCAGTTTCTTGGTGAAAAAACTGATACTTGAGATGTGATGATTTATTCAATGAAAAAGAATATATACACTGTGAATTTTATTTTTCCAGAAAAAGTTTTGTTTTATATTTTTCTCGCAATCAACCCTCATCAACGAACCAAATGTACTTATGGACGTACTGCATTACCATTCATGCGTAGATTCTCGTAAGCAGAAGAGTGGATTTACACAACGAACTCATGAACTTATGCATTACTTTACA